>OZ038496.1:67217107-67222107 GCA_964036315.1 Acanthosepion esculentum
TTCAGCACATGCAAGACATGATCTTTTACAAGTTGTTTATAAACTACTGCATTTACCTTTCCATGTAATCGCACCAAAGGGCCCACACCATCTCCAGATATCATCCCCCAAACCATGACACTTCCTCCACCGAATTTAACACTAGTCTTAAGGCATTTAGGCGACAATTTTCCACCCACCTTTCGACGAACGTACCTTTTCCCATCTGAGCCAAATAACATAAAATGCACAGTTTGCCATTTTTCTTGAGCCCACAACACATGTTCGGTTTCAAAGGTAAGACGACACTTTTTATTCTTGGAGCTGATCTGTGGCTACGCTACAGGTGCTCTTGCTTGTAGGTCATGCTCAACTAAACGACGAGACACAGTTTTTCGAGATAAAGTTTTCTTCAGTACAATGCTCATTTCCCGAGAAACAGCAGCAGCAGTTTTAAATCTGTCCTTTTTAACCAACTTTACCATAGCACGATCTGCTCTCTTGGTCGTTTTTCTTGGCCTACCTGTAGACTTTCTTACTTCACACGAACCACAATAATCGTAGACCTTAATAATACCGTGAACAACACTTTTTGACTTGTTAATAATCTTTACAATCAAGCCAATACTTAAATTATCCTTCTTTGGATGCTTAATAATCTGCTGACGAATTAATAACGGAGTAAGTGACATTATATTAACAAAGTACACTGCAGATATTCTTAATAATGTTTAGTAAACGAACCGTCACGTAAACAAATTAAAAAATTAGAGTTCGCCGGTTAAATATACTAAAACATGTAGTAAAAGCAACCGTTCTGATCATTTTGGCCGCCATGAGTTTTGAAGTTAATCACTAAATCATCCAAAACTTTTGTATTATCCTCTCAAATTACACCAAAATCTCAGACAATAACAAATAATATCGTATTTATTGTCTGTGGAAATTATAGAATATAAAACAAATTGATAAATGCCGTTCTGAACATTTTGTCCGTAATTCTATCTCTAGTTATGTTTCGCTTATACATTTGAATCAATTAAATTTTTAAACTGGCAGTGTACAGAAGTCTGGTAATATCGTGAGCAATCTTTCGGTTATTCAGTTCTAAGTTTCTTACCATTAATGTAGTTTATCAATTTCGATGCTTCATACAAAACTGTATTATAAAATGAAGGAATTCCAAGCATATATTCGTTCGGCGACAACGTAATTAAGACAGACAAGTTATGTAAATGATCATAGTTTGGTAAGGAAGCACTTAAAGGCATATTCATAATTCTATGATCCCATGAAAAGTTAATTATAGTTAAAACTATCACCCTAAAAACATTTAATTGCAAAAGACGTTAAAACTATCACTGGCCTGCGACTTTTTCAAGGTCGAATATATAATACCTGATTTTAAAGCAGTTTTTTTTCTACGCTGAATCAAAAAAACATACTCCTTTTTTCTAAACAGATCAAATTTTTAAGATACAAGCTCCTACTTGAAATGTATAGAACAGCATTATAACTCTATTTTCTTGTTGAATTTAACAAATAATGCTAAATTTAGAGCTGTCATATTCGCAGAAAATTCATATTGTACGATATTAATGTGTAAAATAGACAAAAGAAACTATTCTTGAATGAAAGGTCTTTTCAGGGACTTCCTCCCGTGTTCAGCAGCTACCGAATCCTGTTTCCAGCACCATAAGTAGTCAGCGAGAAAGTTTACATCCCGACGGCCTTGGTAGCGCTCTTCCATAACGCAAATGTCCTGGTGAAAGCGCTCACCCTGCTCTTTACTCAAATCTCCACAGTTCTTTGGAAAATAGTCCAGGTTTGACCGCAGAAAGGGCAATTTGACTGACATTCTTGCCCCGTGGAAACTCTTCAGTAGCTCTTTAATTTTCTTCTCGTATTCCTCATTCCGGTGCTTTTCCAGGAAGTTTGGACCTACTGACTTCAGTGACTCCCAGGCGGATAGTTCATCTTCGCTCAGTCCTTCGTCAAACATTGGGTTCTTCATGAGTTCTCTTATTTGGGGGCCGACAAATATATCACCTTGAGTTTCTCCATGCTTATCCGTGTGATCTTCTGGGGGAAAGCAAACTCGCTGCCTTCTCTGTCCATTGCCTTCACGAAGTCCTTCATTACTGCTAAATTGATATGTAAGTGTGGAAGCAGTATTTTGTTCGGTTCAACGAGAGGTTGCGACTGAACGTTATGCGAGCCATATTTTAACCCTTGTCTTAACGGTCACTTTTGTCTGACATAATGTTGGCGGTCAGCCCGGCTGTCCCAGAGTCACAGAAAACAGGGATACCCATCTTGAAACTCTAGGACCATCCCAACCACCTTAAGATCTTCACAGATCAACCATTTGTGTTCCTAGTAGACAACAGCAGACAAAATATACTAATAATGAATCCTATGAAATGGCTAATGACTTGTGCGAAAGCGCTTGGGACAGTAACCCTTATGCATTCTGTTAGTCCTCAGAATTAAACAAAACTGTAAGAACGATATAATAACAGATAAAATATATAAAAAATATTTTCTTTGTCACTTTAAATAAAACATTCATATATATATATATATATATATATATATATATATATATATATATATATATATATATACATATATATAAAAACAGAGGATGTCTGTGTGTCTGTCTGCTTGATACATTTCACTCGAGATCCATCCAACCGATTTTGACCAAACTTGGCACATACATTGTAGAATGTACGAGATAATTTTAAAAGATCAGTAATCGATAAAGTCATTAAAAATCGATAAAGTCAAATTTGTTCCTTCGATTTTGTTCGAACTCGGTATGTGTGTTACTTACAGCATGACGAGCTCAGCAGTGCCTCATTGTTTCATTTCTACTCCACTGCGTTTAGGGAAAAAACGCGAAAAACACAAAATTTCAAAACAAATTTTAGACTAAAAACTACCTCAATTTTCAAACAATATAATACAAGCTTCACTCAATTGTAGTCAAAAATAAGTTGATTGTTTAACAACCATTTCACTTGATCACTGAGTCCACCCATACAGTGAAAACCCGCGTAAATAGCGAAAACTGGCGATTTTTACAGTGTTTTTTTTATTTTTCGTTAATCTTATATCTAATTTTCATCAAACTTAACAATTGCTTTATAAATGTATCTATTTTGTTGTACATCCCTGTTAGTACACTAAAAAATTGAATTTCAAAAACTCCAATATAATTCAGGTCTGAGGTGGGTTTTCATGTTGCCTGTTTTCCGCCTTCATGTCCTCGGCTAACTGCGATTGAATAAATACAGACGACTTCTAATATGTCAGTAACTGCATTAATTCAAAATGTCTTTTAGTGAAAGTACTTCAAAGTAATTGAAGAAGATAGACAATGGTACATCTAAACATGATGCTGTTTTTGCTCCATTCTAATTGAACGCTTTTTCTGATCGACCAGCTGGGTATGGCTGCTAGTGTATATAATATTACGGCCAGTTTTACGCACATTGTAGCACTTCACCTTAAATTTCTTCGTATTCCATTGTTGAAATTTAAGTTCCACCCGAGCAGCAGCTTCTCACGAGAACCTACTTTGTGTAACCGATTCCCAAGAGGATGCTTCCCCGATCACGACAAGTTTAACCTGTCCAAATCTAATCTGGACGACGTAAACCGTGACTAGCTCACCGGTGGGCGTTCGGAGGAATGCTTGAGAATACATCCCGCCGACGGCTACTCCCATGAGTTTTCCCCGCCGTAACGCCCGAGCCCGTCATCGCGTGGCGACGGGAAAATCGGGGACGGGTTGGGACTGGAGGGGAAAAAGAGGGAAGCACGACTCGACGAAGTATGACAAGCGCCGGTGGGATCGAACACGGCTCGGCGGCAGAAGAAAGTGGAACTCTCAGCTGGACCTCTCCCGGCTCGACTATCTTTTCCACATATACTCATAGACTCTGGTGACTTCGAGGTGGTGTAATGGTTAGAAAGCTTGCCTCGCTAGAACTATTACGACTTAGTAGTGAGTTCGATCCTCACTGGGTGCCCCATACTTTCGGCTTTGTGCCACATCTAAGCTACGCTTGGAAAATCGCTATACTCATAGGCTCTTACTCTGTATCCATCTACCTAGAGTGACTCCCAGTCCTTTTACCGTGTGGACATTATTATAACATAATTTATTTAGAGACCAGATAAATAAAAAACTAAGTATGTATAATTCGAAAGTTGTTTAAATATTGCACACAGATTAAATCTATAATGGAAGATGTGGTAGTAGTTTCTGTGTCATTTTTAAAACAAAAGGTAGTTTTTGCACGGTTTGTCCTTTTTTCTCAGATTTGCCATTTTAGGTAAACTCAAAGTATTTATCTGTGTAGGGAGATAAGTATGGGTGTTAGTAGGATGTGGAATCAGACCCGAACAAAAGCGGATGTATAATGACACACTAGAAAAGCTGTTCAGACTACGCGTTTTCACCTCTTAAAGGCAGACGTCTTCTGTTCTGAATGTGACACAAACCAGTGCTTAAGGAATGTGAGATGAAAGTTTGAAGATATTTATCAGATGCTACAAGAAACTTTTTTTCTCGTAATGAAATCGTTTATATCTGCTGGTTTTAAAATTAGCCCACTTAGAGTAGATATTTTTCTCTATTGGAGTTAGCTATTAATAACACTTATTATATTAGATAAATCTATATATTCTTTTAGACATAAGTAGTGAAACAAGTACATCTTTATATTTCCCTTGATATACTTGTTAAAGTCCCACCGTGAATAATCAGAGTTATAAAATGTGTACTATGTATTTATCCATTGCACATATTCCCGATAATACATTGATTAGTATTGTGAATTTGCAAGCGCAATAAGCCACGTCACACGCTACAGACAAGGGGCTTTTTGCCAAAGTTAAGTCTATCCAAGCAATGTTTAAGACAGGGTTTAGTTGGCGTTGGTCATAGCGTGAAATTTATAGCTGGTCGAGAGAGACATTGATGCTGAGTTTGATTCATATCACTCTCC
>OZ038496.1:67227107-67254607 GCA_964036315.1 Acanthosepion esculentum
TTGTTGTTTCCATTGGTGGAAAACATTCTTGGGAATTCTTTTTGCGATAATTGCCTGGTCACATTTTCTTGGATTTACGAAACGTCTTGGAATTTTGTTCCTTTCGAAAAAGTTGGATTTGATTTTTGGAAAGAGTAAAATGTCTTTCTTTCGAGGCCAACCAACTCTTCATTGACTTGTTCCAATGCTATGAATAGTACGCTCCGTTTCGTCTTAAATACTGACGTCGAATCTTTTTTATACTTGAAAATCCGCCTTGAATTTTGAACACCGACCCAGTTGACAGATCATCTGGAAAACATTTGCTTAATTCTTTCTTAAGATTTTCCTTCTGACTTTAAATTGGTCGCTTGTCCACTTACTTTTTTACAATAAACATTTAGCGGTAATCCCAGAAATCAAATAGGTCCATCCAGTCAGTACGGAATAAATTCGTAGCATTTTTTAATACATAAGTTCTTGCATGCTTATTATGAATGAGGCATTACAAGTCATTGAATCAAAAAAATATTTTCCCAGCAAAAAATGAAATCGCGACAATAGTTTTTTTTTTAATAAATGCTTTTCAATTTCCTTCCATGTTGTTTCATTGATTATTGAAATATTACTACCTGTGTGCAGTAGCATTTTCACACCCTCAATACTTTCTGCAAATTTCTTCCAGTGAGAATTTTTTCTTGGTTTGGTTTTGTACTGTGACTTTATATGCCTTTTATTACCACACTTGTAACATTCTGCATTTTTCAATGGACGGTTTTTCCAATATGTAATTTGCTACATCTGATACAAGGATATATTCTCCGGTTTTACATTTATCCTTTGCTTATATCAAATGCACATTCTTTTTTTTATTTTTCAGCATCATGTTTCAGACTTAGAATTGTCTGACAATCGTCCACTATTTCATACCGCGTAATGTTACTGCTGTGTTCAATTTTCGTTATAATTCTTTATAGTTTTTGTAGTTCTAGAAAATATTGATTTTGTTGCTGTGGTGATTTCTGTTGTTGTTGCTGGATTTCAAATATCGAAGATATAATTTTGCTCCATTTTCTCAAGAATATATTTTCCCCTACAGACAAGAGAATTTTTTCTTCTACATAACAAGAACATTTTTAAATCAACATGGCTAAAATTCTTTTCACTTGTACCCCTGTTCCCGAATCAAAAAATATATTTTTCCATACTTGTTCTCTCGGTATGAGTTTACAAAATCCTTTTAATTCCAGTTACAACATGTATGAATTCTTGAATCATCGTTACTGTAATAAGTTGTAAAAATTCCTAATCCTCGTCACAACGGTTATAAATCGCCTGAGTTTAGAATCCCTTGCAACTGTTATAACGCAATATCGTAATGTTTATAATATAAGTAATGCTTGGGGAACTTGCCGTGACGCGTGTATTACCAACGCCGTCTGATTTAAGACGGGATACGGCACAAGGTCAGGTTTAACGTGGAGGAGCCGAGCACTTACACTCGAGCCGCTGGTCCAAAATTTACCCATTCCCTGACAACCGCGGGGAACGAGCACTTTGCTTGTCTGTTCTACACAGCCGAGTAACTATACGTAGACAGAGCCTCGACTGTGTGACCTTCTGCCCGAAGACAAGAGGTCTTGTCAGTCGCAATCCACAGAGAAAACTGTCTGATTAAAAACGGTTTCTGATACTTAAACTGTCCCCCCACTGAGATGTGATGTGACACAAGGCCGAGATTATTTTGGGTAACCAGAGCGTTTCCACTCGAGCCATTTATCATAATTTACCCAGCCCCCCCCCCTAAAAAATAAACGAGTATAATAATAAATTGAATAATACATTGTATAAACGAGTATAATAATAAATAGAATAATACATTGCTTGTCTGTTTTTTCTCAGGCGAATTTCTCTCCGTAGGCAGAGACTTGACTGATTATTCCTCTGCCCGAAAACAGAGACCTTAACAATCAGAGCCAAGTAGCGTACAGCTTGACTCCAAACAGATTATTTTTCTTATCTCTGACTTGGAGCTCTTTATAGTTGTGCACTAGTTCATATAGTCACCAGATGTGTACTATTTACTCCACAAAAATAGCGGGAACGTTTTAACTTACTGTGTATGAGCGATAGTTTTCAAAGTCAATCTGTGCCAAGATTCTGCTCTCTGCGTACTTTAGCAATAGTCAGGTACTTTTTTTTATCAACCTCGTACATATTTATGTTGTTTATTTTTTTATATATATAGTAAGAGCCCTCAGTATTAGGATGGAGCATTTGGAGACAGGGATAAAAAATATAAACTATCTTCTGAAGGCTTTAGGCGTGAAACTGCTTGTCTCCATTTTATGGCTATACGATTTCTCTCCGCAACTTCTATGTATATATGTATGTGTGCGTTTCGTGCGTCTGGTTATTTTCTACCTAAATTTATACAAATTGAACCAGTGTTTAAATCACGCAGAAAGTGTTCAAGACGGACCGGAAATGGATTCTTTGCAGATATATTTCATTTGAATACCGTTCTTCAAGCTTTAAATAGGTTCTCGGGCTATCTCTCAATGACAGAATCTTCTGATGGGGCTGGGCAGATCTGCCCAACTGTCATCGGTGTGACCTTGGATTAGAAGAAACTGTTTCGCATGCCTTCTACCATTGTCAAGTGCGCCTATTCTGGGACTATGTCAGCGAGTCGACGGCTCGTATCGCTTTCTATCTGCTCCTGCTCATCGATCTCACATAAGTCTGCAATAATGTGTCGCAACCCGTATTCTAGGGAGAAACGAATGGTGTTTCTGACGCTGCTAGCCATGGCAAGAATGGTGATCTGGACGTCGAGAATGGAGGGGATCGTGCGATATGAACGCTATTCGCATCAAACTCTGGTCGTATTCTTTCAGAATCGGCTGAAATTGAAGATCCGAACTGATAGAAATCGTTTGGTGTCGACAGATTTCATCAAAATATGGATGAAAGTACCGAGCTCTGTTGTATGGAAATGCCTATATTTTAAGTTCTCTCGGTCACAACGGTGCAGTTTCCTGTGATCCCTCCCCTAGTTAAGCTAGACACTATTTGTTTTCCTAGTTAATGTGAATAAGTGTTGCTCCTGCCCTGTTCCCTACATTCTCTTTTGTTATGATTCATGTGGGGTGGCCTAAAATTCCCAGTTTGCTTTTTGTCCCCTTTTTCTCATCTCTTTTAGGTCAGACTTTGTTTTTCCCCATTCCGTCATTTATTTTTACCCTTCCCACTCCATTAGTTAGTGTCATACTTGATTCTGTCGATCGGCCGAATACTTTTTTATTTTGAGGGGTGGACAGGTCCTACAAATATCCGTTTTTTTTTTAGTTTGTTACATTTTGTTATTAGTTTCCATGGTTCATTCCCCCCACACTCATTTGATGATTCATGAATTTTTTATATATATTTAAGACATTCTGAACTTTCATGAGATTTTTATACCATGGCGTGTTTCTTAGGTCCCCTGTGAATGTGTGTTATATGCGGGATTGAGTGGTGAGGGAGGGGTTCTTGTGGCAACTGGATAAATTGTATTGGATGAATGGGTCGTGATTGTGATTAACTAGGACTAGTATAGTTAGCGATGACCAGACTTTCCCCACTTTCTCTTTGGTCTTTTGCCACAATTATTGTATTTGTTAATAATAAAAATATTAAATAGGTTCTCGCTTAAGCTCACTGAATAATTTGAAACCATCACCTCTTTTCCTATAAAATTAATACCAAATAAATAAATAATACAGATATACATTGTGTATGACTTTTACTAATATTCTACAGATACAATTAATGTTTAATATTTGGTATTACTGTTCGGGGTATTCGCAATTTCTTTTTATCCGAAGTTGAAACAATCACCACACTATTTAATGCTATTCATCAGCAACTCGTTATCCGGCCAGGGACGATCTCTTTAAGAATAAGTGTTCATAGATAATTCATTTCTTCATCGCTTCAAGATTCAGACAACATAGACCGGCCGCTTAAATGGGAATGCATTGTCATTACCTGTAAACCATTGTTTCGCTTCGGTGGAGACAACTAAAATAATTTGGGGACACAGTTAATAGTGGTCAATGTATTTCAAACGCGACGAGTGATTATTCTTTGGTTGGCTACGACCGCTTCTCTCGAAGTTCTATCGTCTCCTGATCCACAAGGCGTAAAAGAAGTCTAATGTATTTAACAAATCGACTTGAAAGATAAGACACTTTCTTCGTGAGTTTGGTAAGGAAAAATTGTCGATGTCCTTGGAGGCGAGGAACGTTCAATTAACAAGGTTCGTTCAGGTGGAAATATTTCTTTTATCTCTCACTCACTTTCCCATTCCAGTTTTTATGTGATTCTTTCTCCCTGTCTGTTATCTTCCATATATTTACAATTTAATTTGTCGTTTCTAATATTTTTTAAAATTCTTATTTATGTACGTCGGTGTTAACAAAACGTTGGTTGAATTTGTTTAGCGACCTAACAACCTCTGTGGAAATCTAAATATTTGAACTCAATTATATAGCCTCATCTAAATATATTTTAAACGCAGGTGTATACCTTTAGCTTCACATAAAATATTGTTGGTTATTTTCTTTTAAATTGGAATTATTGGTCATTTTAGTGTAAATAAGTATTGCTGGTAATTTTACTATAAATAGGTATTGTTGGTTGGTTTATTTCGTTTAGCGGCATATCAACTTCAATTCTTTATTTAATGCCGAAATCTAAATATTCCCTATGCAATTGTATTCTCCCAGCTACAGATATTGTGTACTTGATTTTATACTCCCAGGATAAAGGTATGTTTTTTTAGAGATAATATTTGTAGATCATAAAATGTATTCTTGAAAGTTTTACTATAAAAAAATATTTTTATTTTTTTTTTAGTGTTGCATTGATTGCTATTTTGCTATACAAATGTAATGGTCAATTTATTATTAAAAAATACTTTTTATTTTTGTGTGGGTATTACTATATTGCTGGAATCTTAACAGATGCTACCACTCCGGGTCAGGCTAGAAGTGGGGAGAAGAGCAATTAAGAGGTGGTTCCACGCCCCTGAAGACTCTCTCGAGAGGACGCCCTGCTGCTGGATGTAGTTTATAGCCAAACCCAGGACGCTTAACAAAACGCGTCTATTGATATGTTTATTACCTTGTCTCTAATATAAGATAATTAAATCATTGATTATAATAACATAATTGAATATAACATAATTTAACTTAATAGCATAATTGAATGAAACAACTTTATCTATTAACATAATTGAATCTAATAACCTAAGGGAATATAACATAATTGAATATAATAACGTAAGGGAATACAACATAATTGAATATAATAACCTAAGGGAATATAACATAAGTGAATCTAATACCCTACGGGAATATAAAATAATGGAATATAATAAACTCATGGAATATAATTGAATATAATAACATAATGGAATATATCATAACTGAATATAATAACCTATGGGAATATAACATAATTGACTTTAATAATCTAAGGGAATATAACATAATTTTATATAATAACCTAATGGAATATAACATAATGGAATATAATAATGATTATTTATGACATAACTGAACCTAGCGTAATTCATAATAATTACTGGATAGTATATATTTTGATAGGCGTTCATTTATCTCGTGAGAAATGGTAGCGTTCTATATGGTTAAAATTCAGTCATTTGATGGTGAGACTATGCTGGCCTTACCAGAACGTAGGTTTGGCGGTGGTATATGGAGGACCGTGTGCAGGCGAGATGATATACCCAGCCCACTACGTACCAAACGCACGTTCAAGATCCAAATGTATACAGAACCTTACATCGCGAGCCATTTTGCTGCAGGAGTTGCCGAAAGTTTACTGAAACAAACTCCTTCGGAGAGTCACCATAATCTTCTGTTGGTGCATTTTCGGCTTGGAAGCGTTGGAAAACTGCTTGGATCCTTCGTGATGATCAAGCCACGATTGTCATAAAGGATATATTTCTGATCACAATTTCACCATTTCACGGTGAAACGCAACCGTCTCCTCTACTCAAACAGCTTCTTTTCATTGCTTGATTCCCTGATAGGTCTAATCTTCAAATATCCAAGTATAATGTAAATCGACATCTTCTGATAACTTGACTTGTTCCCCGCCCTTCTCTGTATCCTTTCCTCAAACACTCCCCTTTACTCTTGTTCTCTTGCGGGCTAGTGGCACTCCTGCCTTGCCTGGGGTTAATTGCTTTAAAAAAAGTGACTATTCACAAAACGAATGAATCATTCCAGTTTCGTAAACACAGCATCGGACAGACTTTAAAATGTCGCGCCAGTTATCGAGTTTCTTCATCTGGCCAATTCTCTGGAGATGGTCGTGCACTTTTGAAGTGTTGACACCTAAATCTGAGGCATTTCTCTGGAATATTTGTTTGAGAATATGATGTGGGTTTTGGTCGATTAGAATTTTCAGATGTCTATTGTCTGTTTAGATTTTTCAATGAATTTAATCGTGTGAAAAATTATTGGACAAAAATTTTAGAATTAGTCAAGTTTCATATATATACACACACATATATATATATATATATATATATGTATATATATATATATTATTTACAAGCATAATGATCATTTAATAATTTTAGAAATAGTCAGTCACGTTTCATATATATATATATATATATATATATATATATATATATATATATATATATGTATATATATATTATTTACAAGCATAATGATCATTTAATAATTTTAGAACTAGTCAGTCAAGTTTCACACACACACACACACACATATATATATATATATATATATATATATTATTTACGAGAATAATGATCATTTAATAATTTTAGATCTAGTGAGTCAAGTTTCATATATATATATATATATATATATATATATTATTTACAAGAATAATGATCATTTAATAATTTTAGAACTAGTCAGTCAAGTTTCATCTACATATATATATATATATATATATATATATATATATATATTATTTACAAGTATGATGATCCTTTAATAATTTTATAACTAGTCAGTCAAGTTTCATATATATATATATATATATATATATATATATATATATATATATTATTTACAAGAATAATGATCATTTAATAATTTTAGATCTAGTCAGTCAAGTTTCATATATATATATATATATTATTTACAAGAATAATGATCATTTAATAATTTTAGAACTAGTCGGTCAATTTTCATCTCTCTCTCTCTCTCTCTCTCTATATATATATATATATATATATATATATATATATATATATATATAATTTACAAGCATGATGATCATTTAATAATTTTATAACTAGTCAGTGTGCTCATAGCTTCAAGCCTGTAGACGTCTATTTAGCTCATTTCCAGCATTCATTTTAAAATTTAAAATGGTTAAGAGTAAGATTTTAACAAAGTTCGGACAGGGCAGGATTGTTGAACGTCAAAGACATGGTCTTTCGCAATGGCCTGTTGCAAATGTTTGTCCAGTAAATTTTTTAACACATGGTCTTATCTTTATTATCAACCAAAAATACTTTTGCAATGTTTGTTTACAAGCTTAAAATTACCACTTGCTTGTTGATAAACTGCATTTTCTAACTGAAAATTAACTTTTCGCAAATATATTTCGATTACACATTATTTTATGTTTTTTAGGCTTTTTGTATCTAGTTTTAATAATTTGACCAGGAGTGTATCTAGAAAGAAGGTAAAATCTGAGTCCGTGCCATATTTGAAATCATCTGTAAGACTTGAAACTACACAGATTCGTTTGACTTCGAACAGTGTTCATTGTTCCGCTTACAGAAACTCTTCGCTATCACGCACCTAATCTACCGCCGTTATCATAGCCATTTATTTTTTTTCCTGAAATGTCAGCAAAGGTTTAATGAAAGAATAGTATTATCAGATTAGAACAATTGCTGTACTAAAAAGGCACAAACACATTTGGGAATTGAAATTTGATTTTGCAGATAGCGTTCTCACGATCATACATTGATTAGTATTGTGAAGTCGCAAGCTCAATGAGCCAGATCACACTTTAGCTCTCTAGACAAGGGGCTTTTTGCCAAAGTTGAGTCTACCCAACCAATATCTACGACAGATTTGTTGTTGGCGTTGGTCATAGAGTGTAATTTATAGCTGCACGAGAGAGACATTGATGTTGAGTTTGATTTATATCACATTGCCCACATTTGACGGCCTCTGCGGTAATGGGACAAGATTCAGATGCATTCAATATCGCACATTACTAATAGTCATTCTAACAGCAACTTTTTTCATGTGTTTCTCGTTGTGTTCTAGGCCAACATTAAAATGGAATCCGAAATCTGAATACAAGACAAAGCTTCAACAACTGAATTTATTCCTCATAATATTCAGATGAAAAGTGCATCTAGATTATCAGTGTAGTCCAAGTCCAACGTAACAGAAAAGATAAAAAGAGTCCCCATTTACTGGGGACCAGCAAGAAAGAGTAGACATGATAAGCTACCCATTAGCTCGGCCGAGAAGAACGAAGCAAGTCGGAAAATGTAGACACTATCTCACCTTAATTTTATATATTGTGCGATCTTAATCGCATACATATCCCCACAAGTGGACAATTCTACACGTAATTTTTTTTTGTTTTTAAATCACCATGTCAAGATAGTTTTTGAAACAAGGTTCAAAGGAACGAAAACGGTGTCAGTGACGTAAAACCGGTGCTCATTCCTGTTAAGGATAGGGATTTTTCAAGTGCTGTGTAGATGTGGCACAAGGCCGAAAGTAGGAAGCACCCCATGATGATCGAACTCACAACTCAGTTGTAATTGTTTTAGCGAGGCAAGTTTGCTAACCATTACACCGCCTCGAGGTGCCGAATAGAGGTTTTCCAAGCGTAGCTTTGATGCGGCACAAGGGCGAAAGTTGGAAGCACCCAGTGATGATTTAACTCCCTGCTCAGTCGTAATTGTTCTAGCGAGACAAGTTTGCTAACAATTACACCGACTCAAGGTACCCCTGTTATGATATATATATATACAGTTGCGGCCAAAATGTTCAGAACGCATTGTTTTCATCAGAAAAGTAGGTATAATGTTTTATCAGAGTTGTTTTATATTCTATAATTTTCACATACAAGAATACCATAGTATTTGTTATTGTCTGAGATGTTGGTGTAATCTGAGAGGATAATGCAAAAGATATGGATGATTTAGTGATTTACTGCAAAACCCATGGCGGCCAAAATGATCAGAACGGTTGCTTTTACACCGTGTTTTAGTATATTTAACCGGCTAACTCTATTTTTTTTAATTTGTTTATGTGACGGTTCGTTTACTAAACATTAGTAAGAATATATGCAGTGTACTTTGTTAATATAATTCCACTTACTCCGTAACCAATTCGTCAGCAGATTATTAAGCTTCGAAAGAAGGATAATTTAAGTATTGGGTCTATTGCAAAGATTGTTAACAAGTCAAAAAGTATTGTTCACGGTATTCTTAAGGTCTACAATTATTGTGGTTCGAGTGCAGCAAGATAAACTACAGGTTGGTCAAGAAAAACGGCCAAGAGAGAAGATCGTACTATGGTAAAGTTCGTTAAAAGAACAGATTTAAAACTGCAGCTGCTGTTTCTCGGGAAATGAGCATTGTACTGAAGAAAACTTTACCTCGAAAAACTGTGTCTCGTCGTTTAGTTTAACATGACCTACAAGCAAGAGCACCTACAGTGAAGCCACTGATCAGCTCCAAGAATAAAATGTGTTGTGTTAACTTTGCAACTGAACATGTGTTGTGGTCTCAAGAAAAATGGCAAACGGTGCATTTCAGTGATGAATCTAAGTTTATGTTATTTGGCTCAGATGGAAAACGGTACGTTCGTCGAAAAGTAGGTGAAAAATTGTCGCCTAAAGGCCTTAAGACTAGCGTTAAATTCGGTGGAGGAAGTGTCATGGTTTGGGGGGAGATATCTGGATATGGTGTGGGTCCTTTGGTGCGATTACATGGAAAGGTAAATGCAGGAGTTTATAAACAACTTGTAAAAGATCATGTCTTACCTATGCTGAGAAATTCAACTAAGCGACCATCCATATTCATGCAGGACAATTCCCCATGTCACAAGGCTAAGGTGGTCATGAACTTCCTCAAGGCTGAAAAGGTTATTGTTATGGATTGGCCTGCTTAAAGCTCAGAACTCAATCCTATTGAAAATGTGTGGAATATTAACACACACACACACACACACACACACATATATATATATATATATATATATATATACATGTATATATATATATATATATATATATATATATACATGTATATATATATATATATATATATATATATACATGTATATATATATATATATATACATGTATATATATATATATATATATATACATGTATATATATATATATACATATATATACATATATATATACATGTATATATATATATATACATATATATACATGTATATATATATACATATATATACATGTATATATATATACATATATATACATATATATATATACATGTATATACATATATATATATACATATATATATATACATATACGTATATATATAAATATATATATACATATATGTATATACATATACATATATACATATATATACATATATGTATATATATATATATAAATATATAAATAAATATAAATATATATATAAATATATAGATGTATATAAAAATCCCTCCCCTTTCTTTACACACACACATTATATATATATATATATATATATATATATATATATATATATATATATATATATATATATATGTATATATGTATATAATGTGTACGTGTATAGAAAGGGGATGGAAAGGTATTCATTAGTTCAAGAGATTTTATTACTAAACGTAATAAAACCGGAAACAAAAGTTAATTTCCGAAATTTAATATTTTTAACAGTATGATATTTTTGCAGTTTCACATGCTCAGTGGTATTGTGGATCCTCTGCAACAGGATTTCTCCACTTTTCTCCTCTTTTTACACTTCACAATGTATACCCTTGTCTTTGGCTTCTTTTCTCAACTTCTGGCCTAATACTCTAGGCAATTAAGTAAACAGTAAATAGCAACGTCCTGAATCCTAGAGTTCCCAGTTAGATATGCAATTTCCAATCATGAACGAATGTCGCCCTTATCGTCGGTTACGTCGTGCGTCATTCGTTGATGACACTTACGAATCTTCCGTAAAATATCAACTCTGACGATTCCCATTGTTTAAGGGTTAATATACGCTTCCCCTTTAACGGACATCTTAGTAGGAAAATGGCACTTTTGAGATTATATCTTTTACATATAATGCATCTTTATACTGCAAATTGGAAACTTTAAAATAGTGAAGAATATATATATATATATATATATATATATATATATATATATATATATATATATATATATGTGTGTGTGTGTGTGTGTGTATAAAGAAAGAGGATGGAGTTTTACTTATTATACCGACAGATTTTATTACTAAACTTTAACTTTAGTATATATATACTCTTTAATGAATAAACAGAGCGTTTACTCAGATACGAGTATCCAGTAAAATAACGTTATATATATATATAAATGATATATTAGGAGGATTTGATAAATATAATTTAGTGAGTCTGAAACCTCAACAGAATTTGGACAGCTGTTTCGTCCTATATTTGGGACTCATCAGCAGTGTGCGTCCACTACCGAGAATTGAAACCTAACTGTCTGGGGTTTCAATTCTCGGTAGTGGATGCGCACTGCTGATGAATCCCAAATATAGGATGAAACGGCTGTCCAGTGCTTTCTGCATTCTGTTAAGATTTCAGACTCGATGAATCACTTAATTATATATATATAAATATATATATATATATATATATATATATATATATATATATATATATATATATATATATATATATATATATATATATATATATATATATCATCATCATCATCACAATCCACCTTATGTATACATGAGTTTGCTATTCGTTCAGGCTTTGAACATTGCTGTGACATATGTCTGGTGCTCGTGCTGGATATGTAGAAATTCTTTATAAAATCCAAAGAAGAATCTGAAATTTTATTTGCCTTGACCAGGCATCTCGGCTTCATTCACATTCCCACCGCCTTTATGTAGCAGCGCTGTACCATTTCTATAGATACTTTCATGATAATTGTTCTGATGAACTTTCCTCTATGGTACTTCGCCATTATGAATTTAAGCGCAGACTAGATAGGGGTTAAGGTCTCATCAGTTGATATCTGAAATGGCTAGATGTAACCGCATCCTCTATGCCGGGTCTTTTATCAAACGTCTCGCTTGCGGAACTCACTTCCGGATTCTTAATTAGCCGTCACATTTCATCTCAAAATTTACTTAAGGTTTCAATTGTTATATTATATCTTCTTAGATCTTCTACCTTTATTGGTTTCGATGCGTAATAGTGTTCCTTTTTCTTATACTCTAACACACAATAACCCCATGTATCTTAGTGATTTTATTGTTTTCCTTATTGTGAAATAATTAAGAAAAATGTATTTGTTGAGGGTAAAATATTTATGACAGAATAATAATTTCTTTTGTGTGCGGACATGATATAATAAGATAAAATAGGATTAACTAAAAAGATACAAATCAATAGAGAGAGAGAAAGAGAGAGAAAGAGACAGAGAATGAGAGAGAGATAGAGAGAGATAGATAGAGAGAGAGAGAGAATAAATATAAGAACATATATTTATATATATTTTAAAACTTACGTTTTCCCAATACAAGCCCGAAGAGCCACTCAATGTCGAGGGTTACTAAATGGCGTTGTATGACCGAAATTCGTGACGGTAAGTAGTGCAGTTTATGATATTATATAAGAGAGATAATGGTTAATCCTGCATATGAAGAGAATAAGATCGTCTCAATCGGGGAATCATCCTCTCAGTTGTCAGTTCTACAAAGTAACGGTTGTTGTATACAAGCTATAAAAGTGGAACTTCTTTCATACTAAGAGAATACCACGAGAATGGGGATGATTCCTCTCTCTGTACGTGGGCTTAACTCCATTGGTCAGGATTGGTGGAAGTAAACAATATATACGTCAGAACATTTGCCATGGAATTAGCAACAGAGGAGGGAAAAGCTTGCGCCTTTTCGTTTGTGGGGAAATGGGTTGTAGGGTGGAAAATAATTCGTCAACCACATGGCAGCATAGACGATTTTGAATTATATCATAGAAGGCAAGTATGGATTGGGGAGCTCCAGCCAAGAAATATCATAAGTCAACCATTTTTGGCCTGATCCTGCTTTTGTAATGTTGAGTATACCGGAGTCAGTCAGATGCTTACTAGAGACGTAGAATGAAATGTTTATACATTAACTACCTCCTGCTCTTTTTCTTATATTCTTGTTGTAACCTAGAAAGGGTTACTGTAGGAGGAATAACCAAAACGGAGGATGGAAATGAAATGTTAATCTTTATAACATCAACAAAATACAATACTCGCCAGCGGCGTGAAGTAGGTAAACCACGGCTAGTTGTGGACAGCTTATTATTCCCATTTACGATAGAGTCCAACGTATGTGTGAAGATTGGGATATAACCATTAGTTTTCATAGGTACGTTATATAAAAATTCTTAAAGCGACTGAGCGTTGTATTGTGTGAAACTTACTCGAAACGACTAAAGAGAATTCCAGAACGAACGTTTACGTTACTAATATCAATCCTAGTTACAAAGAAGGATATATTGCAATATGGTTGTAAAAAAAATCGATTTAATGCATTCTAGTTCTTCGACCGCGGTCTTAGAAATAAAATAATGAGCGAAAACATTAACGTCTTTATTACATGAGCCATCATCTCTTCCCCTCTAAGCGTATTAAAGAATGTTGATTGATTACAGTTCGAAGTACTTTCATCTGGACCGCGAAGTTATCAGCGGTACTGTTCCAAGGGAGATAATCACGTATTTGTCTTCTAGCTAATCTGATTGCTTTTCCATTGTGCACAGATTAAGCATACGGGCTCAAAAGTTTCCAATAAATAGCTGTGATGTAATTCGATTAATTCTACTCGATCTCTTCCACCGAATGGAAGAAGAGAAGAAAATGCGACATTTGGACAGAAACGATCCTCATCCTCTTTCGATCTTCTGTAAAATCAATAGTTTATATATATATATATATATATATATATATATATATATATATATGTGTGTGTGTGTGTGTGTGTGTGTGTGTGTGTGCATACTTTCTCTCTCTCCATTATGTAGCTTTATCTTTTATCTCTTTTCTTCTATAACATATATTTCTCAAGATAATTAAGTATAAGTCATATTTTATGTATGAAATTAAATATATATATATATATATATATATATATATATATATATATATATATATATATATATATATATATATATATATATATATATATTTAAGCTTATCACACCAAGCAGGGCTGGAAGCCACTAGCACGCAAGGGGTTACCGAAGGTTTGGAGGAAGAGCAGATAGGAGTGTTAAAGTAGGGGATGTGGAGAAAGATAGTGGATCGATCAAGGCAAGGGGGTTACAGAAGATATGGAGCGAGAGCAGATAGGAATGAAAGGTGAAAGGATGTGGTGAAGGGAAGTGGATACATCAAGTCAACTGGTGATATCGATTGACGTTACACTTAAATAGTTGGAGATTATATTTGTCAGGGAAACAGGAATAAGGAAGGGAGTTCCACAGGCGAGATGTGCGAGACATAAAGCTATTGGAGTAGAAGAGACGTCTACATCTAACAGTTTCAACGGTGAAGGGGTGGGAACGGGATGCCAGCCTCGTAGGACGTTTAAATTCATGAGGCCTGGGAATCAGCGAAAGCAGCTTATCGGAGCAATTACCGTGAAAGTATTTGTAAAAAAGACAGAGCGAGGCAACGGTGCGTCTGTGAGAGAGCGACTGCAGACGAGATGACAGATCAGGGCCAATTACATTGCATATCCGTCTCTGGATCTTATCAAGAACCCTGAGGCAAACAGCAGGGGCTCCAGACCATATATGGCAGCAATACTCCATGCAAGGGCGAATGGTTGATTTATAGATTTGGAGGATCGATTCCGGGGAGAAATATTTCCTGGCTCGGTACAGGGAGCCAACTTTCCTTGCGGTGGATGAAGCAATTGACTCGATGTATTTGTTCCATCTCAGATCAGCGGACAGCGTGAGAAAGAGCAGCCGCAGAGAGGAGCTCTCGAGAAGTTGCTCTTCAGACATTCTAATGGAATGCAGGGATGGATCCCTGTAGTGGTTAATAGAGAGCAGTTTAAGAGGGTCATTCAATAAATAAGGTGAATTTTTCGGAAAAAGACTTCTAATAAAGATAGAAGCTTACTTTCTATTTTCTTTTTTTTTCAACGTAGTCTCCCAGCACTGTCACACATTTTCCCATCTGTGCACAAGCTTCCGTATTCCCTCAGCGTAAAAATCTTTGGACTGATGTATCAACCAGTCGCTCACAACACTTTTGAATTCATCGTCACTTTTAAACTTCGTGCCTCTCGTGAACGCTTTCAAGGGACTAAACAGGTGAAGTCTGATGGGGCATGGTCTGGGCTGTAAGGGGGATGAGGGAGCAGTTCCCAGCCCAGCTCGTTGATGGTCTGCACCGTTTGCGTTGTCATGGTGCAAGATGACTCCTTCTGACTGATGACCCCTGTTTTGTCCCAACAGATAAGCTGAAAGTCCTTGCAATGTCATTCACTGTCACCCTTCTGTCAGACTGAATGCGGTCAGTGACTGATTCGATCACCTCAGGAGACATCACTTCTGTGGCCTCCCAGGGCTGTCTTCATCCTCAACACTGATCCGTTCTTCTTTAAAAAAATTAGCCCACTTGTAGACATTTATTTGGCTGAAAGATGTAGCACCATATACAGTTGACATTCTCCTCTGAATTTCAACTGGTTTGCACACGTCAACAACCAACAAATTGATAACTGACCGCTGTTCAATCCTGGAGCATGCTTTTGGTCGGCCATCTTTCTTAATCGCCAAAACTCTCAAAGTTTTTTTAATCTGCAAAAGAAATTAAATCAATGTGAAAAAGAAGTAAAAAAAAGAGTAAGGTTGTATCTGTATTAGAAGTCCTTATACCGAAACATTCAACTTATTTATTGAAATACCCTCGTATATATATATGTGTAATATATATATATATATATATATATATATATATATATATATATATATATATATATATATATATGATATATATATATACATATATGTAATATATATATATAATATATATATATATAATATTTATATATATATAAAGATATATATATGTATGTATGCATATATATATATATATTACTGATAAGCATAACTATAAATTGTGTGTTTATATATATATATCTATATATAATATATATATATATATATGAAGATATATATATATATATATATGTATGCATATATATATATTACTGATAATCATAACTATAAATTGTGTGTTTATATATATATATAATATGTATATATAAAAAGATATATATATATATGAATATGGAAAGGACAAAGCAAAATCCGAGTATGCAAGTTTACTGTTTTAATTTTGTTTTACTGTCGACGTTTTTATCATACGGCCGGATCTACATCCACATATTTGCTTACATATATATATATATATATGTATGTATGCATATATATATATATATATATATATATATATATATATATATATATATATATATATATATATATATATATATATGTATGTATATATATATTCGCCGGTTGTACAACACTGTGATTTATACAATGTACTGGTGATGAGTTAAGGTACTGGCATTTTAAACTTACCACCTTACGTTTACACTGGGTATGAATATTTGTGTCTTGTAAACACTGAGGGAAAATGTATATTCATAATTAATATATAATTTATAATTCTGTTAATTCACCTCGAGCACAGTCTTATTAACATCAGCATTCAATATTCGATATATATATATATATATATATATATATATATATATATATGTATATATATACACATATATGGTGTACCAATGATACTTTTACTAAATTTGGGGCGCGTTTCTTGCACCAAAACAAGGATAAAAGTACATATAATATATGTCCACAAATCCCTCGTTTTTGAGTTAAGTTTAAAGGAATTTTAATGTAGATGGCGCTGTGCTGCCATGAAGACTAGGTTACATTTGAATAGGATCGTTCATTTCGAGCCTTCGAGTACTGAGCCCAGATGGAACTTGCTCAAAAAACAACTTTGAACACCACATTCCCACTGTTAAATAAGTTGACGTTGTAAGTAGGAGAGAGAAACAGGACCTCACGAATAGCGAGATGTTTCTGGTAATGTGCTTTATATAGAAATTTAATGTTTTCGACCAGAATCGTTCTTAAGTGTTATTGTAAAATGCGAGCTGATAAATGTTTTTCAGAGCACTTTGTTCTGATAAGTGACACGTCTACTCAAAGAGATGTTAGTATGACCATATATGTAACTGATTTGTGACAAGAAACAGATTATATATTATTTTGTGAGCAACATATATTTTATTTTTTATTGCATGCGAACAGTATATTTCCATTTGAGACATAGCGTGTGTAAGAACTGTCCAAATGATTTCTATCACAATCGACATATTAAGACAAATAAAATGATGATGGCTAATAGAGTATCCAAAATGGTTTGATCACAAAATTATTTAATTTACGAATTAACAGGGGAAAAAATCTGATTTCAATATGGCCAAATATCTTAAGGCCAACATGTAGAATCTTGTTATAAATGTTCATTTATGCATGTCCACCAACTTTCGTAGCAGCAGACCTAGCAATTGATTCAATATAATCTTTGCACTTCATGTCACTGGAGGTTAGCATTGAACCATGATGATGGAAATCAGGAAAAGGATCTTTTAAACGATTAAAAGAGAGGAGGTTTGATTTGGCGGCATTAAAATGGCGTATATAATCGCATTAAAAACGTGCAATAAAACGATAAATATTAGTCCACTAATCCAATTTACTCTCTGTAACGAAAAACATTCTAGAAGTCATTATTATGCAAAAAAGTACGATCCACATTAAATGGATTACCTTTCCTCACATGGTAACTTGAAATGCGATATTTAATAAGCCTATGAAATCGGCAATATTCATGTAAATAAATATTCTCTGGATTCCGTTCAATTTACCGGTTATATTATTCCGAACCTTAGGATTACTTCTACTTCCAACACTCTGAAACCATCACGGTGCGGCTGTATTTCTATCTCACTGAACAGACACTCTTCTGGGGAATGACGAAGACAATCGAACTTACTTGAACAAACCGAAGAAAATATAAACTTAATCCATTCTATCCATAATGTGCATAATATTATTCGAAAAATGTAAAAAACAAAACGTGAAGAGACATATATTCGCAGCAGCAATTAACAAACATATATATATATATATATATATATATATATATATATATATATATATATATATATGATCATTGGAAATATCGGTTAAAACCAGAACCCACTGAAGACTGGAAATTTTAACTAGAAACTCGAAGTTCGGATAAAATTGATATTTGAAAGTTAAGTAATCTTTTCATATACTATTTTATATATATATATATATATATATATATATATATATATATATATATATATACGTTGATTTTAGTGGATCCTCATATTTGAGTATACGCTCCGATTATTGTAAGTGTATTCCCTAAAAATAAAATTAATTGATAAATGTCGGGTTAATAAAGAATCCCTCCCTTGTCTTACAACCCACCATGAACACACACACACACACACACACACACACACACACACACACACACACACACACATATATATATATATATATATATATATATATATATATATATAGAGAGAGAGAGAGAGAGAGAAAGAGACAAAATTAATGAAAAATTATGTGATTGTAGAAACCCTTAAAACTGCCCGTTAGAAAATAAATGCCTCACAAAATAAGTGGTATAACAATGCACTATCTCATCCATTGAGAGTCCTAACACTGATAGGATATACATTGGGTCAACGAAGAATAAATTAAAAATTAGATGGCGACAACACAAGAGCTCCTTCAACAATATTCAAAATAGAAATCAGACATCTGTATCCCAATATTTCTGGCATTTAAAAGAAACGAATAAAACACCAACAGTAAAATGGAAAATAATAAATAGAACAAGAACTTGTAAAACCTGAGATGGCCAATGCCCTTTATGCCTACATGAAAAACTACACATCATTAAGTTTCTAAATAATGAAAAGTTATTAAACCATAGATAGGAGTTAACGGTTTTTTGCCGGCATCAACAAATTTGCGCATTAAATAATTAACATAAAAATAGATATACAAATAAATTCCATAGTTTAATTAAAGTCTTAAAAGCTTAGCCCAATCATTAAATAGAAAAACCCTTCGGGAATTCGTCAGAAAACAAATTGTAGTCCAGTCCATATCGTTTGTATAAGAAATAGCCATTTGAATAAACAAATAAATAAAGAGATTAATAAATAGATAATAATAAAACAGAATCCTCTCGACACTTAACGACCTGCCGGAGCGCCATAAAATATCTTTCACTTTAAACTAACTAGACGGTGACCGCCACCACCAGATTTGAAATAGAGACCCCACCATAAACTGACATAAACTTTCCGAAGGTGACTGGTCTGTAGATAAGAACTTACTCTACGACCACCTAACCAATATGGCGGCCCCCAGCCGTTTCCATAGCAATTAATGTTGCAAGAGACCATACTTATAAACACGCGCAAACCACAAGATAGCTTATTCCTCAATTTTCGCTTGAGGATGAAACGGGACTCGACACCTTAATTTAACTTAATTTCAATAATTATATTGAGGGTTTCGGCTCTCGTTTTTGAAACATGAGAACTCTTATGTAGCGAAGGAATCATATTTTTTTAAAAATATTATAATATAAGCTCTATTTCTGTATGGAGCACCGTCTTTTTAAAAATAAGAACAAAAATACTAAAGAACTAAAGATTATTTACCTAACGTGTTCTTTCCTATTTTTCTGCATACCTGCACACACAGACACACAGACACACACACACACACACACACACATATATATATATATATATATATATATATATATATATATATATATATATATATATATATATATGAATGAGCTTTATAATACTCGGCATTATTACTGGCAATTAACATACGTCACATTATTAAATGTTACTGTTATGGGTCCTTACCTATAACGACAAAGTGAACTCTTCCTGACACTTCTAATGAAACTATTTAAAACGAAGGCAAATATATTAGGAAAATATTTCCTAAAAGATAATGGATTTCCATCAATATTCTCATACACACAGCAAATTATAATAAAAATGAAACATCGCATAGTTTAAATCAACGAACAACATAAACGTAAAATAAAACGTAGGAAAATTATTCAATAAATTTATCCGTAAGGACTTACACAATCAAGCACTCTCCAAAATTTATTAAAAATACATACATTAAAAATAACCAGTGCCGAGAACATGACACACAGTAAAACGCACGATAGAAAAATAAGCAACATATCACCTAGACAAATCAAACACACCTGTAAATTTAGAGCAATGTACGGATGTCCCGTAAATAACAATTGCCTGCAAAGCATTATATAATTGTGTTCATAGATACGTTCTTTTTACATTTATATATGTTTCCTCAATGTACTTTGAGGAAGAGTTTTGGCAATTTATTTTATATATTCTTTAAATATTATTGTTATGGGTGTTTTTACTTCTGATTATATAAGTAACGGTTATAGAAGTTGTTTTGACTATTTGGATGTTGCTTAGATAGGATAAGTTGTTTTGGATAGTGGATGTTATAGAATTGGTTGGTAGTGTTATGTATCTGTTTTTGTTTAGTTTATTATTGTAGTAATGTTATTTTTGTTGCTATCATGTATTTTTTGCATTTCTGTTTGCGTTTTGGATGAAATGATAAGGTTAATGGTGTGTTTTAATGTTTTATTTATGTGTTTCTTTAATTGAGTATATATTGAAGGTGCAAATTCGTAATGCTCATGCCCAATTCCTACCGAAAGAAGGAACACATAGAAAACACATTAGAAAATTATTGAATATCACTCGCTCACTTTACCTTTTACCAGACTCTGAATTATGAGACTTCGTGTCCTCCACATGCTTTCACTGACCTTTCAACCCTCTGATGAACATTCCTGTACGTTTCCAAATTTATAAGCCTACTTCCGGGTAGGGGGTATGTAAAAGACCAAATAGAGAAGACTGACCGTCAGAATTACTAGGGAAACGTGTGGGAGATGTCTACTTTCGGAGTGAGATATTGAGCAACAGAAAAGTTCAAAGTGTGGATGCCAGCGAGGTCAGAGGTGTTAGAATGATGAAGCCACTCAGACATGATGGATATTGATGACGCCGAACACAAAGCTTTATTTAGACGGTTGTAGAGAGAAGACATTATCTATACCTGGATTCGGCAACCTACGGCACGCGTGCCACAAATGACATCACGAAGTCCGAAACAATAACTACTCAAACACAAAGAAGATATTTAGCTATTTCAATTTCAATATATACTAAAGTATGAAAAACCTTCTCAGAATTAACCTGTAGAAAAAGACATATTATCCAAATATTAATCTACGCCCAGGCTTTTTCCCTATTTCACCTTTCCTAACAGAATTACTACTCTACCAAGCAAACGCACACAACCGTATCAAGAAATCAAAAGAAAATAGTTGAATCCGTCAACACAACAATAAAAACAATATTTCCACACGTGACGGTACTTGACGTAATTTTCATTTGATAATATGAATATAATAGCGTTTTCTAAATTCTTCCAGTTGCTAACGACATTTTGTTTTGTTATTATTAGTTACTTTGTTTTAATAAATTCATTTCGTTTTTGCCTTGTACGAAACCCGTCGGCTAATATTACAGTTTTCCTATTGTCTTTTATATTTAAACTATATGTACTATATATTACTATATAAAATATATTGGTTTGGATTGGGTTTTTTTGACGGCATATCAACCTAAATGGGTCGACAACTTTTTTTTTCCTGGTAATATTTTAGATTTGTGAGAAATCCATTTCTGTTAATATTTTTTCCTCAAAAATGTATAGCTGGTAATATTATGTTTTACAAAAACGTATAGCTGGTAATATTTTTTAAAAAAAATGTATAGCTGGTAATATTATTTTTTCAAAAACGTATTGCTGGCAATAGATTTTTTTCTTCAAAGACGTATTGCTGGTAATATTTTATAATGCTTTTTGCCTCAGTTTCGGGGTTAACTATTTGAACTATTTTCCCATAGCTGGGACCCTAACAGATTCTACCACCCCGGTCAGAGTGGACCTGGGAACACCAGCAATTAAGAGGTGGTTCCACGCTGCTCAAAACCTCCTGATCAGAAGCCTTCCTGTTGGACGTAGTTTATCGTCTTACCCAGGACGCGGATGTAGTTTATCGTCATACCCAGGACGCAGATGTAGCTTATTGTCATACCCAGGACGCAAAATATATTGTAGACCAAGTACATTGACCTTGACTTGTATAAAAATAGTTATGCTGTTGGCATACTGAATGATTTTAAAACGCTAAGTCAGCACATAGTTAGCAAAAGTTTGTCGATCCCTAATCTACACTATCAGATTTTCTATCTCACAAGAAATAGTTATGAAAGGAAAAGGAACGGTAAAGGAAGAAGTGACAAATGACTGCGTATACCAATGAAAATACATTTAAGAACAATCCGAATACTGAACAGTTCCCTTGCTAGCGTGGGGTGCTCGGAATCATACACACCAAGGCCCTACATGTCGATACGAGAGCACCTTTCAACCGTTATTTCCTACGTCCTTTTTTAAATGCCCGTCGATCAGAATAATTTTCTGAATATTTCTATCTGGTCCTCTTATTTAATCTAGAATACAAGCTCCCGAGATTATGCTTTCTTGATTGTAAATAATTGAAGTCAATATGTTATCTATCATACATATCCTCATAATATCACCTTTGTATTCGATAAGTAAAGATAAAGTTACCCAGATATTCTGTTTTCATGGAACAGGCCCTAGAATCAATACTTACTTGATCCCGGTGAAATAAAAATATTCAAGTCTAGAGTCAATTATTTTCTATACTTCATATCCTCATAATATGAACTTCTTATTTCCTGCGACTTATTTCACCAGGTTTAGCGATATATTTCAGTTAACTGCTCGTTCTTCTCTCACTTAGTCATAATATATCCTATCGACCCGGCCTGAGCCTGAACTCACAATTTACCCTTTCAGCCCTGGGTTTCTGAACAACCCTTTCAGCCCTGCGTTTCTGAACAACCCTTTCAGCCCTGGGTTTCTGAACAACCCTTTCAGCCCTGGGTTTCTGAACAACCCTGTGTCAAAACTCGCAAATAATTGTTATATAGTTTTTTCACGTTAAATATAAAAATAGTTACAAGTGTTTAAGTAAACGGTCTGCCTGAATGTCCGAGAAATCTTTCGGAGGACGCATATTTTCTATGAAAATTTCTCGGACATTCAGGCTGGTAAATGTTGTTAATACAGTTTATTATAAAACAGAGCATTTACTTGAATATGTGTATCTATAAAAAGAACGTATAAACATAAAAAAATGTCTTAAATGTATTATTAAGTTAGAAGACTCTGGATTGGAAAATATTAGTTTCGTATTCGATAGCTTTAAAAGTTTTGATATTAAAATCAGTGCAGAGGCACCCTGGAAGCATTGGTTCGCAAACAGCGTTGCTTCGTGAAGGTTGTATTCAATGAAGCTCAGTTGGTTTACAGCCGTAATAAAGTATTTTCAGATCAGCCTTAGTGGCATATAACTGGATCTCAGCCAGACAAAAGTGAATCAAAGATGATAAAGCGTTTGATATTCCTAATGGTTTGCCTATCCTAGACAACTCAGTCACCTCAGAATACCATTCTCTGGTGCAAGATATTCGCTTTTTACTTAAACACCAGTTACCATCTCCTTTATCAGTGTCAGCAAAAAATAAACAATGAGGCTATTTCTTAGAATTAGGTTTTCTTCCTTTACACAGGGAAAAGGTAGAACTATTATAGTCTTCTTATAGATGGAAAATAAGGAAAGAAGGGTACATATTTTGCAGGACGGTTTGAACGGCGTTTTTAATAAACATATCTAGCGAAACAATGTTGGTATTTAAGCCAAGTTGCGTATTTCCTCTGGAGACGATGTTTGCTCAATGAAATCTATCTATATATAAAGTTGTAACCTATGTCTGTCTGTTTGTTATCGAACCCTTACTAGGGTTTTGGAGATAGACACCATAACCATATATATATATATATATATATATATATATATATATATATATATATATATATATACACATACACACACACACACACACACACACACATATATATATATATATATATACACACACACAAACACACGCACACACATAAATTTATATATATATATATATATGTATGTATATATGGAGATACATAGTTTTTGGGGTGTGCTATATTTATGGGATAAAGTGCTCAATATCAGAGATAGAGCGTACGTAAATTTAAATATAAAAGTGAACATTGAAGTCAACACTCAGAGGTGACAGGTGACATTCTTGACTTCAATGTTCACTTATATATATATATATATATATATATATATATGTGTGTGTGTGTGTGTGTGTGTGTGTCTGTGTATATATATATATGTGTGTGTGTGTGTGTGTGTGTGTGTAATCACTGTTGAAAATGATTTATATGAAAAGCAAATTTAACAATTTTATGGATTGGCGAAGCACAGTCTTACTATTTTCATTATCTACCATTTTGACTTACAATGAATATTAAATAATTAGATAATCTCAACTCAGTATCAGTTCCCAAGAATTAGACAAGCCAAAATGAATGTATTGATAAAAGTGAAAACAAGTAAAAACGGATGTATGATCCTGGTATATTTTTTACTATTGTTCACTCAATAAAAGACCCGAGAGGCACTCAAAGTAGCGTATTAATGAAGTAGATTGCTGCTGTAAACTTGTATGATTACAGCAGCAATTTAACTAGGAAATAAGAAAAGTTAATATTATGAGGATATATAGTATAGAAAATAATTGACTCTAAACTTGAAGATAGTTGTTTTGTACGGATCAAGTAAGCATTCTCTCTCGGGCCTAGTCCACGAAAACGTAGTTCTAGGGAAACAGCTGTATGTAACTTCATCTTTACTAATCACATACAAATGGGATATTATGAGGATATGTATGATAGATAACAGTTGACTCTAGACTTCAATTATCTACGATCGTTTTGATCGAGGAAACATAGTCTCGGGAGCTTGCCCCATGCAGTAACAGTTATAAGGAAGAACCTCTCTGAGTGGAAATTCTGTTTTGCAATGGAATACAAAGAGATTGTGTACGTGACATGGAGTGCCTTGCCCGTGAATATCGGAACTGGTGGAGCTTAGAAATATAGCTCGTTTTGCACATTTGCCCTGAAAATAGCAATGGAGTAGCCAGAGCCTAACAATGTTTCGCCAGTGGAAAAAGGGTTAGAGAGTTGAAAGTAATTCACCTTGTTACCGATTATGAACTCTTTCAGCGGCTGGGAATTGAGAAATACGCTGCTCCAGGCGAGATATTACCAGCGATACTTATATCATGAATCGTGCAAAAGTCTTACATTTTTTTTTTGCAACGGTCCAAAATCAGAGACATAGTGAGGGATTTCCAGTAAGACAAGCGGTGAGTTTTCTACCCTCGTTAAAAAAAAACAAAAAACAAAAAAAAAAAACCCCTGAAATCTAAGAATCGAACCAGGAAGATTTAAGGTAAACAGGAAAAAAAGATATTAGTGCCGAGAGGCAGTAATGAAACGATTGAAATTTCTGGAATATCTAATGAGGTAAAAGGTCTTTGGAAAGTTTGACATTCAGAAAATATTAAGGAAGGTAAGAGAATCGGACGCAAAGATCTAGTGGCCTACAAAAGGATCTTGCGTGTATGGATGGCAGGACAAGAAGTAAGAGAATAAGGGGACAAAAGTTGCTTAGTCCTAGAACGGTCAGAAAGTCTTGGAGCGATACGATCACCCGCTTACTGATAAAACAAGGTATATATAAAAAATAAGTCTTTATTTACCCTGACTCAAATCTAACTGTAACTGTTATTTGAAGGGTACATAATTCAGGGGTTTAAAAAATAATGATTATTCATCTGGTTTCATATGCTCTGCTTAAAAACAAAATATTTATCGCTATTTTTTATCATTTCCTCCCCGAGCAAGGCAATAAATCCGCTAAGTCGCAGTGGGGGTGTTACGGAGTGTGAAAGAATATAAGACAAAATTGACTGATTATAATGGTAGAAAAATAAAGGAGCAGGAAACAGACAAACAAAAAGATAACGATTGACGTTGCATTTTATATTTTTAATTATCTATACTGGACTGGAATGTAAGTAACCGGACGATAGTTCCACGAGCGAGATGTTAGTATTGAAGTTTCGGTTAAATCTAACCATTTCTACTGCCAATCTAGGACTGATGTGGTGAAATTTATAAAGTCCAGGTACTATAGATTAAAGTTCAGGACAATTACCATGAAAGTATTTATGGGAGGTACAGGAAAGCGATATTACAGCAGTAGGAAATTGATTGAAGCCTAGATTAGGACCAATAACATTGAAGATACTTCATTGGATATTAAAGCGGATCTCTAAATATATAGCAGAAGCAACAGGCCATATGAAAGCATGGACAAATGGTGTAACTTATATATGTCAAATATAGATTCGGACACTAAAAGAATTGTCTAATATGACACAATGAACAGACATAATTTGAAACGAGATTATCAATTAATTAATCATGATCTTTCCACATTATGTTAGCGGAGAACGTTAGACCGAGAAGGCGCAACGTGTCACTTTCCTGGAGGTTACATCAGACGTGCTGATAGAAGGAAGGTTTTATTCAGTGGATTAATAGAGAATAAGTTCGTCTTTTTTTTTGTGTGGTTGGGGGAGGGCATAAAAATTAACAAGTCATTGCTTGCCCCGGTTAACAACAGATTGTAGATCATTTTAGAGATCACTTGCCAATTTGAACTCATAAAACTGATCAGACTTATTATTGAGACAGGAGTCAACAGTTGTGTCACCAGTTACATTCGACGAGTTACATTCCTTTGTCCCACCAGTTCAGTTATTTATATATACAGCGTCGAATTCGCTTTATATTGCATAGCTAAAAAGGAAGAACCTTTTGGTCAGTATCTTCCTGCAAAACCGCTAGTTTATGGAACTGCTATTTATGAGCCTGCTTTCCCGATCACTAAATGTTTAACATTTTCATAGTTAGTATTATCATTGATTACTTTTCTACAA
>OZ038496.1:67259607-67302107 GCA_964036315.1 Acanthosepion esculentum
GTATTTGTGGCGTCATATTGCGTCTAGGAATTATTGCCGACTGTATAGAATAATTGGGGCGTCATATTGCGTCTACAATGTATTACTGGTTGAATAGCGTAATTGTGGCGTCATAGTTCCTCTACAATTTATTACTGACTGAATAGAGTAATTGTGGCGTCATATTGCGTCTACGATTTATTACTGATTGAATAGAGTAATTGTGGCGTCATAGTGCGTCTATAATTTATTACTGACTGAATAGTGTAACTGTGGCGTCATATTGCGTCTACGATATATTACCGACTGAATAGAGTAATTGTGTCATCATAGTGCCTCTACGAATTATTGCCGACTCTATAGAGTAATTGTGGCGTCATAGTGCATCTACAATTTATTACTGACTGAATAGCGTAATTGTGGAGTCATATTGCGTCTACGATTTATTACCGACTGAATAGAGTAATTGTGGCATCATAGTGCGTCTTCGATTTATTACCGACTGAATAGAGTAACTGTGGCAACATAGTGCCTCTCCGATTTATTGCCGATTGTATAGAGTAATTTTGGCTTCATAGTGCCTCTACAATTTACTACTGAGTGAATAGCGTAATTGTGGCGTCATAGTGCGTCTAAGATTTATTACCGACTGAATAGAGGGATCGTGGCGTCATAGTGCATCTACGATTTATTACCGACTGAATAGAATAAATGTGGCGTCATATTGCGTCTACGAATTATTACCGACTGAATAGAGTAATTGTGGCCTCATATTGCGTCTGCGATTTTTTTACCGACTGAATAGTGTAATGGTGGCGTTATTGTGCCTTCTTCGATTTATTACCGACCGAATAGAATAACTGTGGCATCATAGTGCGTCTACAATTTATTACTGACTGAATAGCGAAATTGTGGCGTCATAGTTCGTCTTTCGATATGTATGATTGATAAAACTTTGGTTATGCCTCTGCAAAATATGAACATGCTTTTTAAAAAAAATCTTTAATATATATGAAAATTAATACTAATAAAAGATTTTAATCGAAGATAGTCTTAAAATGTGTACAGAAAATGGGGTTTGGAATAATGTTCTATAAAAACTAAACCGGAAATACTTTTCATGCACCAACATATAAAATAATAATAACAACAATATAGTGAGACCATAGAGAGTCTTTAGATGTATACATGAGAATTTTCAAAACACACCTGTTTACCCCCCTCCCCGATATCTTTGCATTTGTGGAACAGGCAGCCGAAAGAATGCTTCCCCGAACACTAACTTCCTAACCTCGTACAGTCCAAAGTCAACTGATATCTTCTCTACACAGTCTCATAATATGCATTCTTATTCCTTCACCCTTTATACTCTTCTTCAATCTCATTCAGTAAGACTCTACCATGAGTGGCTCTTGAGCTTTATTTTGGGCGAATAATAGTAAATAAATTGGAATTAAAATCGAAAAAGCTTTTGTCACTCCCTAATAATAATAATAATAATGATCTGGAAATCGAACTACAAAAAATGTTCAAATTGAAAACAAAAATAGTACCAATCATAGTAGGTGCGCTTGGAATGATAAAAAAAGGAACACAACTATAAAATGAAAAAAATACCTGGAAATCCCAGCTTGAGAGAAATGGAAAATATTGTTTTGATGAGTACAACCCCCATTAAGAAGAACTTTGTCCATGTAACACTAGTGATGTTATTGGAGTTAGAAATACAAATAATGAAATGTAGAATTAACAACACAAAACTACCTGCGTTAGGTCTTCCTGTCTTGGTAGGTTGTGTCACCATAGCAGCTATCGAAAGATAATAATAATAATAATAATAATAATAATAATAATAATAATAATAATAATAATAATGACAATAAAAAAGATTAGGGGACTGGAGCATGATGAAACTTATAAGTATCTAGGAATTAGCGAAGGAGATGGTATACAACAGTGAGATCTTGCCGCCAATCCAGTACTGCGCTTATATTCAGAAAGTCGTGGTACGATAGAAGAAAAAGATCATGAGAACACTTAACATAAAATATTTATAGAAAAAGCACTGGGAAACTACATTATGGCGGTGGGAAAGTGACTGAAGCTGCGATTCCAGGTCAGGACCAATAATATTTCAAATTCGTTTTTGAATTTTATTTTAACATGCTAATTAGAAATTATCACATGTTGCCAAGGGACATAATTTAAAAAAAAAAATCTAACCATTATTGGACTATGTCATCCACCTGAAAGGAGGCAGACTATTTTATATAATCAGCATTGTATACGTTTCGAAAACTCCACCAAAATTAAGGACAACCGCTCACTTAAAATAATTGATTTTAATAGCATAAAATATAATTTTTGATTCAAGATAAAGAAAGCATAAATAAGTAATATTGTGTTTTAATACTTTAATATCAGAATTAACTTCATAGCATGAATAAATATGGCTCAACAAGTAATAAATACATACAGATGTTCTGCACTGGCAGAACACTGTCGACTCTGCGTATATATTAAGAAATATGGATTCAAATCAATACCAACTACGCGATTCCCGCTGTGCATGGTAATAAGCCGATATCATATCAGTGACTCGACGCGAACGGTAAGTTGCGTGGCCGTTTTGGCCTAGGGCCAGTGCAAAATACACGTCGTTTTCTTTGCTGGCTTTTGGCCACGCTTCGCGTTGGCACAACGGACAAACAGAAAAAGGATATAGGGCATTAGGTAGGTATATAGAGGCGGAGGAAATTGGAAAGGGAACGCAGAAGGAGAATTAATAATGGTCGATAAGCAAGAAGAGATAAAGAAAGAAAAAAAACAACAACAAAAGAATGGGACAGGGAGTAAAAGAAAAAAGAAAAGAAAAAGAACGATGCGGTTAAAGAAATGGCTTTCTATCTGCTTATAATGATGAAGCCATGTTAAACAATGTCCGGCGTGTTGTTACTGAAATCGGAATAAAGAGCCAGCCAATGATATGACACACACACACGCACACACACACACACACACATATATATATATATATGTGTGTGTGTTTGTGTGTCTATGTGTCTGTGTGTGTGTGTGTGTGTGTGTGTACAATCGAAAGCCACCCCTACCAATGATAGACAAGACAAGATATACATAAACACAATTCCTGTATAGGGGGGACGATGAAATAGGTAAGTTGTCCGCACTTATTGATTATAATAATGCTCACGTTTTCGGTCGTTCTTCAGCTCGATTGTTAATATACGGGCGGCTCCAAGAGAAGGATATAAAACACTGAGTACAGGTAACTTTAAGAAATCAGGCATCTTGTCTTTATATCATGAAGCAGACTGACTCCCTTTCAAAATGATAAATAAATCATTATTTTTTTGTTCTGATAAATGCCGTCGACGAAGAAGAGGTCTGATGAATGTTCACGTATAAAAAATAAAACTATTAAAAAAAAAATTAAATTAAAAAAACTATTTACCATCAAATTTTCATTCTTTTTTTTTCCTGTTAAAAACGAACCAGTATATTTAAGTAGTTCCCAAATATGTTGCATCCAAAAAATCATTGGGACAATTCAAATAACGGCCATAGGCAACTCGCTTAGAAAAATCGGGGGAATTTTCACAGATATTCCTTGAGCAAATTTATTGATTAATCCATAGTCTGAAAAGGAGAGTCTTTGAAACTTCACTGCCTTTTTTTACGTTTAAATAAACCTTTCAACGAATTTCTGGCATTCATAAAACCAAAGATATTGCGTGTATAGGATTAAAACTTGGTGAAAATAGTCCATGTTTGCTGTAGATCTCATATATTCAATCACCTGAATATAGGCAAAATGCCAAAAGACGCTGTGCATGTTGGGAACTACTCATTTACAAAGTATGTCAGCTACAGCCTCCAAATTAGTTTTGCTGTCGATTATGTCCTAATAGATTATTTCTATGCTTTAAACATTTTGATTTCTCCCACACAGACGTCAGTATTACTGTTGAGTTTTTTTCACATCCTTATATTTCTCTATATTAATGACATCCCCAAACCAGTCAGGCAGAAAATTTATAAATGTTTCAGACATATGTCTGAAGAGCATGTGACAGCCATTTTGTTTTGTGAACAAAATGGTATCTAGGGTTTAAACATATTTTCCAAGAACAGGTTGTAATTCAAAACTTATCCTTTCCTAGATATCGGAACCTTATAAATTTGCTACTTTAGAAAATTATGAAGATGATAATTTGTTCCCTTCTAATTTCTTCTGCAAAGAAGATTTTGTGTTCCATTTTTACCTTTGTCCCAAAGGCTGTGAAAATTCAAGATGTTCTGACTTTAGAACTATTAATGATACAAATTTATTATTTGGGATTTATCAATAAATTTGAAAAAAAGGAATACCAGATTTTTTTTCTGAGATAGTCCGCTATGGTCGTTGGTTGATTTAAGATTGAATTATTACTAATATAGATTCGAAAATGTTTGTACGTATCTTTACATTTGAAACGAGTAAATGGCTATTCAATAATGGAATTCATACGTTTTCCAATAGTATTTGCGCGTATTTACCAAACCCGACTGAAATTCGAACTCGTCTCACCAATTTCGCATTCCGAGCCGATATCCATTTCGCCACAGCGTTCATACATTTGGCCCTAAGATAACCGTCCACAAAGCCTCCATTTATTCTACCATCGTTCGTTATTTTCAAGTAAATAATATGGAACATGAAATATAGCCAGTACAGTGTTCATGCTCTTAACGGATTAGAGTTTGATGATGAATTGAGTTATATGCTATGGTACAGGAATAGATTTTAACCTTACCTGAATAACGTGACATTACGGTTAGAAAAATTTTAACATTACGAGCGAGATTTTTTTTTTTAAATTATGGTGGGTCGGCGTCGTTTCATTGAAGTGATTCTTAAATGTTTTTGTTTTTTCTGTTGGATTGGCAGCGGGCTGTTGCATTGTCGATCATAATCTGACGCTAATTCGAAGGAGTGCCATGGATTTGTCTTAAATGTTTAGATATGGTACTTTGTTCGGTGGTAAGAGACAGATTGATCTTTTTGAAAGAAATCTTCTGACCAATATAAGTAGATTTTTCATGTTTTAAATCGATACGCACAAACACACACACACACACACACACACACACACACACACACATATATATATATATATATATATATATATATATATATATATATATATACATATATCAGCACATGCGCCTTACACACACACATATATGTCTTTATGCATTTCTATTGCAGTAGAGATTCTGCAGAAGAAAATGGGAAGCATCTGACATTTTGAAGAAGCGAGTCTAACAAAATTGATTACTAAAATGTAAAAAGAGAATATATACGTTGATAAAAAAATTCCGATAAACATTTGTTTTTCCTCACGTCAGTGCTTTAGAATGAATGAAGTAGCAAGTTTTCTTTTATAGGCATTTGAAAATGGAATAATGTATTCTTTACTCAGAATTCAGTTTCTAGAATGGAGAATATTCCCGAAAAATAGACTGGAAGCCGCCAGAACCTTTTGGAATTTAAACAGCTTGCACCAGAGATGTTGAACAAACAAAACCAACGAACCAGACACATTGTTAGAGTCAATCAATAATAATAATTATAATAGGGATTTACTTGACCTGGCCTCGTGGGAGGTCAAGTAAATCCCTATTATAATTATTATTATTGATTGACTCTAACAATGTGTCTGGTTCGTTGGTTTTGTTTGTTCAACATCTCTAGGGGTTATTTCATGCCGGAATTTAAAAATTTTGAACGTAATTTTATGACTTCAACTAAATAATTTTTGAACGCCTTCAACTACAGATAAAATGTATTGTTGGTCATTTTGCTATAAAATGCATATTTTAAAAAAATTTTACTATAATATGTATTGTTGGTAATTTTACTATAAGTATGCAATGTTGATATATTTTTTATAAAAGACTGTATTGCTGGTATTTTTTACTATATAAATGTATTTTTATACTTTTATAGTGTTTTGTTTCTGTTTGGGGTTGACTATTTGCCGCGGCTGGGGGCCCTAACAAGTTCTACCACCCTGGATCAGAGTGGACTTGGGAACAACAGCAATTAAGAGGTGGTGTCCTGTTCTTGAAAACTTCCAATCTGCTGATCACCGGCCTTGCTACCGAGTGTAGCCTATCGTCATACCCAGGTCTGCTAACAATGTGACGTTGGGGGTACAAATATAAGCTGTTCAATTATACCCAGTCTTATAAAATACACCATGCATCAAATGTGCGCGATATGGTGATATAGTTTGATACATAGTAGTTCATAAACATGCGGGCAGTGCAGAGTTACAAATTACTTCATGTCGGTTAATCCAGTCCACTAAGACGATCTATTAGTGAGAATTTTTCTAGGTATCTAAATATGTCTCCAAAGTCGCCTTGGTTGCCTCACCCTTCAAAAAAATTAAACTCCAAAGAATCGTTTTTTTTTTTTTTTTTTTTTTATCTGGGAATTACCACGATATCTTCGGAAGGAAGTAAACTAGTCCTAGCTTACCTTATCTAAAGTTTCGAATTTGTAGGCATATTCATCCAATACTGGCTACCAAACAATGTAAGAGAGCTCGGTAATATTTCCTGCTTAACACAAAGTCATTAATACAAAAGTGAACGCATGAGACAACGTCAAACGAGCTGAATTCCTAGGTTGCGCTAGTTCGGACCTTCATGGCTAGGACCCGCCATACAACTCCCATTCTAACAAACTACCATCATTCCCTCCGCATTCCTTTGGTGAAAAGTAAGTTCCGGTGAACCTCTGCTCTGTGGAACCGACTTTCAAAGAATGTTTCCCCCGATCACGACAATCTTGTTCAAGTCTAGGATTAACCAGTATCTTCCCCTCCTAGCCGCAAAACTGCTGCTTCTTCTATAAACCTCTATCTCGTGTGGACCACGGGCCTTGTACAGGGAGATTCTCACTGTAAAAAGAATTTTTTTAAAGAAATTCTACGCGGTTAACCGTTATGCTACATGTACATCGTATCACTTTGAAAAAAAAAAGTTCCAATGACTCTCAGCCATTTATGTCGCTTAAAAATCTACGCCTTAAATAACAATTATAAATATGAATGCTGGCAATTATTTTAAGTATGGAAGTACAAATATCTGAAATTGACACTTTTTCCAGTTCAATGAAAGGTCTATCTTCCCTGCTTTCTTGCATTTTCTCACTGCAACAAAATAGCGTTTTTATATTTTTTGTCTTCTTACGCGGTCAAAACGGAATAGTCTACTATTTATGGGGTATTAGCAAGATACATTAAACACTTCTTTTTTCTTTCTTTCTTATTTCACTGAAACCAAATAGTGTCTCTAATATGTTTTTTGTCTTCTTAAACGATCAAAACGGAATAGTCCACTATTTATGGGGTATTAACAGGAGTCATTAAATACTTCATACTTTCTTTCTTACCTATTTTTTTCAATGAAACCAAGAAGTGTCTCTGATATGTTTTTTTTTTGTCTTTTTACGTGATCAAAACAGAATAGTCCACCATTTATGGGGTATTAGCAGGATACATTAAACACTTCTTTTTTCTTTCTTTATTTTTTCACTGAAACCAAGTAGTGACTTTAATATGAATTTAGACTTTTTACGGGATCAAGAAGGAATAGTCCATTATTTGAGGTATTGTCTGAGCGTAACGGTCGTGCGAACTAACAAAGTAACGAAGGGAGAGACAAAGACAATTGTTATATGATGTGAGGTTGAGTGAGTAAATTACTTGAACGGTGCTGTGACGACATAACTTACACATTAAAATTTTGACAAGCAAGAACAGCCACGTAGTGTTATCATTTAAAAATGTTCTAATAGGAGCGATTATATATAATTTATGGTTCTCAGATTTTTGGACATTATTTACGGGTTTGCCTTATAACAAATAAAATCTTTATCAACAGGTAACTGAAGATTTCGACCATTCAATTACATGCGCTGATACTAGATTTCACATTTGTACACATTTCTGTATATTATCTATGTTATTTCCATTGTTCGGACTATTATCCACATCTTTATCGCTATGTTCACGACTTTTCGGCCGCTGTACGCTCCCGTCTTCATCAAGTGAGTGGAATGCCGAATTGAACAAAAACTTCGAGCTGAGTTAAAGGGAGACAACTGAGACATCCGGAAGAGGCATGTCACGTGGAACTTGAACAATCTAGGCCCATGGACGAAATAAAGATTTCAGTTCAAAATTAAATTCCAATCGAACAATGTCAATAATTCAAATTTCTCATCTGAGAAATATATACATACATATATATATATATATATATATATATATATATATATATATATATATATATATATATATATATATATATATTAACAAATGTATAAATATAAATAAATGGGCATAAAATGTTCGCATGAATATATATATATATATATATATATATATATATATATATATCCTTAGGTAGAATAGTGCTCAATGTAAAATAACACAGCTATTAATTATATATTAATAAATATACATGATACCCCACGCCGATAATACGACTCGGAGTTCCATGGACCTTGCAATCTTTTGTGACTAGGAGCTGATTACAGTCTGGTTAATATTTATGTCTCTCGCGGTTTCTTGATGTTATTTGGATGTTATACATATATATATATATATATATATATATATATATATATATTAATACAAACTGGCACAGATACACTCGGACATTATATTTCTCGGACTCTGCAAAAAAATGAAACTTAATACCAAAAGGATTCAGATTCAAATACAATTTCCAACACAGCTTTAGTACACTGCATAAAGAAAAAGCTCAGCACAGAACCTCCACGCAATTAAGAAATCTTGCGCACAACACTGCTTACACTAAAAAATCTTTCTACATGAACTTATCCAAAAAAATCAGTTATTCGCTCTATCTAACACTTTCTCCTTCGCAATACTCTCAGGTAAAAAAACACTCAATTTCCTATACCAAAAAAAACTGACAGAATGTATATCCTTAAAAAAACCAAAAACTCAATAGACTAATTGCTGAGGACCCACTTTTGCAACACATACCATACCTGAACAACTACCTAATGCAACAAACCTCACGAAGATCTCATTATGCCCACCACACCCATACTACCTCTGCCGACAACCACATCGCCAACCTATCCAAATATACTCTTACCCAAGAAGAAACCGCTTTACTAAATAAAGGATTATCATTCTGCCCCTCACAATCACTAAAACCTCTAAACCTCTGCTATGATATGGAAAATTACATTCGTAGACTGAGACTAAAAGAATATTTCTCGGACAACAAATCTACCTCTAATACAGACAACACCACTAAAGAATCATGCTCCAAACCTCCTCCCACGAAGAACAACTCTCTATGGACCCCACCCACCGGACGTAATCAACACTTAGTCCAATATGCCATCAAAGCCAGACAACACATGGATAACTTCCTAGCAAACAAAGGACACCACACAAAAAAATACAACTTATCCAAAATAGAACACCAAGCCATCTATAATCTTAAAAACAACCAAGACATAATTATCACACCAGCCGGACCAAGGGCGGAGCTATAACCATCTTAGACACTAACAACTACATAAAAGAAGCAGAATCACAACTTCAAAATAACCAGTTCTATGCACCCTTACCTCTAGACCCAACTAACACATTCAAGACAGAACTATCATCTCTCACTCAGAACCTGAACCACAACATAAGGGACACCATAAATTCTCTTATCCTTGAGAACCCTAAATCAGCAACATTCTACACTATCCCCAAATTACACAAACTCCCCAAAATCATTTCAGAAAAACACTCTAACACTCTCTCATCCAACCAACACCAAATTACACAACCACACAATGCAGGGAATATATATGAAATTTCAAAATCCCTCAAAATCATACCACCTGGTGTACCCATAATATCAGACATTGGTACCCTCACAGAACTTATATCCGGGTACATAGACAACATCCTAAAACCTTTACTACCTGACATACCCAGTTATATTAGAGACACCACCGACTTTCTCAACAAATTAAAAAAACGTCAACTCAGTCCACCCGGATACAATCCTAGTAACGATGGAGGTTTCATCTCTTTACACGAACATTCCACACACTGAAGGAGTTTCAGCTTGCCGTGAGTTCGTTAGTAAAAAATTAACCAAAAACCAAGTCATAGATATATGTCAATTAATAAATTTCATTCTTACACATAACAACTTTAAATTCAACAACAAACACTATTTACAAATTAACGGCACCTAGGTATGCTAATATCTTTATGCACATTCTTGAAAGGAAAATACTAGACAATTCAGAATTTAAACCATTACACTACTTTAGATATATTGACGACATTTTCTTGCTATGGACTCATGGATCATAAAAACTAAAAAGTTTTTTCACTTTCTGCAACAACTTCCACAACACAATTAAATTTACCATGGAACATTCAAACACATCCGTCTCTTTCTTAGACGTTGTGATAAAATTAAACAAACACACACTTTCCACCAGTTTATACAACAAACCCACAAACCATCACAAATTCCTTCACTTCAAAAGCCGTCATCCTCTTAAATTAAAAAAATCTATCGTATACAGCTCATTTCTAAGAATCAAACGCATATGCTCAGACCATCTAGATTTTCTACACAACATTAATAACTTAACAGAACAATTCCTAAAATGTAAATACCCAATAAATATAATAAAAGAAGCACTAAATAAAACTATCCACATAAACCGTAACACACTTCTCACATACAAAAAAAGTAAAAACAACAATCGGATTCCCATGGTTTTTAACCACAATCAATATTCCCACACACTTACTCACAAATTAAAAAATGACTACAAGATCCTCCAATTAAACAAAAATATCAAACACATTTTCGCCAAACCACCCATCAACGCAAAAAACAAACACCTAACTTATCAGCTATCCTCACCTCCACCAAATATCTAAATAATACAAACCAAACAGGTAATTAGAAATGTAACAAAACTCGTTGTCTAATTTGCAAACACATAATAACAGACAGTGAATTTCTCGCACCCAACTCCAAAATCATAATACATCCAACCCGCCTCACTTGTGATAGCAATAATATAATTTACTACCTATTCTGCACAATATGTCCTAATAGTGGATATATTGGCGAATCTGGAACTAACTTTAGGCTTCGTTTCAACAACCATAAACATGACATACGACAAAATAATCCATATTCCCCAGTAGCAGAACACTTCAATAGACCACGACACTCGATAGATAATTGCAAATGTATATTGATAGACTCAAATTTTAGCACTACATACATACGAAGAAAAAAAGAGAAATACTGGATTTTAAAATTAAACACATAAACTAGGGTTAAACAAAGACTTAGGTATTCTAAATCTGTATAAATATTTCAATAGTTAAAATATTTCTTCAAATAATTTCTTTAGATATGGTGAAAAATCCTTTTTAAACAATAACCAAAACACCTTCTTCAGTTGTCCGTTAAAGAATCAAACCCAATCGCATTCCACACCACCTGACGTCCGAGTCTAAAAACAAACACACAAACACAGTAATTTAAGTACAACACACATACGAAGAAAAAAAGAAAAATACTGAATTCTAAAATTAGACACGTATAAACTAGGGGTAAACAAACACGTGGATATTTTAAATCTACATAAATATTTCAACAGTTAAAAATATTTCTTAAAGTATTTCTTGAGATATGGTCAAAAAACCTTTTAAACAACATTTAAGACGCTATCATCAGTCTTCCGCCAAAAATTCAAACAAAGTCGAATTGCACATCACGTGACATGCACGCTTCACGACAAACGCTGTAAACAAACACACAAACACAGTATCTCATTTGATTTCTGAGGAAAGACCGAGGTGGTCTGAAATATTAAATATATGCAACAACACAGAAATGAATACTTTCATAAAAAAAACACCTAATTTTGTTTCATTTATTTTATCCAGATATTATATACATATCAAGAAAGTATACGTGGCCTCTCATTATGCTATATATATATATATATATATATATATATATATATATATATATATATATGGATAGTACGCATGTACGCAACGGCTCATAAATGCACATATATATCCACTCCGACAGTGTTCATACATGTTTAAATTTGTGTGAGCAAAAAATGCGTGAGAGTGGGTGTATGTATGTTTGCGTATTTTTCCTCCCACTACCCTAAAACCATAAAAAAAAACAAATTTTAAAAATTAACTATTTTGGCTGACGATCGCTAGTAGCGTGAAGCCCAGGGTCACAGACTCACATTAATCCAAATGAATATACATATACGTATATATATATATATATATATATATATATATATATATATATATATATATATATATATATATATATGTATGTATATATATATATATATTACATTCTAAATATTAGAATATATATATATATATATATATATATATATATATATATATATATATATTACATTCTAAATATTAGAATATATATATATATATATATATATATATTACATTCTAAATATTAGAATATATATATATATTACATTCTAAATATTAGAATATTTATATATACTTTACATTCTAAATATTAGAATATTTATATATATATTACATTCTAAATATTAGAATATATATATATATTACATTCTAAATATTAGAGTATATATATATATTACATTCTAAATATTAGAATATATATATGTATGATCTGATATAAGCTCTTGTAAATATATGTCCTGGTATACGTATTCGAATATCATAAAAGAGGACATGTGTGTGACCGAAATCACATTTTGCTGTCATCTTGTAAATAACAAAGAAGTGCTCTATGACGAAATATAACAGTCGTTAAGAAACATAAATGCGATAACCTACTGGAAAGTAGAACGCTACAGGTATTGCTACATATTTAATACTCATCTTGGGTTAATGTTTAATGCGCTTCTCAAACAAACTCTTACCGCTATATCGGGAGTAAGACGTTATTTGGATGCTCAAGAATTATGGACTTGTGTCAGATTACGCTAGATATATACACGTCCAACTATGCCATTTCTATGTAATTTGCCCAAGAAAAGATTTTGGTTTATATTTATCCTTTCTTTGTTCAAGTACTTGATTTATTTACACATATTTATCAACCTCTGTGACAATAAATTCTTAACAATCATCTAAAAGACGAAAAAAGGCGACTAACAATCATCTAAGGCCTTTATAGAAACCAATTTCAACCGAGCAGAAAAATGTACTTTAACAATACCGGGAATGTGTCGGTAGTCATCTAAGCTATTTCAATATAAATCCATAGCCGCTTCCTCTTTCCCAGCCTAATATAACTGCCTCTTTTACACGATAGACCTCAGGACATGAACATTGAAATCATAAAAATCACACAACTTGAAAATGAACAATGAATTGCCCGAAAATACTTGGGGTAATAATAATCTTTACTAAAGAAAGTTTGCTGCTCACATATACATTAACTCTCATGTTTTATATGATACAGGTGCGATTCTTGTCGGAGGACGAATATTTTCTATAGAAATTTCTCGGACATTCAGTCTGTTATTATAGCTCAATTAGATCTCATTTAAATATTCATGGAGAATTACCGGACACTACTTGTTGACAACACGAATGTAATAGCATCATCTACAAGCAAAAAGGCTAAAAATAATGGAAGCTTTATTAATAAAAGCAGAAAAAAAGACAACATTTAATAATACCAACTATGAACATGGACACAATATCTTGAACGTGTTTTGAAAAATGAAAACATTAATAAATACATACATGCAACAAACTACTTATTATTAAACAGTTAAAATATTTCATCTTTGAAAATGGCTAAATGTATAGCCGAAAGCGCTCGGATTAACAGAAAATTCTGACGGTTTTTAAATAATTTACTATATAAAAAGAAAAAAGTTATTAGATTGCATGAGAAATTGTATAAAAAAATAACCAAAACACCTTGTTTGTCGTATTCAATGAAATGTGCATGAAAGAAGGATTGCTGCCTAAATACACAAATATACACACACACACACACACACACACACACACACACACACACACACACACACACACACACACACACACACACACACACACACACACACACATATATATATATATATATATATATATATGAAAATTATAACATAAATATGTTATAAAATCACTACAATAATAGCCATTTTCTTTCAACACCTCCGGTGTCTTATCAAGTGATGATGTTTTTTTTTGGTATTTTTTGTGAAGGGTCGTAGATATATTTCATGTCTCGTCACTTTTGGGTGTGTATGTATCTAAATACGTCTGCGTGATTATGTATTATAATCTGATTGTGTATGTATTGTCTTTTGCAATATGTCATCTTCCCCTGACTACGCTTAGAATTCAAATGTATCCATGTAGTCATGAAGATAAGAGCAGTCAGTTTTAATGTTTATTCCAACTTAATTTCAATAAAAACAAAATAAATAGAATAACATATATATTTTTTCTTTTTTCCTCAGTAATTTTATAATCTTAAAGTTAATAGAGATTAAATTTAGATTTTAAAATGGGTAATATTTAATTTTTAATTTCAAATTTTATCGTATAAAAATGTAACACTTATTAGTTAGAATAAACTCTATTTTAGTATAAACCCAACTTTAACGCATTAAAGAGTTATAACCTTACTTCGTTGCCAAGTTTTTTGAATTCTCGTATACTTGCATTTTCATTGGTCATTCCAGCTTATGTAACAGCGTCTCCCCTTGCGAGGGGTGGTTAATTGATTTGAACTTTTAAAACCCTTTATTCTACATTCAACATCATCACTTGATAAGACACCAGAGGTGTTGAAACAAAATGGCTATTATTGTAGTGATTTTATAACATATTTATGTTATAATTTTCAAATAAATTATTATATTTGCTCTACTCTGTATTGATCAGTCTCTTAAGAATAGTAATTGTTTGTTATTGGAATTTATTCCGTATACACCAATACTATACTTGTACATATATATATATATATATATATATATATATATATATATATATATATATATATATATATATATATATATATACAGAGATATATATCATGATATAAAATCCGTAAGTGGTAAGGATAATGAAAATTTTCTAGATCAAATCTTATTCATTGACTCTTGTAATTTTTAGTAAATTTGTCTGAATGATTTAAGGCAGTTGTTTGTCTGAAATATATTATTACCGAACTCTTTAATATATAAATAATTTAGGCGCTCTAATATAATGTTATTTTTCCACAAATACCATGGACATACGGTTTATATGTATTAAAATTACATTCCATTTTTACAATGCGTAAATTAAATGTTAAATTCATTTCAACGTGGTGTAATTGCTAGAAATCATGTGTCACCAGATCAATTACAATTAAAAAATTAGTTCGATTGTCACTGAATTTCTCATACTTTCGAGTCTTGTGACATCTAATCTGCGCTTAGGCCACATCTAAGCTACGATTAGGCCACATCTAATCTATGCTTAAGCCATATCTTATCTACGCTTAGGGCACATTTAAGCAACGCTTAGGCCATATCTTATCTACGCTTAGGGCACATTTAAGCAACGCTTAGGCCACATATTATCTACGCTTAAGCCACATCAAAGCTACGATTAGGCCACATCTAATCTACGCTTAGGCCACATCTAATCTACGCTTAAGCCACATCAAAGCAACGCTTAGGCAATATGTAATCTATGCTTCGGCCACATCTAAGCTACGCTTAGACCGTATTTAATCTACGCTTAGGCCATATCTAATTTACGCTTGTCACATCAAAGCTACGCTTAGGCCATATCTAATCAACGCTTAGGCCACATCTAAGCTACTCTTAGGCTATGTCTAATCTACGCAAAGGCCATATCTAATCTACGCTTAAGTCACATTAAAGCTACGCTGAGGCCATATCTAATCTACGCTTAGGCCATATATATAATCTACGCTTAGGCCATATCTAATCTACGCTTCAGCCACATCTACGATACGCTTAGGCTACATCTAATCAACGCTTATAAAATCATCCCAGACAATAATTAGATTAAATTGATTCCTCGTATCTTCTTGGTTAACTGTATATTTTTTTAAATGCAAGAGATCGATTCAATTTTTATTGAAACGGGACATCGATTAATTTTTCCTTGTTCCTTCATTTAAGAGCATTTTAATTAAATATATCTTCAGCAGATCTGAAATGATCACATTTGAGAACTTGTTGGTGTCAGGTGTTAGCTTTGCCATTAGATCCCGATAGGGCCAATGACTGTTGATGTTGACGCTGCCGCACCACTTATTTATTGCATTCGAAATATATGAACTTACAATAAATACTTGAACTGAACTGATGAAGTTGAACAAACTTCGCCTTCGTTTCTGGTGGTTAATTACATATGTTTCGCATCGCAACGATCTCAATTCAATTATACAAAAATAGAACAACTAATTAAGCTTATTGATCCAAATAAAACGTACAAATAATTGTCTTGGTTATTTTAATGAAAATATCGATGATATTTATTACAACTTAATAATTCATGGACTAATAACAATAAACAAATTTCCTTTGCAGTTTAAGATGATATTTTCCTAGGAGTTCACTAATTAATTATTTAGCAGTTTATTTATACAATAAGACGTTTACTTTAAATTCAGCTGTCAAGTCACGATTGTTTCTTTCCACATTTCTATATGTAATTTGATCTCTATAAAGTCAATATAATTAAAACGGCAATCAAATTTGCTTCAATTACAGGTGATATTGTAATAAAACACCAAACAAAAGTCGTAGCCGATGATATTGTTTGATATTTAAGTTCCTAAAATATCTGGCTCAACCGTTTTTTTTTTCAGTGCGAATAATACAGTATATATATATATATATAGCCGTTTAGAAAAAAATAAATAAAGATAATCAACCCAAATAGATAAATTAAAAACTGTTCCGACCAAAATAATAGTAAGAACAAACCACAACATCCCACCTCAAAATTCAACAAATAGATTTAACCAATGTCAAATAAACAAATATATAAGATAAAAAATAAAAATGAAAATAAATAAAAACAAACAAAACAATTTGACCCAAATAAATAAGCAAACATCCGACTTCCGGTAAATGACCGCCATAATAGACAACCAACAATAAGCTATATAAACAAATTTTCACTACGTTAATAAAAAACACCGATCAAAATAAAAAATAAATAAATAAATATATAAGATAAAAAATAAAAATAAAATTTAAAAAAGCAAACAAAAAAACAAGCAAAATAATTTGACATAAATAAATAAACAAAAAAGCGACTTCCGGTAAAAGTAACCGCCATAATAGACTATGCATAATGCACCACTGACCCTTATATATAAATAGCCGAGAAAAATAACAGCACTAATCGCCTGACGATTGCACTAGCATGAAACAGACTGTCGCCTCTAAGTGCTGCGTTCCATGTCCACTTTTACATTTATATATATATATATATATATATATATATATATATATATATATATATATATATATATATATATATCACGCCAAATCGTATAATAATAGTTCATATTTGAAATAGACGCGACATTTTTTTAATTTATTAAATAATATGTATTATTACATGTTTATCGACCTGCACATTCGAGAAATATCACTAATTAAAATCTGTTTTCCGGCTAAGACCGAATATTTCGTCTCGCCTTTTATGGGAAAGCACTGTACTATGAGGCGTGATTTAACATTGACCACATTAGAGCATCACAGCTAGAAATATATCCTTTTTCCCTTTTTAAGGAAAGCACATGCTCTTCACCCTGATTATCTTTTTCTGAAGAATACATATCTGCTAAGCTTTGGAGCACATCGACGTAGTATGACGTTTAGCAAGCCTGTCTCGTTAAAACAATTACGACTGAGCGATGGAGAGTGTGAAAGAAAACAGAATAAATGGTGATCTGTAATAGAATGAGCCCGAAATGCGATTTTCAGGTTGGGAACGCTAGAATCAAGCAGACGAGGAATTTGAAATATCTGGGAAGCTTCTGACAGGGGACGGTACATACGACACTGAGATCCGTAGACGTATTGGGGTGGCTAAGGACGCATTCTAAAAGTTGGGCAGAGTATTAGGAAACAGGAGAATTTCTTTGGTAACTAGGAAAAGAATACTGAGCTGTTACGTGATATCTGTCCTTCTTTACTGCAGCCAATGTTGAAGGATTTCTTCACAGATAAAAAAGTGACTCGAGGCGACGGCGATTTGGTTCTACAGAAGGATGCTAAGGATATAAGGGACTGAGGGTGTGAACAATGATGAGGTCTTAGAGTGGATGCAAACAAGCGGGAGGCTTATACTTAATGTCTGGAAGAAACAGCTGAAGTTTCTGGGACACATAATGAGCTAAGAGGGCGTGGAGAATCTGATACTCACGTGTCGAATAGAGGGAAAGAAAGACAAGGGAAAACAACGCATGGCGTACCTAGAGGCCTTAAGCAAATGGATGACAGAATGTGGTTGGTGGGAGGCAGCAGAGAGAAGGAACTTGTTGAGAGCTACAAGGGAAAGAGGGAGTTAGAGAGCCATAATTGTCTACGTCCTGAAAGGACACAGCTTATAGAAAGAAAGTGAGTTCCATCCATACTAAGTGACCTATAACGTCAGAATTTTAAAAAATCGCCATATTTGTTAAGTTTCTCAACCGAAACATAGCAAAGCAATTTTCTGAAGAATTAATCGATTTATTTTTAATCGGACATTTTTTATTAATTTACCCATTATTAGATTGGTTATCTCGTCTTTGAAATAGACGTCCCAATTTGTATTTATTAAGTACTGTGTATTATGTCTATCGGGCTGCGCTTTGGAGTAAACTGAATAAAGAAAATGTGTTATCTAGTAAGGATCGTATCTGTTTTCACCTTTGTCGGAAAATCCAATGTGCTTTACCGCTCAGCTACAAAGAGCGTCACATTCAGCAAAGCAAATGGAAGTGTCGGGTGAATCGTGTAGATTTAAGACAAGTGCCATGTAGTTTTGGCAACAAAATATAATAACATAATACCGTGGTAGTCTCAACGTACTGTGAGCAGAAATTTCGTCGATGGATCAAATACCTGTAACTCCATATTTGTAGTTTTCCCCGCAGCATCTAAAGAAACATTCTGTAAAGTAATCAGACTGTGGAGAGAAACTGTTCGTGCAAGATCGAATTCCTATCAAATAAAAGAACACCGAGTTGAAATTGAATCCAAACCGACGCACACTAGTTGTTTTTAGGCAATTACATATCTTCCATTGACTTGGTATTTCTTTCGTTTGCTTTTAATTATGTCATCAAACCTAACTCATGCTTACCATATCGAATTTGTTCTCACTAATTATAGCAAATTTTTTAAAAATTACGTCATTTTCTGTATGAAAACAAAATAAGTATGTTATGGAAACGAGTTTGTTTTCAAAACTAATCTTAATATTCGTGAGCATGACTCTCCACAAAAAACAATTTTCCATCGGTTTCTCAGCGCAGCTTCAATGTGGCACATGGTCGAAAATATGGAGTTCTTATGGAGGATCGAACTCAGTACTCACTCATAACTGTTCTAGCGAGACAAGATTGCGAGATTACACTACGCCGACATTCCCGGAATTAGTTCCTCGTCGATGTGATGACAATATACATTGCTAACGTTGCAAACGTGGGTCAAGAATTTAATTTCGGCTTGTCGAACCACGACAAAACCCAGTTTGAAAGTTATACTGCACCGAGTTCAACATATGAGTCACCTTCGTAAACTTGTGTTCGACTTAATTACGGAAAATCTTGTTGCAAAAACGTATGCAAACCGTTGTTTATTCAGCAAAAGAAAACAAAAACGTGACGTGCATTCTTTATACGTTTTTGTTCTTTCTGTTAGTCATCGACAAATTTGTTAAATGTCTTGGCATAGGTAAATATTCAAACGTAGATATATGAAGGAGAGACAGGCCGCCTCCTTAAGGTTAGGCTTCAAGAACACCAGAAAGCTGTAACACGAGGGGAAGTGGAAAAATCAGGCGATTATAGACAAGGAACACCATTGGAAAATTCGTAAACTTAAGGAATCAGCACATATGCTAGGCCATAAAAATCTCCCGACCAAGCATAGAAATAAATACTAGATGGGAACCAGTAATAAGGAGTGCCATAGAAAAGTGATAATAACAAAATGATGCAATATGAGCTCTGGTAAAAACATGGAATGTTAACAGCAAAAAATGGCAATATGAGCACTGGTAAAAATGGTTGCTGAAGACATTAGATTTATAATACCCAGAAATTCTTACACAGATGTCCTCAATGAAAAAATGGCACAGTGGAAAAAGGTGTTGGTTAGAGCCAGTGACAGAACGGTTAAGGCAGTGGAGAACTTTCAGAGGGAATTTAACAGGAGATAACTGACATCCATTAAACAAGGCACGTGGAACTTGAACAGTCTACCCAGTTCGACATTCCAACCACCTGAAGAAGGCCAGAGCTTACAACGGCCGAAACCTTGTGATAAACATGGCGACAAAGATGAGGACAATAGTCCGAATAATGTAAATAATGTACATAATACCTCATCTCAGAAATATAGACAGATATTCAAACGTCTGGAAGCAAACCAGCCTCTACAGTTGTAGCGCTGCTCTGAATGGTTTATCGACTCGTGATATTTCGAACAAATGTGCGGTTACGTTCAACCTACATTCTTATATTCTTCCTGGTATGTACGCCTCATGTATTCATATGCAAACAAGCATGCACTACAATAGATGTTATATTTAGTAAAGACATCTATTTTGCTTTATACAGTAAAATGAATGTTTACTGGCCTAGAGATGAAAAGTCTTAATGAATAAAGTCTGCCTCTTAGTCGAAATAGAAATTGTATTCCGTTTATACATCAGGGAAATGTGCTTTCAAATAACCGCTTACTGATACATTACGTCATTACAGCAACGCAACTGTCATTTCACTGCCTTAAGTAATGCGTAACTTATATAGCCGCCTTTCGATATCGATGTCTTCGAATCTATTTTGTTTCGTAAAGTCTACCCAGTAAAAGTCCCTGGAGCCATTCAAGGTAGAATTTTAGGCATTGTGTTTTATGAGCACAAACAAGAGCAAGTTTTTTATAGGCCCCTAGTTGAGGTGGTTTCATATCTTCTTCTTTAAATTTTAATTTAAATACTTTATTAATGTCGACATGTACTAACTACCCAGTGGGTGTTGTTCCCTCTTACTGGGGAGCAGTTCCAAACACGAAAGCGAACACATCTATATTGCTTGACGTTTAAATTCCAACTCCCTGAAAAGCCTTTCCCTATATATCATTCTCACGCAAGCTCATCAAATCAAAATCAGCTTCCTTATTATATATTTCATCTGACCGTGAAGGTCAACCTCAGGAAGTCGGAGGAGAGATACACTTCCTCTAAAAAAAGTAACAGTCTGCTAAACTATTATTTAACACAAGAATTCAAGTTGATGGGGATATGCAGGAAAGACAAGGGTTAACCCGAGACGTAAAGGGCTCATGAATGCGGAGACATTGTCTCGGCTGTTTCACAAAGCAGCAGTTCTTAGAAAGAATCTGCCCGAATAGGAATTATTTCTCACTGTTGTAATACTAAGAGAATGGGAATCATCCACACTTATTTATATGTCATGGAAGGTATCAGTTGTAAAGGTTAGGCGTGGTGGGAATGTAACTCGTTAGAACACATGCCATAGATATAGCGACAGTGTAGAGAAAGAAAGGGAGAGAGCTTGTAGTGTGTAAAAAAATCATCCCCCTACAAAGGTAGCATAGACGCATCTGAACTCCATCAAGGCAGGCAAGTGAGGACTGGGCAGCTGCAATAGTCAGTATTTAGTTTGATCTGGCTCTTGTGAAATTATAGCATGGAGAATCAGATACTTATTCCAGCATCTTTAGCGATATATCGCATATATTAGTTCTACTTGAAGGTTGGGGAGAAATAGACGTTGATGGCCAAGAGCCGCCCCCCCCCCGTGAAAACACTCAACCAGTATCAGAGTTTGCTCTTTTATAGTAATAATAAGAAATATCAAATTAAAACATAGAAATTAATTAGTTAAACATCAACATATATACTAAAATAAACGAAATAAAATTAGAGGAAAGACAAATTGCCGAGAATTTCAATGAAGGATCACATAAGCATGGAACAAGTCTAAAGGAAAATGAAAATAAATAGAACTCTTAAACTCAGAATCAGAAAGGGACATTTGGAACTTCATTGACAAATTATCAGAAGGAGGTCTTTGACAATTTGCCCCTCTCAGGATGTTTAGCAACTGATACAAGTCCTATTAATCAATCTATACCTGTGGGCTAGAATAGTCGAAATTTATATCTTTACGGAGATTATTTCCGCGAAAGGGAATATAAGGAAAACGACTGGAATTGAAACTAGGCTATCCGACTTCAAATTCCGTTACCCATTATCCCACCCCCGTATCCAAGCTTACAGTATCTGGGGTTGACAGCGGTCATTCATCTACAGTAGGCTATAATAGGTTTTTACCCACCTTTAATTACAGCAATTTTGGCTTGTGTAATAACGTAACTTCTTTTGTTTTCCAGACATACCGTGTTAGTATCAAGCTACTCTCATCTACGAACGATAGTTAACTTATATTTTACAATGAAAGTTCGCAGAAGTAAGAAAATTGGTGAATTTCAACGAGGACAAATAATAAGATGGCATCAGTGTGGCAAGTCAAATAGAGAAATTGCTAGGTTTTTCCAGGGTAACCATCAAACGGTTAATAATATTGTCAAGATATTTAATGAAGAAGGTCATTGTCGTGTGGAACAACGTTCAGGAAGACCAAGCGTCGTGTCTGAGTGAACGAAAAGGACGCTGAATAGGGAAGTCAGCAGAAACCGTCGTTGAGCGTCAAATATTTAGCCAAGAGCATGGAAATGTCGCCATATGCGGTGAGAAACACTCTGAAAGAACTAGGGTATCAAAGAAGAGTTGCAAAAAAGAAGCCCTTGATTTCAGAGGATAACAGGAACAGGCGCATGGACTGGGCGAGAGAATTCGAGAGCAAAGTTTATGAATTTTGACAGTCTGTAATTTGGACAGATGAAAGTAAATTCTGCCAGTATTCGAGATAAGCTTATGTTTGGAGAAATCAGAATGAGACTTGGAATGTCTGCAGGCAACCATGAAAAATGGAGGGATTGGAGTAATGGTGTGGCGCGCTGTCTGGTTTGGATGGAAATCTGAGCTGATTCTTGTTGATAAGTGGTTTAATAGTTTAAAATATTGTCAAATATTATAGAAAGAACTACTCGCACTATTTGAAACTAATCAGATTGACAAGAATGTCTATTTTTATTAAGAAGATGGAGCCCCATGTCATACGGGTAAAATACCAAAGGCCTGGAAAAAATCACAAGGAATCAAGTCACTGCCATGGGTAGACTAAAGTCCTGATATAATCCAATACAGCACGTTTGGGACCATCTTCACTGCACATTTCGAGAGCGTGCAACCAAAATCACGTTAGTGACAACCCTTAAAGTAACATTGCTAAAGGATTGGCAAAATATGGATCATATGATTGTTGATAATTTGATCAAATCCATAAAAAATCGAATACAAGCACTGAAACTAGCAAATGGAGGACCATACGAGTTCCAAATACTGTTTATTTATGTTGAGTAGGGATTACGTAATTAAATTTTGAAATTGGATGTAGTTTATTTCGCCTGGCTAAAAAACTTTTCTTCGGCCTCGGTAGATAATGACCAGACTCGACGTTGCTTAACTTCGGTGGTAATACGACAATCGTATCGGGTCAATTCGAAGGAAAATGTACAGAGCTAGGTAGCAAACCACCTACCTGACGAACTGAATGAATACCTGCCTGCGGCGAAATATAAGATAAAATACAAAACATACTATGTGCAGCCAAGGATAGAAAAGACTATGATCACCTACATCACCTACACCCTGAAGAGACATGTTTCTTAGGAAATGAAGAAAAATGTAATAGAGTTTTGATTGATCAATTTTGTATGGCTTATCAACCTTCTGCAGGTTATTTGAAACCAGAACATTGTGAGAGATGTTTACAGATAATAGATTGTAAGAAGGTATTGAAGCTAATAATAAAACATTTTCCAAAACAAGTTCAACTAATTAGATCATATCTGTGGGTAGAAGAGGAGGATATATTCCATTCCCAAGAATATTTCTGCGAAAATAAGTATATTGAACCCGACTGAAATTGGAACTCGACTCTGCGATTTAAAGTTCTGTTATCCATTATCCCCCACCCGCACACCCAAACTTCAAGCACCTGAAATTAGCAGCGTTCATTCTTCTAGGTAATGACATTGTTACACTGTGTTTCAACGTGATATAGACGTAAGTCAAGGTAATGTTTAGGATGGGAATCTTAAAATATGTTATGAATAAAATCATTTCTGAGTACATTCTTCTTCTAATTGTTAGAACATACGCTTCATCTGACTGCTGGAATATATGCTTCTTCTGATTGGTAAAAGATACGCTTATTCTCATTGGTAGAAGATACGCTTCTTCTGATTCGTAGAAAGTTCGCTTGGTAGAAGATATGATTCTTCTGTTTTGATAGAATATACGATTCTTCTTGTTGGTAGAAAATATTCTTCTTCAAATTGGCAGAAAATATGTCTTTTCTGATTGGTAGAAGATACGCTTCTGATTATTAGAAAATATGCTTCTTCTGATTGGTAGAAGATACGCGTCTTCTGATTGGTAAAACATATGATCCTTCTAATTGGTAGAAGATATGCTTCGTCTGAGTTGTACAATATAGTATTATTATGACTGTTAGAAAATACGCTTCTTCTGGTTGTTAGAAGATAAGTTCTACTTGGTTGAAGATACACTTCTCCTGATTGGTAAAATATATGCATTTTCGGATTTTTAGAATATATGCTTCTTCTGATTGGTAGATGTGCTTCTTCTGATTTGCAGCAGATACACTTCGGACATGATTCTTCAGATTGGTAGAAGTTAGTAAGTAACTAACGGAATATATAGATCAGTTTTCTGAACATAGCTATGAACGTCTGATAAAACCGCCAAGTCTTTTTTTTATCAAGAAACTTATATGGGTTTGATCATCTCTTTTCCAAGTATACCGCAGCTTTTATTTCTGTGTTCCACAGTAAATACAACAGAAAAGTATACTTTTACTAAATATTTTTTATGGGAACATAGCCTAAATCCAAGAAATGTCTCCTCAAATATTCGTATATTACGATTCTAAAAGACGATGACATTACTATATCTCTGTTCTCTATCGAGCATGCGCACGAAAACACAACCAAGCATGCGCACACACTTAACAAACTCAGTAATCCCCAACAAATACTGTATGAGAATTTGTACTTTCATCAGATTTGGCTATATTCTTAATTCAGACACATTTATTAACTGCATGTTCGGGCCTTAGATAAACATACTGTCTTCTCAGCTTGTTGGAAATTAATGGCAACCGCCCTCTACTAAAGAGAACAAACTACAAACCATTTATGACATGAAATTATATACGCTTAAGTGAAGACGACATACTCACTTCCACCATTAGTTCTCTTTTGAACTCCCAATCATTTGCTCCTGCCGATCGTAATGCAGAACATGCATTGTCATTGTTGAATTAATTCATGCCCTCTATTAAGGACCGTCAGTCTATTGTGCGGAGAGATTTGCTGGAAGGTGAGTAGCATGGAGTTCGAAACAGATAAATGCTTACTATTGTGATGATTCCTTTGTTAGTTTTAAGTAGAATTCTTTTGTTCGTACAGTAAATGCGTTAGCGTAAATCCAACATCCGCTTGGCTGTGATCTCTGACGTTTGATAAGCAATGACACGTTCGCTGCATATCTTCCATCTTATAGCCAGTCTTTTCTTTCGCAACGTTTCTCGTTTTGTATCGCATTAAAACACTTTAATTCACTTTATGCTGAACTCTCGGCTTCCTCCTTTCTTTCATTCTGTCTACTTTCGATTTGTCTTTCGTTTTATGGCCGATCTTGCGTTTTCTTTTTCTTATTTTACTTTGTTTCTCAAATTCTATTTGATAGTATTCAAAGTTTCATACATTTGTTCTTCTGGGCCTTTCGTGTTTGTCTTGCTTTCCTTTTTACTTTTACATTTTGTTTTGTTTTCTTTCTTTCTTTCTTTCTTTCTTTCTTTCTTTCTTTCTTTCTTTCTTATATGACCGAAGCTATATCTACCAGTTTTTCTCAGCTTTTCCCTTGATTTCGTTTTTCTTTCTAGAATTTTCTTTCTTCTATTTGCTTTTTGTTTTTTGCAAGTCAGTTGTTTCCTTCTTTCGTTTTTTTTGTGCCATAATTTCTTTCGTTCTTTTTTTCTTTCTTCTTTATAGAATTTTCCCTTTATTAGCATTTTCTCTATTTGCTTATTTTTCTACCTGTCACTTGTTTTCTACGTTCATTTTTTTTGTGTTTTTATTTCTTTTGTTCTTTTTCTTTCTTTCTTTCTTCATTTCTTTATTTCTTTCTGTCTTTCTGTCTTTCTTTTTTTCTTACTTATAGCATTTTCCTTCTTAGCATTTTCTGTATTTTCTTTTTGTTCTACAGGTCAGTTGCTTCCTTTTTCTTTTGTATTTTTTGTTTTAATTTCTTTCGTTCTATTTTTGTTTTTCTTAGAACATTTCTTCTTTTCTCTATTTGCTTTTTTCTACATTTAATTATTTTTTTCTTCGTTTTTTTTTGTGCAATTTCTTTCGTTCCCTTTTCTTTCTTTCTTTCTTTCTGTCTTTCTTTCTTTCTTTCATCTTCAGATAATTTTCATTCTATGCTTACTAAATTTTCTCTATTTGCTTTTCTGAACCCCTCAATTGTTAATTTCTTTCACTTTATTTTTGTGTTGTAATTTCTTTCTTTCTTTCTTTCTTTCTTTCTTTCTTTCTTTCGTTATTTCTTTCTTTCTTTCTTTCTTCAGATAATATTCCTCCTATGCTTACTACATTTTCTCTATTTGCTTTTTTCTATTCGCCAATTGTTTCTTTCTTTCATTTTCTTTTTGCGTCTTAATTTCTTTCTTTCTTTCTTTCTTTCTTTCTTGCGTTGGTCCATTTGTTAGGACGGTTAACCATTGTTTTACCGTCTTAGATATAACAATAAACTACTTCCGGCAGCAAAGCCGCTGATCAGGAGGCCTTGAGGAGCATGAAACACCTCTTTATTGATGTTGTTCCCAGTTTCACCCTAACCCGGAAGGATAACACCTGTTAGAAACGCAGTTATGGGCAAATAATTAACCCCCAAATTGGGTTAAAACATCATGAAAACGTAAAAATAGGTTTTTATAATAAAAATAGCAGCAATACATTTTTGAAAAAAGATGTATTACTAGCAATACATTTAAAAAATATTGCCGGCTATATATTTTGGGAAAAAATTATTACCAGCAATACATTTAAATAAAATTATTATCAGTAATACTTTTTTGAAGAAAAAAATATTACCAGCAATGCATTAAAAAAATTACCAGTATTACTTTTTTGATAAAAAAAACGTTATTACGAGTAAAATATAAACTAAATAGGAATAAAATCGATTTCTCTTTAAACTGTATATCTGAAAATAATACATTAATCAAACCAGACTCTCGACAAAATAAACAAAACAAACTCTTTATCAAAATACGTCAATGAAACCTGATTTACAAACAGATGTCTTACAAAAAATATATATTCTATTCATACAAATTTATCGTAAAAAATCTCGTCGGCATTACATAAGCCGTTGAGGTTGGTAGGCCCTAAAACGAAACAAACCAAATCAATCTTGCTTTTACCTTAACTGTATCGTTATAGAAATTAGATATTAACTAGTACGAACCTTCAATATCTGTCTATATTTCTGAGATGATATATTATGTACATTATTTACATTATTCTGACTATTGTCCTCATCTTTGTCGCCTTATTTATTACAATGTTTCGGCCGTTGTACGCTCCGGCCCTCTATGGGATCAGGTTGAGATCATAGACAAGGAACACCATTGTAAAATTCGTAAGCTTAAGGAATCAGCACATATGCTAGGCCACAAAAATCTCCTGAGCCGCCCAAGCATAGAAATTAATACAATATGGGAACCAGTAATAAGGAGTGCCAGAGAAAGGCGATAATAACAAAAAATGTTGCAATATGAGCTCTGGTAAAAATATGCAATGATAACAGCAAAAATTGTAATATGAGCACTGGTAAAAATGGTTGCTGAAGACATTAGGTTTATAATACTCAGAAATTCATACACAGATGTCCTCAAGGTGGATAAAGTCGTTGGTTAAATCCAGTGACAGGACTCAAAGAGTGTGAGTTCAGTACCCGTTTAAGGCAGTGGAGAACTTTCAGAGGAAAAAATTAGCAGGAGATAACTGATAACTGACATCCATTAAACATGGCACGTGGAACTAGAACAGTGAGCGGAATAAAGGGTTCAGTTCGACATTCCAACCACCTGAAGAAGGCCGGAGCGTACAACGGCCGAAACGTTGTAATAAATATGGCGACAAAGATGAGGACAATAGTCCGAATAATGTAAATAATGTAGTATGCACCTACTTTACATTTCAAATATATTTTTCATTTCATGCTTAACTATGCTACAATATATCATTACTAGGTTACTATTTCATTTGTTATCCGTTCTTAATCAATATGGGATTCATCAGTCAAACAGAAATAAATGAGATGAATATATTTCTAAAATACAATTTCTCTAATGGCAGTGAATGCTGAACAAACTCCTCACAGATGAAAAAAAAAAATAGAGCGATGTTTCTAAAAAAGGGTTCTGAGGATATCATAGCCATTTCGGAAAATGGAACCAACAAAAAAAAAGTTTATATTTAGAATCAGAAACAGACAGGGAAAATCTCTAGGAAACATAATTAGGAAAGACGGCTTGAAGAATTTGACACTCACAAGACATACTAAAGGAAAAGAAGACATATGAAAATAGCGAGTTAGCCACTTAACTGATTTATGTAAGTGGATGGTAGAATAAGTTATGGGCGTAACGGTGAAATGGCAAACATTACTACAAAAAAATAGAAAGTTGTAGATCCTGATTGTCACATCCTGAAGAGAAACAATATATAGAAGAACAATTGAACAATTGAATGAAAGATCAAAATATCATTTGCATGACGTGAATAGGGATTTTTATCAGTAATAGAAATTTTAAATGGAACTATTTTTAACTACGCTTGTTCATCAGAGAAACATGTCAAAAGTGATGTTTTCCCCTCCCCTTATGTATTAATTATTTTTCAATATATATACTCGTATATCATGCAACATTTGAAGACCTAATTTTGAAGCTAATTTGACTGCTTAAATGCATATATAGTTTGGTCAACGACTTATCCAAGGCCAACAGTACATACGCTAATTTTATATGTCGTGTGTGATGCTACACTCCTTAAAATTAGCTTCAAATTTAGCTCTTCAAATCTCGCATGATACGCGATTATATACGGTAGCTATTTTTGTATAGGTCACTTAGGAATAGATATCTAATTTTTGATTGCGAGCATATAAAGGGGGTCCTCGACTAACGACAGAGTTCCGTTACTACGATGCCTTATATTGCGATTTTCTGTGTAAGATGGAAAGTAATCGCGATTTTCCGTGAATAAGCTATCACTCACCAGAAATGCCATATGATGTAGAACAAGAAAATCAACCATGTCGCCTTTGTCATCTAACGCCGTATGACAACGCATTATTTCGCCAGGACGCGTATTGTTAATCGCACCGTTTGCGACGTATGTACGAGGCAAACAGCAAAAGTCGAAATGTGATTAATGGAGATTGCGTCGTAAACACGAATCGTCGTATGTCGGGACAGTTGTAACCTAGTCACTTACTGTATCTAACTTTAAACTGCTTAAACTTTGGTAGTATCGTCCTAAATATTCCTTTTTGACATTATTAGAATAGTTTTTTTTAGATATATTTTAGTCATTTTTTTTGTTCTTTCATTAACCTACTTTACGGAAAAGATTTCTGCAACTATTAACTTATTAGAATTAACATTAAAACTTTTCTCTTTCTTTGACATTAGTTGAAGGTTCAGCTTTCAATTCTTAAACGAAGTTTTGATACTTTTAGGCAAAACTACCAGTGCCAAAGACTTTGCTCTCATTAGAAAGAAAAAATAATCTGCCATTTCCAACTAAATCCAAATTTAACACTCACACTTTTTTACAAAATTCAAGAGGAAGGTGATTATGACGTCATCCATTTCTGGTCTTTTATATCTGCCACTTATGGCCGTATCACGTTGAAACACCGGTCTTCGTATGATTAATGAACGTCAGGCCTGGTCAGAGCCTAGACGAGTGGCCGCTGGAGGAATCCAGGTATTGTAACCTAGAAATTACGCGTAGTGTAATAACGCCTCGGATTTGTAAATCGATGAGGCAACTTTGAATTCCATTTGAGTTCATTATATATATTTACGCGCAACATCCCCGGTGATACGTATAAAATCTCATCTTTTCTTCCTCCCAGTTATGTTTTAATATGTAAGAATTGTATCAGTAAATTATTATCACCAAATAATTCTTACAATCTAAAAGAAAAACCTTCTAGCTTTAAATAACCTGCAAAATGTTGATAAGCCAGAACAAAGAGATCAATCAATTAATATCTGCGAATTCACATATATTTTAGGGAAAGGTAGCCGAGTGGTTCCACATCGCCTTGTATTGCTTTCTTTCTATGTGCCGTGTACCTTCAGGGCGTAGACGATCATAGATCTCCACTTCCCTCTATCCCTTGTAGCTCTCAATAGTTTTCGCCCGTTTGCCACCTCTCCCAGACCGGTTATGTCACGCGCTGCTTCCCCTTGTTTATCATTCCCTCTATTCGACCTGTGATTATCAGACACTCCAGGTCCTCCTTTCTCATTATCCCTCCCAGAAACCTCATCTGCCTCTTCCTGATGTTAAGTATAAGCTTCCTCGTTAATTGCATCCTCGCTAAAATTCATCGTTGCTCACGCGCTCGGCCCATGATATCCTTAGCAACCTTCGGTAAAACCATACATCCGTTGCATCGAGTCTCTTCTTTGTGGTTTGTATACAGTTTGGAAGTTTGTTTGCGACGAAGGCTGCAGAACCCAGGCTAGCCTGCTATTTAAACCATAGACCATTCTTCTATCTTTCTTAATTCTTTATCATCTTTTAAGATCCACACTTTACATGCCTTTGTCTTATTATTTTTTTCTTTCCTTGTCTTATTCCTTTTTTCTTTCTTTTCTCTCCTTTTTCGTATCTTCGTCCTTCTTCTATTTCTATATAATCTCCATTTCTCTTTATTCTCACGTTATATGATTTTGTCATTCGCGACGTTTTAGTTCACCTTCTTTGTTCTTCATCATTGCTTTCAATTTCATTTCCTTTTCTGAATCCGTCAAAGACGATTGTCGTTATGTTGTTAACGCATAAAACAGATTAACAATAAAAGCAAATGACACAAAATGGGAACGACACCAAAGAGTTGTTTACATTGACCGGAATGTTAATGTCGCTAAAGAACAACAAATGTCCTCTGAATATAAATGAGAAAAACAAATAGAAGGGCTAAAGTAGAGATTTTGAATATAAAGAATAATTAATACTGTTTCCAGTCGTAGTTATTTTACCTGTGTTTTTCTTTGTCTTTGTGATACGGCCATAAGTGGCAGATATAAAAGACCAGAAATGGATGACATAATAATCGCCTTCCTCTTGAATTTTGTAAAACGGTCTGAGTGGTAATTTTAGATTTAGTTGGAAATGGCAGATTATTTTTTCTTTCTAATGAGAGCAAAGTCTTTGGCGCTGGAAGTTTTGCCTAAAAGTATCAAAACTTCGTTTAAGAATTCAATTTTTACCTACCGTTCTTGCTTCTACGATTTTTTCTATTATGACATTCATTTGACATATTTCCATTATGTATAGTTTTCTTGTTATTCTTTTTTTTTTCTTCTTCTTGTTTCATCCTCCTCCTTCCTCTTTTCTTCTCCTCCTCCTCCTCCCTTTCTTCTCCTGTCGATGATTATTATTGAAATTCCTTTTCATTCTTCTTTTTCCTCCTTTTTCTCCTCCTCTTCCATGCTCTTTTATTTTCCTCCGCTTTCTCCTCCCATTCATTTCTTCAGATTATTATTATTATTATTATTATTATTATTATTATGATTATTATTCAAATTCCTTCTTTTCTTCTCCTTCCTTCGTTCTTCCTGCTTTCCTTCCTTCCTCCTTTTCTTTCCCTCCTCTCCCTCCTTCATCTTCCGATTATTATTATTTTTATTATTAATATTCAAATTTCTTCTTCTTCCGCTTTTCTTTTACTCCTTTTCATCCTCCTCTTCTTCTTCCGATTATTATTATTATTATTATTATTATTGAAAGTAGTATTATTTTCACCCATTTTTCCAATTTTTTCCTTCTCTTTCTCTCATTTTGAGATATTTAGTTCGTTTAAATTAACTACCTTCGTTTCCTTCTGCGACATATATTGACTTTTAATGGATATTTAATTTGTATTTTAGGGTCTTCCTTCATCCTTTATACCTTTTCTTTTTCTACTAGTTTTTCTTCCTTTTATATTTGTTCTTCATCGTCTTCCCTTCAATTATCTATTTAACTATTATGTTTTCCTTTTCTCATTACACTTCTCAGTATTTATTATTATGTCTTCTTCTTTTGCTTCTTTTTCTTATCTTTCTTCTTCTTCTTTTTTCTTCTCCTTAATTATGTAATTTTATTTACTTTCTTCTTCTATTCCTTTCTTTTCCCCTTTTCTCACTTTCCAACGAATGCTTGACATTAAAATCGCTATTTTACTGTTTTCTCTACTTCTAACTTTCTTTGTTTCGAGTCGTCAGATTAAATTCTTCTACAATTATTTGTTTGTCTTCGTCTTTTTCTAAAGAATGATTGAAAAGTAACTCCCCATTTTAAAATACTTATAATCTATGTATTAATTATAATATTTTCAAAGGAATGCTTATGAGAGGAAAGCGTTTAGTATGGGTTTTAATTTAATGTTCAATATCAGCACCAGATTTTGCTACCAGCTTCTCAAACCGTCCAGGAATCGCCTCAACCGATTTCACCAGGGATTCCCGTAGTATAGAAGATATAACGTCTTGTATTGGCCCTTCAAGTTCGTTCAAAATCTTGGTATGACACAGTAGAATTTCTCCTATAACCAAACCCAACCCCCAAAAGGTCCCTGGATGTTAAGTTAGGTCAGAAGGCATATTCTAACTATTGGGTTGTTGAATAATTATCAGGCGTTTTTAAACAATATTTATTATGAAAAATAGAAACATAATTCATCAATAACATTTTTAAATGAGTTGATTTTCAGCACGCATTTTTATAACATGAAAATAAAATAATATTTTTAAAAAAATAAACAAAACAGCAATTTTTATAAACAAATAACTTATACATAAAATAGGGAGTTACTGTTCAATCAAACTGTATTTTTTAAAGTAACATCTTTCTTATTTTTTCTTATTTTTTTTTAAGCTTTTCACCCCAAGCAAGGCCGGAAGCCACTAGCACGCAAGGGTTACAGAAGGTGTGGACGAAGAGCAGATAGAAGTGGTAAAGGAGAAGATGTGGAGAAAGATAGTGGATCGATCAAGGCAAGGGGGTTACAGAAGATTTGGAGCGAGAGCAGATAGGAATGAAAGATGAAAGGATGTGGATAGATCAAAGCCGCTGGAGATGTCGATTGACGTTACACTTAAATAGTTGGAGATTGTATTTGTCAGGGAAACAGGAATAAGGAAGGGAGTTCCACAGGCGAGAAGTGCGAGACATGAAGCTATTGGAGTAGAAGAGACGTCTACATCTAACAGTTTCAACGGTGAAGGGGTGGGAACAGGATGTCAGCCCCGTAGGAAGCTTAAATTTATGAGGCCTGGGAACCAGCGAAAGCAGCTCACCGGAGCAATTACCGTGAAAGTATTTGTAAAAAAGACAGAGCGTGGCAACGGCGCGTCTGTGAGAGAGCGACTGCAGACGAGATGACAGATCAGGGACAACGAAATAATTTATTTTCTTTTAGATATAAAGAATACATTCTTGAGTTCCCATCTTTTATCGTCCATCTTCGCTTTCGTCTTTTTTTTTTCTTTTTATTCTTTATTCCACCCTCTTCTTAAATCTACACCTTTTTAATTCTTCTTCTCTTCTCTCACATTTATTATTCTATATTAATTTTTTTCTTAATCTTCATTATTCCACCTTTTCTTATTCTTCTATTTTTCTTCCTTTTCTTTCATCTGTTCATTTGTCATTTCATCTTCAACTAGCTCTGTTAAGTCTTTTTTCTGTAATTTTTTTTTTTGTTAATAATTCATTCACCTTTTGTTTATTCTTCTATTTTTCTTCCTTTTTTTATCTTTTCTTTTGTTATTTCATCTTCAACCAAATCTGTTAAGGCTGTTTCTGTACTTCTTTTTTTTTCTTATTCATTATTCCAACTTTCTCTTATTCTTCTATTTTTCTTCCATTTCTTTCATCTGTTCTTTTTATTTTATTTCGTATTCAATCAGCTCACTTAATTCTTTTTCTTTTCTTTCTGCTTTTCATCTTATTCATCATTCCACCCTCGTATTTTTCCTCTATTTTCCTTTTCTTCTACATTTGTTCTTATTTTACTTCTTCTACTGTATATACAATTTTCGTCTCTTTCTCCGTGACCTATTCATTCATTCTCCTCAAGGGAATAAACACGAATCAGATGCCTCCAAGCAAAATCGTGCCGAAATCTTTTCCAAAAAGTGCCCTTATATTTTTTAAGTGTAAGTATTTGCCACGCATATATTAACTTGCCTGGGCGATTTTAATGTAGCTATATATATATATATATATATATATATATATATATATATATATATATATATATATATATATATATATATATATATATAACTATATATATATATAACTATATATATATAACTATATATATATATATATAACTATATATATAACTATATATATATAACTATATATATATATATATATATAACTATATATATATATATATAACTATATATATATATATAACTATATATATATATATATATATATATATATATATATATATATATATATATATAAATTTGTTTTGTGGTGAGGGACTTTTAATTTAGCTGTGTAAATATTATAATATATATATATATATATATATATATATATATATATATATATATATATATATATATGAAGAAATATAGTCTTAAAGTGTGCCATATTTATGGGATAAAGTGCTCAATATCGGAGATAGAGCATGTGTAAACATAAAAGTGAACATATACGTCAACACTTAGAGGCGACAGTCTGTTTCCTGCTAGATGCAATCGTCAGGACTGACGATTGTATCTAGCATGAAACAGACTGTCGCCTCTAAGTGTTGACGTATATGTTCACTTTTATATATATATATATATATATATATATATATATATATATATATATATATATATATATATATATATTTATTTATTTATTTACACAGCTAAATTAAAAGTCCCCCCACCACAAAACAAATTTATATCTACTAACGCGGGGGTTCTACATTTCTCGGCAAAATTACGATGAATTTTCCAACTAAATACTGATGCTTGGTCAATTTTTTTAAATACTACTGTTCCAAACTACTAACCAGTAAAGCTTTCGGGTTACAGAATGAAGTTATTTTAATGGCCAGAGTGTGGGAGTAAGATGTGCATGTTATGAGGATATGCTGGAAAGATAAAAGATGACACAAAATGTTACGATTATATAAATCGGGGAAACATTATCTTGGGAGTTTTTTCCACAAAGTAACATCTCTAGTGAAGAAACTGAGTGAAGCTTCTTCGTTGCAAATGGAATACGAAGGCAAGGAGGACGAGCTGGCCATGATTACGAGTTGTAGCTGGTCTTGCTGTAAAGTTTGAACTAGTGGAGTGTTTTTCATGGAAATAGTAATAGATTAACGAGAGGCAAGTATCGTTTTGTCTGTAAGAAATGGTTTGCAGGAGATTCATAAGTTGTCCCGGGGCCCTGTTTGGAGCCGATGTCGATTTTATTCATTAGATTTACTCTTAAGTATTTAAATATTTTTGTGTAATTTTGGAAAATATGTCTGTTAAAATAAAGTAACAGCGTCATTTTAATTTTTTGCATAATTTAGACGACAATTTATCCATACCACCCATGTATGTATGTATAAATATATATATATACGCAACATTTCGGTATATATATATACATATAAATATATGGATATATATATATATATAGATACATACAGATATTTTTCATATATATATATATATATATATATATATATATATATATATATATATATATATATATACATATATATATATACAGGTATGTTACATGCATATGCATATATATATATATATATATATATATATATATATATATATATATATATATATATATATATATGTGCGTGTGTGTGTGTGTGTGTGTGTGTGTACAAGTATGTGTCTGTGTTTCTGTGGGTTCGTGTCCATACGTATATCTCTAAATGTTGTTATAAGCAAATATATACATATAACCGCTCAGAAATGCACACCAAGAACCCCACTCACACGCACACAAACGCACAAATATATACACACACATATATATATATATATATATATATATATATATATATATATATATATATATATATATATATATATATGTGTGTGTGTGTTTGTGTGTGTGTTTGTTCATGTATATATGCATGTATATATTATATATGTGATATTTGCGCATTTCTAGATTTATAGATATGTCTAAATATACTTTACCTGTTTTTGCATCGACATTAGTGTGTGTGCACAAATGCACATAGAGAAACAAGAATAAACCCACACATCACTCTCTTGCTCTTTCTCTCCTTCTCACTCTTCATATATATATATATATATATATATATATATATATATATATATATTTATCACGGTCAGTGATTTATCGCGCATTCAGAATGGTGTTTTACATCTAACTGAAGCAATCTTCTAGCCCGTTCGACTGTGAAATGCTATATAGTCTCAAGGTGCAAAGACGTTCATATCTAAACAGCTTAAATAACCATGAAATCCAATGGCATAGGAACTCTACTCCCGAGGCAAATAAGGTTCATAACACGCTTAAATATCCAATAACACTACCGAACCAGTCCCAAGTCGATAGCGGAATGTTTAGAATATTTTATAATCTCCATGCAGACATAAGTTCAATATTGTGAAGGTAAAAAAAATATGAAAAATCGCTTTCTATTGAAATCATTGGAAAAAGGAAATGTTTGGCTTTTTCAATTTCGAAGGGTCGTAATATAATCTGCATCTTTTTGTGCAAGATGGGGGCATCACCATTGGTGGTATTTCAAGTGTATGTGATAAAAAGAATCTCGCAAAAGGCCTCATCCGATTACTGCAGCTGTGTTCTTTTAAGCGCTAATTATTGGCTGGCGAGTATTTCAGATGCAGAATTAACCGAGAGAGGCGATATGTTTTAAAATCAAAGGAAGGGCCTATATTGTTCAAGCAAAATATTTTTGGGGTTTTATTTTTGTTCTGTCTCATCTTTTATTTGCATATATTTTTCCAACAAGTTTCCCAAAAGTGTTTATTTCAGATAAATAACAATTTACTTTTTGCCGCGTTACGTCCATTTCTTTCTACCATAGTCAGTACACACATTAATATATATATATATATATATATATATATATATATATATATGATTATTTTAAAAAAAATGATTCCTTCGCTACATAAGAGTTCTCATGTTTCAAAAACGAGAGCCGAAACCCTCAATATAATTATTAAAATTAAATTGAATTAAGGTATCAAGCCCCGTTTCATCCTCAAGCGAAAATTTAGGAATAACCAAACTTTATAAGCGTGTTGGTTCGCAAAATAATTACTATGGAAACGGCTGGGGCGGCCATTTTGGTAAGGTAGTCTAACAGTTAATTCTTATCCACATATCAATCACCTTTTGAAAAGAGGTCGAGCCGAGGTAGGGTGGCGTATCTATTTCAAAGCGGATGATGGAATTCGTGTACGCTCTCCGTTTGGTCAGTTCCGGCGAAAGATAACTGTTTGGCTCCATGAGATGTCTTGAAGAGTCTAGGGAATTTTTGTTTTATGTTATTTTATCTATTTATTTATTATTTATTTTTTTTAAATGGCTGTTTCATATATAGACGCGTCGCGTTCAACACCCGGTTTAGGCAGTGGAGAATTTAGAGAGGGGAATTAACAGGAGATAACTCCTCGTCCTCTCCCCCAGCTATGGGTAAAAAGCAGGACAGAAAGGGTTCTATAGCCTTGGATGACAACTTGTCTACCGCAGGAAGAAATGGCAACCTACTGCGAGAATAAAATCTGCCTTGTCAGTCAATGTTGGAAAGATACATGATCGCCTAAGCGTGTATCACGCATGGCACATAACTGACTGACTGACCCTTGGGAAAGGTGTGAATCCTCCTCTTCTCCCTCCAGCTATGGGTAAATAGTAGGGCAGACCGGGTTATATGGCGTTGGATGGCAACTGATCTACCGCAGAAAGAAATGGCAACCTACTTCGGGAAAAAATATCTTCCTCATCAGTCATGTATGGAAAGATACATGATCGCCTAAGCGTGTATCAGGCATGGCACATAACTGACTGAATCGATTGGCTGCTAGGTGTCATAATTTTATTGTTTAAATTGCTAGATGACACCGTAAATTCTATGTCAATAGTTTATTCCCTTGCACTTACCGTTTTTGGAAGTTGCTACGTTTTTCTTGCCTTCCGGTCAAATATAAATGTCATGTCAATCATCCTCTTCAATCTCCTAGAATTTTCTTCTTTAATTATTCTCTTCGTTTCTTTTATGTTCAGTTATGTTTCGCATCTTAGTGGATTTTATTGTCTTCGTTAAGGTGAAATGAATAAATGAATTTGAAATGCCCAATACTATTTTTGAACAGTATACTCTGCAAAACCCGATTTAAAATGATACTGCACTCTTCTCGTAGACAAAAGGCCGGGACCGATATTTTGAGCGGAAGCACAGAGCAAAAAATCGCTTGATAGCTTAACCTTTTCTCTAATTAGTATGGAGCACGCATGACCAGTAATATGACCCTTAACGGCCAGTGACACCATAGACTGGACATCGATCAGTTTGGGAATAGACACTGTGAAGAGAAAATGATACCCGTACATGTGGGAAAACACACAACTTTTTTTAGCATGATGCGCTGGATTTGTCAATAAGGACAGAGTGTTCACTATTTGCTAGTTTTCTTCTTTTCTGTGTCAGATACAAGGTATGTCAAAATATTCTACAATTTCTAGAATGTTCTGTTTTATATATAATTTTTCATTTATGTTTTTCCGCCATCTTCCTAGCCTTTATTTATTTATTTGTATGTAATCTTTGGGTAAATATCTCTACCTACAGAAGATACTATTAGGGCTGCCCAGAGACTTTAGCTAACGAGCCTTGCCATAAGATCGATATATACATATGTTAATGCTAATATTAGCCGTTTTCCCATAAGGAAATATTTGACATTAATTGACCGAGCAGCCAGTAATTCTTGAAATAGCCTTCCCAAGTCAAGTAATTGTTATCGCTATTTTCGGTATTGATGGGGGGAAGTTCCTTCCTAACTTTATGTTTGAAGTAGGGTGGAAAGTGAACAACATGATTATCTGTTCTTTTCGGGTTACATGTGACATCCATTTTACTTGTGATTATATAGCGCCAGTTTGCAAAGTTCGACAGTTTTTGCTAAGGACCACAGGCTTCAATTGCACAAATATGTCTTTAAATATTGATCTAAAAATGGGGTTTTATACAAGAGACAGTTTAGATATCTCTGAACGGGTTTGTCGCTATGCATTGAAAATCGATATGCGTAATTTTGACAAACTGCTATATTAGTATATGAAGCTTTCCTTTGTCTAGTATTTCGTTTCTTCTGGATTTAAAATCGAAATTTACTAGCTAACTAGGTAAACGGTCTGTTAACTTTGACAGAAAAGCTGTGAGCTTGCTTTAATATCTTGAGTTTAAATCAATTCAGGGTTGAAATACAATTATGCCGTAACATATTTATATACTGTGCCCTCAGAAGATGAGATAAATTATTTGAGGTATTTGGCATTTTATTACGAAAATCTAATTAAAACCTTACTATCTCTTTATTTACGAGATGAATATAGTTTGTGAGCCAATGATAATTTAACATAAACAGATAGTGTTTTTATGGTACTCTAAAACAAGAGTACATGCATTTCGGCATCAGGAGGATCGAATACACATAAAAACTAATCCGTTCATATCTATGAGCGGGAAACTTTCATTTAAGAAGGCCAGAAATTTAATAAACCCCATTGCTCAGGAGCAAGGCTATCGATAGAAAGAAATGCATATGATGCCATTCGATAGAAGTTATATGTGATGCGGAAAGACCAATATCTGTCTGTAAAGAAAAGCAAAATCTAATGTTTGATGTACGAAAATAGCTTTTTGGGAGAGTTAAAACATCAATTGAGTGGAATGCTTTGTTTTTTATCTGATAAGAAAAAAATGATCAGGATGGAAATTCTGATAAAAGTTGGATACTATTAATGGCCATTTAATTCCTGAATCTAAATATTTAGTAGGCCATTTTATTTTTGGAAATCATAATGATTTAGAGATACAAGTCTTACGAACTAACTCATAGCTGTATGGAAAGCAGGTGGATTCATATCTTACCTAATGACATTTGCAAGTGAGTGAATATAACGAACCCATATCGAATTAAAACTCGTCTCTCCCATCAAAAATCCGAGCTATTATTCATTAAACCACCGGTAAACCCAAGCTGTTCTCAAGTGTAGCCCCAAGTGTATACCAGTCACATTCACCAGAGCCATATGTGTGCAAAACAGATGAGAGAGGTTTGAACAAAAACAGCGTATAACCTTACAGGTGAGGAATAGTTAATAATATACATGTGTGTCTGGTAATACACTTCGCTCCGGTAATTTCCAATTTAGGCGTTACCAAGTCTCAAGATATGACTACCTAGTCACCTTGTATGCTATATAATTCAAATTTTTTAAAAGAAACGGTAAATGTATAAGATGACCAATATACACATCATGTCGACCATTCGGATTTGGATGATTCTTTTTATCTCGCGGCCATTCAATGTCGAAATCAAAATATTTCGTAAGCAAATTACATTTGAGTTTTGGAGATAATAATGATTTTTTATACAAGTCTTACTATGTAACCCATAACTGGTAGGGGAGCAGGTGGATTCAAAACTATGCCAATGGGTATTTGTACGTAAGTGAATATAACGAACCCAAAGCGAATTAGATCTCGTCTCTCCGATCCACAATTCTGAGTTATTATTCGTTAGACTACCTATAAATCCATGCTTACAGCATCTGCTGTTCTCAAGCGGTCACTCCTGTAGACATTGATTCGACATTTTTTAAACATTCTACTGGAACCGGTGTTCAAATGTGATGTAGCCGTAAGCCTCTGACAAGTGTCTACAGTCACATTCACCAGAGGCATATGTGTGCAAAATGATGACAGGGATGTACAAAAACAACGTATACCCTTACAGGTGAGGAACAGTTAGAAATATACATGTGTGTCTGATAATAAACTTCGCTACGGTAATTTCCAATGTAGGCGTTACCAAGTCTCAATATATGACTACCTAGTCACCTTGTATGCTATATAAATCAAATTTTAAAAAAAGAAACTAATCCTTAGGCTGATTCACCACAAATCCATTTATTAGCAGAGATGAGCAGTTGGTTTAGGTTCGAAAGTCGTCAGTCTATTTATTATTATTATTATTATTATTATTATTATTATTATTATTATTATTGTATCCTTTGATTTCTGCTATATACACATTACTTTCCGGGTCCCAAAAAGAAATCTAAGCTCGGAAATACCTTCATGACATTTTTCACTGATCATATTTATAAAAACAAAACAAAGCACACATTTCACATAGATACATCTATTCGTAGTGTGCGAGCTGTAGTTGTGAGTTCATTTTTTTTTAATTTCTTCAACGCTTGGGTTACCAGGAAATCTCCCCAAGATGTCTACTATAACATTTTCCAGTCAATTCGTTGACTCCAACTACAACTGTTACTATTGATGTCCGCACGAACCAAAGTTTTTAGATTCCCACTTCAAGATCCTTGTATTTTGATAGATTTTTGAAGCATTAGGATATAAAGGGACTGCCAATACATTTTTTTTCTCAATAAG
>OZ038496.1:67307107-67322107 GCA_964036315.1 Acanthosepion esculentum
ACTGAACTCACAGTACTTTTGGTCAGGCTATTGGATTACTTCAACTAGCACTTTTATCCACAGGAAGTAGAATAATCTACCCTGGTAGATGAAATAAATGGTTCGGAAATTCCTACGTATATCACCTGAAGAAAACCGGAGCGTACAACAGCTGAAACGCCATGAATATGACAATAAAGATGAGGGCAATAGTCCGACCTATGTAAATAGTGTAAATAGTTACAATATTTTATCTGAGAAATATCGACAGATATCCAATAACTTTTATAACTATTTTCCCGTAAAGTAGGTTTCGCAAGTCCAGTAGGGTTTATAGATAATTACAGGGATTTCCTTCCTAATCTTTTTCTTTAAGTAGTGTGGAACGTCAACATCTTGATTATGCTATTATTTTCTATTGGATTTAGATGTGCTATTACTTTTAGTTCTTACTGCTGGGTAGTTCTTTTTTTTGTGATTTTGTAGTTCCAGTCCACAAAACTGGAATCCCGATATTCCTCCCTCCTTTTTTTTGTTGCTCGAATTATTCTTAACCATTGATCTGAGAAAATGTCTGTATAAAGCTAACAGTTCTTAGCTAGAAAATCTTCATAATTGACGTTCATACGAACGTTTCGATCTGATGAGTTTTGTTAGGTTAGAATTTCTCAAACTTTTTAAGCAACGGCACACCTAGGAGTAAATGAAAATATCACGGAACACCTTGCGAAAATTTTAAAGTGTATACACTTAAATGTTATGAGATAAAAACATAGATTTTGAAAAGTAGACATACAAATATGAACGTAGTTTATTTCAATATTTCTATCCACCTTTTTGCAGCTAATTTAGTATGAAACCTATGCCTGTTTTTTTTTGTTTTTTTTTAGTTTTTTTTGTTTTTTTCGCGATTTCTTCAATGTTTGGTCGGATATGCAATACGCCGATCTTCATTTCTTTTTCACTTGAGCCTAGGTTTCCTCAGTTCTTAGTTTTGATGCTATTTAGGGTTGAGAAACCAAATTCACATATGTAACAAATAGAAAATTGCATAATAAAACCTATAAAGACTTTTTAGCGTCTTTTTTTTTTATAAATCCAAAATATATCAAGAATAGTGAAAAGCATTATTTGAAAATAAAGTTTAATACTTATTCATTTATTCAAATACTAACACTGAACCATTACGACTTCCACAAACACATATATATGTATGTTGTGACAATCGCGGCACCGGGCTGTTGAGAATCACTTAGTTAATTATTTGGTTTTGTGGCAGCTTGCGGTATTGTGCAAAACTACCTCTAATGTTGTTTCTATGTTTAATTACATTTCTTCCGATACTAAATTCCTTATAACTATTGGACATATTTCATGAAATATGCTATCCTTGCGAGAACGAAATCCAAACTTGCTTATTAGGAGATAACTCTCATAGAACAATTAGAGCGTGATTAATGCAATGTCGATTAGGTTGTTCATCTTACTAGATCCAGTTCAGTTACTTCTGTAGGTTTGAGTGTCTTGAAGACTTCATTTTTTTTTCCATAGTTCGGAAATTAACTATTTTTGGGGATACACTTTTGATTCCAGACTACTTTCATTAAAACTCAGAAACATGTTTTTTTTCTGTTTTAACTTCGGAGAAATGTTCCTCTGTTTTCATTATCCTTTGGTTTGATTTTTATAGCTTTCTTGACTTCCTCATTTCTAGCTTCCTTGCTGTTTAAGTTTGGAGACAGTCTTTGTGATCCTGGGGTGTATCAGTAGGGACGTATTGGTGCCGCATTTACTGCAACCGAAGCAACATCAGTGTTTCCTGGGTAAGATACCCTGAAGGAACCAAGACCTCTCGAAGATTCTCGAGACTGTTTTTTTTTCCTTCTCGTAGGTTAATCGATAATCAAGACAGTAGGATCCAGTCTGTCCTGTTATTTACCCATAGATGCGGTGAGAAGATTATTTCAATACTTTCTCAATGTTATTAGCACGTTAATCGGTAGGGTGTATGTTAATGTATCCTATTTTGGCGACTATCTTCAGATGAGTTATTTTAAGGGCGGGTTTGGTTTTGATGTTATTATCTCATCATGATCTTTGTTTTTAATTTATATTTTAGCTCCTAATCAATGCAGTTTCGTTTTAATTCATTTGGTTGACAATTTTCCGAAAATATTAAAACTTACTGAACAGTAATTAGTGATTCTTTTTTATTATTTTCTTAGTTAATTCTATGTTATATTGTCTCCCACGGAGCATTCAATAAACACAGAAATGACAAATAAGGATCTATAAGTACTGCTTGCTGCCAACAATGTGGCGTCGGAACAATTTTCCCAAGTTTTTGCGAGTGAATTTTATTTTCAAACGACACTTTTGATTAAATCTTCGTTTTTTAATCTCATGGTATCATCTGTCTATTGCTTTTGTCTTTTTCGGCCTTGTGCCACATCTATGCTACGCTTGGAAATTCACTATTGTTTGTCTTCAATTCTGAAGTACATATGCCATCATACGCATGTAATGAGTGATAGGTAAAAATCAACAATTGCTTAGTTTCCCCACCAAAAAACTAAAAACTAAAAACAAGCCATAATTTCTTACAAACATCAAATGCATTACAATGTCTCTCAATGTATGTCTGTTGTACTTCTATCTCTTTCTTTGACTATTTTCATTGGTTATGGTACGGCTTCGTTCCGATTACTTTATTCATTTGTTTTTACTCTATGGGGGTTCGTTTTTGAACTCTTTTAATTAATTTCCACTGCTGTTCATTTGATCCCTCTTTCACGAGTTGTATCTCTTTTTATAGCAGTTCCTCTTTCTGTATTTCATTGTTTCTATTCTTATCTCCCAGTTTTATTCCTTCCAGTGCTTTCTTTTTTTCTTTCCTCCATTCCAGGTTTTTCCTTCCAGGTCTCTCTTTCTTTTTTCGTTTCTCTTATCAGGTTGTTCTTTGTAGATTTTACCCTTCCGGTTCTTTCTTTCTTTCGATATTGTTTTTTTTTCTTTACCTTTCTTTCTTTCTTTTTTGTTTCTTTTTCTTTTTTATTACCAGGTTTTTGTTTATTTTTTTTATCCCTTCCAGGTCTCCCCTTCTATTTTTCCAGGTTTTCTTTCTTTCTTCCTTTCTTTCTTTCTTTCTTTCTTTCTTTCTTTCTTTCTTTCTTTCTTTCTTTCTTTCTTTCTTTCTTTCTTCAATATCCCTCTTTTCCTGTTTCTTTTCTTCTTTTCTTCTTATTTTATTATTTTTATTTTCTTCTGTATTTTACATTTTCCTCTTTCTTTCTCACTTTCTTTCTTTCTTTGCGCAAAATTCTTTCTTTTTCTTTTTTATTACCAGGTTTTTGTTTATTTCTTTTATCCCTTCCAGGTCTCCCCTTCTTTCTGTCTTTCTTTCTTTCTTTCTTTCTTTCTTTCTTTCTTCAATATCCCTCTTTTCCTCTTTCTTTTCTTCTTATTTTATTTTCTACTGTATTTTACTTTTCCTCTCTTTCTTTCTTTCCTTCTTTCTTTCACTCTCTCTTTCTTTCTTTCTTTGCATAAAATACTTTCTTTTTCTTTTTTATTACCAGGTTTTGTTTATTTCTTTTATCCCTTCCAGATCACCCCTTCTTTCTTTCTTTCTTTCTTTCTTTCTTTCTTTCTTTCTTTCTGTCTGTCTTTCTTTCTTTCTTTCTTTCTTCAATATCCCTCTTTTCCTCTTTCTTTTCTTCTTATTTTATTATTTTTATTTTCTTCTGTATTTTACTTTTCCTCTCTTTCTTTCTTTCCTTCTTTCTTCCTTTCTTCCTTTCTTTCTTTCTTTCTTTCTTTGCGCAAAATTCTTTCTTTTTCTTTTTTATTACCAGGTTTTTGTTTATTTCTTTTATCCCTTCCAGGTCTCCCCTTCTTTCTTTCTTTCTTTCTTTCTTTCTTTCTTTCTTTCTTTCTTTCCTTCTTTCTTTCTTTCTATCTTATCCTTGCTTTTCCCAATTCCATTCATCTGACCAATTTTCTTTCAACCTGCGAAAATCTTTACTTCAACAATTTACTCAATTTTACTATTCACTCTTGCCTTTCTTCTGTCTGTAAACCTTTTTTTATATATAGTTCTGAACTATCTCTCTCTCTCGCTCTTATTTTCCTCTCTTTGACTTTTCTCTACCATCTTTACCTGGCTCCACCTGTCCCTTGATCACCGATTGCATCTGACATGTCCTGTTTTTCAAACCCGTTAACATTGCCAAAGCCAAGATGCACTGACTTTCATTAGACGTCCGATGTGATGCCAATCAATAGAGACTGCACTTTTTAGTCGAGATCTGATGAGATCACTGAATTCTCGTCTCTCAGATCGAATTTGGTCTCCTTTTTTTTTTGTACTTTTAATTTTTTTCGTATTCAAGGACGTTCGATATATGATGTCACGGGGTAGGGTTTGAAATAGGAATCAAACGAAGCATCTAAATAGAATATTGCATTTTTCGAAACCATGGAGGCAGAGACAGCGACAAGAAAATGTTATGTTTGCACCTTTAAAAGCTATAATTCTATATCTCTGCATCTATCTATCTATCTATCTATCTATCTATCTATCTATCTATCTATCTATCTATCACAGTCCCTGTTCTTATCTATCTATCTATCTATCTATCTATCTATCTATCTATCTATCACAGTCCCTGTTCTTATCTATCTATCTATCTATCTATCTATCTATCTATCTATCTATCTATCTATCACAGTCCCTGTTCTTATCTATCTATCTATCTATCTATCTATCTATCTATCTATCTATCTATCTATCTATCTATCTATCTATCTATCTATCTATTCCAATTGATTCATATTTATCCCGGTATTTCTTCTTCTTCTCCTCTTACTCTGTCATCTCTCTCTGCCTATCTATCTATCTATCTATCTATCTATCTATCTATCTATCTATCTCAGGGTTTTATATCTATCTCTATTTCCTGGCTTTTTGTATGCATGTATGTATCTATCACTCAGGTTTTCATATCTATCTATTTATCTATCTAAGCTGTGTCATATCTATCTACCTATATATCTAAGCGGTGTTACATCTATCTATCTATCTATCTATCTATCTATCTATCTATCTATCTATCTACACGGTGTTATATCTATCTATCTAAGTTACTTTATATCTATCTAAGTTACTTTATATCTATCTAAGTTGCTTTATATCTATCTATCTATCTATCTATCTATCTATCTATCTATCTATCTATCTATCTATCTATCTAAATGGTCCTGAAAATCTATCGATCCTAACAGGGGGAGACAAAAACTAAACGAAATATATTTGCTATTTTCGTTATTTTTTAATGCCAAGGCCTAAGCTTTTCATTGCATATTTTTAACAAAAACTGTCGCCTTTATTGAATAAAAGCTTATCAGAAGTTCTCGTCTCTACCAAGAAGGTCTGATATTTCGTCATTCGGACAAATTTTGGAAAGGTTTTATAACGTTCAGGTATATATACATATGCGTAATTTTACAGACACATATGCCAGATATGCATATATAAACAACAGTTCAAAAGTTGTAGGAAAACCGTAGCAATTTATAAATTGTCCCCCAAAATAGTTGTTTTTTTCTACATTAATTAAGAGAAAATAAATATACATGCTTAAATATAACTGAAACATGATTTTGATTGGAAATTCTATTATAACAAAAAAGAAAAAGCATTTTATGATTAAATTTTGATCTCGTCAAAATATCCTCCTTTATCCTTGAATACTGCAGCATACATTTTAGGTACTCGTTGCAAAAGTTTCTCAAAGTATGAGTTTGATGATTGATTCCATTCTTATTCAATGATTTTAAAAGCTATTTTTATATTTTTTCATTTGTTTTGTCAAGTTCATCTATATATATATATATATATATATATATATATATATATATATATATATATATATATATATATATCTTATCATATATATTTATATATTTATATATATATATATATAAATCTTATATATATTTATATATTTATATATATATATAAATCTTATATATATTTATATATATATATATAAATCTTATATATATTTATATATGTATATATAAATATTATCATATATAGTTATATATTTATATATATATATATATATAAATCTTGTATATATTTATATATATATATATAAATCTTATCATATATATTTATATATATATATATGAATGTTATCATATATATTTATATATATATATGAATCTTATCATATATATTTATATATATATATATATATATGTATATATATATGTAAAATCCTATATATGTTTATATATATATATATATAAATCTTATCATATATATTTATATATTTATGTATATATATAAATTTTATCATATATATTTATATATATATAAATCTTATCATATATATTTATATATTTATATATATATATAAATCTCATCATATATATTTATATATTTATATATATATATATAAATCTTATATATATTTATATATATATAGATATAAATCTTATCAAATATATTTATATATATATATATATATATATATGAATCTTATCATATATTTATATATATATATATATATATATATATATGAATCTTATCATATATATTTATATATATATATGAAACCTATCATATATATTTATATATATATATGAAACTTATCATATATATTTATATATATATATATATCTTATCATATATATGTATATATATATAAATCTTATATATATTTATATATATATGTATATATATATATATGCATATATATAAATCTCATATATATTTATATATATATATGTATATATATATAAATCTTATCATATATATTTATGTATATATCTATATCTATATATATATAAATCTTATATATTTATGTATATATATATATATATATAAATCTTATCATATATATTTATATCTATCTATCTATATATATATAAATTTTATCATATATATTCATATCTATCTATCTATATATATATAAATATTATCATATATATTTATATCTGTCTATCTATCTATCTATCTATATATATATATATATATATATATATATATATATATATATATATATATATATATATATATATATATATATATATATACCGAGTGTAACAGTAAAAGTGTCCAAATTGTGTAAACACAAAATTTTCCAATTGTTAGATGAAGTTTGTACCCGTGTATCTTAGAAATCATTAAAGATATCTCACCAGAATTCTCCGATGTTTTTATAACACTATTGAACCCTAATTTGAACAATAACAATACATTTATTTCTAAGTTGAAATGATGACTCTCTTCCTGTTTTGACCTCCTGATCCAGTTTTCCTTTTTTACTGTTCCCTCATTTTTAAAGGTATTCCCCGTTCTCTTGATGGTTCTTGAATGGACTTTGAAGATAGAAGCCTGAGTATGAATCTTGGTACCATTACTGTAGGCCTGAATGATATTTTCTTCTCAGCATTGGTCAGTTGGGAAGACATACTAAGGCTGACACAAATCGATTTTCACCTTTTTCTTTCTAGCTGAATAACTAAAAGGGTGTTTTAGTAATTCTTATAACATATGGTGTTAAGATTGTTAAAAATCTTATCTGAAAACCTGTAAACAACAATTCGTTTAGTGTTTTTTTAGATATTAAAAATTTTGCGGGATGGAAAATTATCGCATTCTGTTACACAATTCGGGCAATATTGCTGTTAAACCCGGTGTGTGTGTGTGTATACACACACACACACACACACACACACACACACACACACACACACACACACACACATACACATACACATATATATATTATTATTATACATTATGTATATAAACACAAATATTTAAGTAAATTCTCTGTTTATCATAAATAATATTAACAGCATTTACCAGCCTTGAACGTCTGGGAAATTTTTAACGAACAGATATCCTGCACGGAATCGTCATATAACCTGATGTGCTATACCAGCTCAACTAGAGAGAAGATAATATCATTTTTTGTGGGTGGGTGGATGTGCAAATTGTAATGAATAAATAGGTCGTGAATTTGATTAGTTAGGTATAACATAGTTAGTGTCGACCAGCCTCGACCCATTCTCCCCTTTTAAGCCTTCAACCACAACTGTAATATTCTATACATAATAAGTCAACATAATATCGGCACATTGGGAACGTCGACGTGGTGTAATGTGATTCGCTGAAATAACTGCGACTGAGTAGTGAGTTCGATCCTCGCTGGATGCCACATACTTTCCGCCATGTGACACATCGAGGTTATACTTGGAAAATCCCCATAATTTTTGCACGTTATCTCTAACCACCTTTGGAAATATTCAGGTGGTTGGATTTGGAATTTTTAGTTGTCTTTGTCTCTGGTGAACTCAGTCTGACCTCTGAATATGAACCTAGTCTCCGTCTTAAAGTAATCTAAGCCTGATGTAGTTTTAGATATTTCGTCCTTGCTTTAAACATTGCTGCCACATATATTTATAGATTCTTGATAAAATACAAGGAAGAATCTTGAATATTATTGGTCCTGACCTGGCATCTCGGCCTTAGTCACTTTCCCTCCTCTGTGACGTAGCTTCCCCTTGCCTTTTCTATAAATACTTTCGTCGTAATTGTTCAGATTATCAGACATTTAAATCCATTAACATTCGTTATCTTCTGTCTCCTTAATTCTTGTTCATTTATGTTTCTTTCTCCTTAACCCCTTACCCGCCAATTATTTGGGGAAAAACATTTCATTTTCAGACCTATTATTATATTTGTTTTAATATAATACCTAAAAAAACTGATATATGATTTGACAATTGGACTTTTTTAAAGCTCAGAATGAAATAAAAATAATCAAGATGGACGTATAAACACGTCTGTAGTTTGTTTTTAAACATTATGTTTAGGACGTGTTTATTCGTTCGTATCTTATTCACTTACGGTAAAAAGGTATATACACGTCTACGCCAAGAAAAGGGTTAATAATATATTTTTCTAATATTATATATCATTCAGCAACTTCTTGCGTCTTAGTGGGTTTATTAGTTTTCTAAAAAAAGTTTCAGGTTATTGACAGGGACCACTTACCAATTCTAAGCTGAGTAACAGTAGTGAAAATAATTTAGAAAGTGTGGACTAAAATATTAATAAATCCATTTTCCTCAACCCTGGTGAGTTTAGACAAAGGGCATAAGACCCAATTGAGCTTTGCTTCAATCATACAGGCACCGTGTTATTGCATTACATTCACTTAACTATATAAACTAAAATAAATATTTCGTTACTGAAAAAAAAATTGACGGGAAATTGAACACTGCAATTTTTCAAACACATTGAATAAAAGAAATGTTGAGTCGAACAAAATAAATAATCATTAATTATCCAAAATACTCTCTTTATCTAAAGAAGCTGATTCTTTTTGTTTTGTAGCTTCTCGTCTGTGATGAAAGTCTTTCAGAGAAGCAAGATGTTAACAATTAAATCAACTGATAGCAAATGATCTGGGCAAATACACAAGAGTAGAAGAAAAAACAACTTCAGACAAGTTTCCTCAGCGGATTTATTTAACCTATAGAATCAGGCAGACGAAGAGATACTAGAAATCCTATAAGTATTCATTATGATGATAATCTTAACATAAGATGCGCAGATGATATCAGGTTGATGAAATACACTGAAAGAAAATTGCATGGATTCATAATCTGAAGAATATTTTAGCGTAAGAAAATATTACAAGCATAATGTGAATTGGAATTGGAGGTTCTCCTACTAACGATTCCGAGCCTTTATAATGCTTGGTATTCCAGAAGAGTCACCCATCTCGGTACAAAACAAGCCAGATATTGCTTAACTTTGGTGATCGTAAGGGAACCGTTAGTTTCAAAATGATGTAGCCGTAAACCGAAGTTAGTAAAGAAAAGTGAGAAGAAAGGAATGACCACAACTCCAAGTTGACAAAATGTGTGTTTGTCAAGAAAAGGGATAGCCCTAGAAACAAGCTAAACGTTAGGGTTCGTGAAGATCAAGCAAGTACATTTTAAGCAGCAGTCGACAGAAAATAAAAGATAGCCCTAGAAACGGGCTAAAGATTGGGGGCGTGAAGATCAAGCAAGTACTGTTTAAGTCGATAAAAAAATGAACACCGAAATCTGAAAGCACATTGGAATAGCGAAAGATGCCTTCCAAAAGATAAACAAATTATTATCAAATAGGAAATTTCCGTTCGGCATAAAGAAAAAGTACTTCAGACACTTATATAATATCAATTCTTCAATATGGCGGTGAATTCTTGAGAGTTTCTTCACATAAGAATAGCCTTAGAGCAATACCGATATGGTTCAAGAGAAATATATATTTTTTCAATCATTTCATTCCAGGTAAAACAATAAAGCCACTACGACAAAAGCGGTTACTGAGATTTAGAGAGTATGCGAAAAAGAGAGGGAAAATGCCAATAAAGAGAAAGAACAATAAACGGACAAGAATTAAGAAGACAGAAGATAACAACTTAGATTAGATTGACTGAAGAAGCCTGGAGAGGGCCACGGCCGAAAAGTTGTGACAACAACAACGACGATGAAGGCAGTTGTACGAATATAAATAGTGTAAATAATTTCGGACGTTATTTAAAGCCGAATCACGTTTTGGATTGTAAAAATATTTGTACATGTCAATATTGAATTAAAAATAATTTTGAAAATAACAATGATTTTTTTTTTCATATAGAACTCTCGCTATTCAATGCATAAAGGAAGGGAGAATCACCCAGGGAATATATTAATGGTAAGTTTTGCGGGGGACATAGAATGAGTAGCCCATCGATCAAATACATGTAAATGTATGACAGAACATTGACTAGAATTTAGAGTTAGCGATAAATGCTAATTAAAGCTACGAATGTGTACGGAAGATGTGGAGAGTCATGTTAGCCTACGCGGTGAAGTGCAGAGAACATAAACAAAGATTTTCAACAATTTCTCGGATATGTTATTATTATTCACACTCGATTTATTTTCCTCATCTTTATTGTTGATGTTATCACAACGTTTCGACCGTTTTGCCTTCCAGTCTTCCGCAGGTGTATATCGATCTGGGTAACCTAAAGTGAATTCTGAACTGAACGCTTTATTTAATTTAATCAGGCGTGGGGGTATTCTGTCTTCGTTCCAGTGTCCATGTTTAGGAATATCTACTATTTCTTATTTTTAGTACTCTTTAGTTATTGCTCGCCTAGGTTCAAGTACACACTGCTCAACCCAGGGATTGAACTCACAATTACTATTTTACCAAACTCATGAACCAGCGACTTAATCAGCAAGGCTATTGTCTGGTAGGACAACGGTGTAAATGAAGATACCAATAAGCGGCGATAAAACCGGATTTAGTAAAGCGCGTGGGTTAATATATAGGAATAACTTTAAATTTCATCTTTCTTTGGTGATCAGGTAAAAATCGGCACAACATGGCTGGAAAGTTTACTCTCATCCGTCATATTCATCTGATTGTGAACCTTCGTCTTATCATTTCTTTCGGTCAGGACACAATTATCTTAATGATGAATATTTCAATTTCCTGGTAGACTGAAGAAGTCAACGAGATCAGTTCTTTCTAGGAAAGCTATTGAAAGTACCTGAAGATATTTAATAGTTTTATATCGAAAATATGAAATAAAATTGTCCTTTATTTTTTAGATAATGGAACTCTAACTTGGTTGAGTTAAGTATCAGAGAGTTTGACAAAGAATGACGAAATGCAGTCTTCTCTATTGGCATAATTTACGAGTTTCATGACTCCGATTAACGTCGTATTCCTTGCATTTGTGAAACAAAATATATGGTCGCAAAAAGTCCGTCTAAGCTACCTTACATTATAAACGCTATTGACTATATAATGTCGGTGACATACTCGACACCAGAACATTCGATCATCACGAAATATTTCAAATATCTGTATCTGTCTATATTTCTGAGATGAGGTATTATGTACACTGTTTACATTATTCGGACTATTGTCCTCATCTTTGTCGCCATGAATTTTACAACGTTTCGGGCGTTGTACGCACTGGCCTTCTTCAAGTGTTTGGAAATAGTGTGAGTTGAATATCCGGTTAAGGCAGTCGAGAACTTGGAGAGGGGATATAACCGATAACTGACATCCATTAAACATGTCACGTGGAACTAGAACAGTCTAGTCCAGTGAGCGAAATAAAAAGTTCAGTTCAACATTCCAACCACCTGAAGAAGGCCGGAACGTACAACGGCCAAAACGTTGTAAAAAATATGGCGACAAAGATGCAGACAATAGTCCGAATAATGTAAATAGTGTTCACGTATCTGGCATGTAAACTACTGTAACTTTTACGACTGACGTTGCCCGTTAGGACACACCATAGCAGCATTGGTGTGCCTTGGGTAATACATCATGACCGTGTCTAACCCTCTCCGGTCTGATTTGAATTCAGATTTCTTTTTCTCCTAGACTAGCTGCCAACCAAGATAATATCTCCAAGTCTGTCCTGCTATTTACAGATAAATGAAGGGGTAGTTGATAGATTCATACGTTTCCCAATCGTATTTGTGCCCAAGTGAATATATAGAACTCGAATGCAATTTGAACTCGTCTCTCCGATTTCTCATTCCGAGACGTTATCCATTACACCACCGCACGCCCACAAACTACTGCTGGTCAAGCAATAAGTGTCATTTATCAGGTGTAATCGGGGTGAAGTTTGGTAACAGTTAGTGGAGGCAGAAGTAACATCGGGGAGCAGTGTTCAAATCGTCACCTCGTTCGCTGTGTTCACTTTCGCTTAAATGATGTAGGGAAGAATATAAATCCCTCTCTTCCCCACCACTTCCTGTAATTGGATAAATATCAGACGAGTCTACACTCTCTAGCCTTCGTTGGCAGCCGTTCTACGAGAAACACTACTTTGAATTCGAAACTTGAATAACCCAAGGAGGAAACTCGCCCACATTCTATTTTCCCAAGAATTCGTGACATTTCGCAGATAATAATGAAAAACAATCTATATGACATGGGAATCAAACATTCAAAAGTCTCTGTGAGAATACTTGTCACCCAAACTTACATTATTTATCGATATCACATTATCAAGAAATACTGTTAATTAATCAAATTTAAATATTCAGCATTTGTTTTAATGTCAGATGTGCTAAATTCTGTTATATCAATTGGAAATTTCGATAAAAAAAGATAAAACACAAATTGTAAGACTGTCATATTTAGTCTACTATAAATGTTAAAATTATTTATGTGGCGTGTAGATCTCCACAACTTCCTGTCATTTGTATCTAGAAGCAGTGTATACTTTAAAAAAATCCTTCCTGCTTCCTGTTCTATCTTCCTTCTACATAATCGCCTCATATATGTTACTCTGCCTGTCGCTGTTCGCCACTTGTATTCAATATGCCCTGTGAGTGTCAAATTCTCCAAGACTTATTTCCTCAATACGTATCCCAGAAATTACAAATGTCTCTTTTGGATTCTAATGTAATTCTTTTTTTGTTTCCATGTCTTTAAAATACTCGTTATTACATGCTTCGTGTATGACATTTTTAGCATCCTTTTTCTTTTGGAATTACGTCTCTATTGTCTCAAATACCGTCTTCATCTGTGAGGAATTTGCCCAGCATTCACTAGCATAGAGAAGTATTGATATTATACGTCAGTTCAGCAATCCTTTCTTGGTTTCTGTTGTCTCCAGGCTGATCTTCTGTGAGAAATTTGTCAAGTATTCACTGCCGTATAGAAGGAATTGATTTTCTCAACAGTACTGCAATATTTTCTTGATTTGTCTTGCCTCAAATCTCATATTCATTTGTGTGGAAATTGTTATGCATTCACTGGCATATAGGAGGACTGGCATTACACAAAAGTACAGCAATCCTTTCTTTTTCTTTTCTAATACTTCTTTTTTCTGTTTTTTTTTCGTAATTTGTTTTGTATTTTGGAAAGCAACATTTGCAATGGCAATAATATTTTGCTGTCACATTTTCGTCTTCCGTTTTTACATTTTCCAAGCATTTTCAATTTCTGCATTTGCTTCAGTTAAACAAATTATTCCAAATGTCCTGCAAACTATTTTAGAAATATTTTTCTTAAATCACTACAAATTTCTAAAGATTAGAAAATGATAAATGTAATATAATAAAAGACGTATTTTAATATCTTTGAAGTGGGTGTGAAGCTAATGTTCCACTCAAAATATATAAAAGGCTGAAGAATATTGTGAACTGAGGGTGACAACAGCCTAAAATCTTGTGGTAGAAAGATGTATGTTCTATTGAAAACAGATGAGTGAAGGAAAACAGATGAGTGAAGGAAAACAGATGAGTGAAGGAAAACAGATGAGTGAAGGAAAACAGCATTCAACAATAAGTGATGAAGCATTAACTTGCTTCGTACAGGGAACTTTAAGTATAATTTAAAACATTAAATAATATAAATTTTTATTTTCAAATTACAAAAATACACCGTTAAATTTCCCCAACACGAAATGTTATGGTACAAACAAAAAAGATAGGGATACAGTATATATATATATATATATATATATATATATATATATATATATATATATATATATATATGCATGTATGTATTAAAGATAAATACATTGGTATATAATCCAAGTGGATCCTAATGAAATAAAATATTAAAACTGATCCACAAACTGATCTCATTTTCCCTATGATGCAATTTGGGATTTTATTGTGTACTAACTATATATATATATATATATATATATATATATATATATATATATATATATATATATATATATATATATATATATATATATATATATGAATATATATATATGAATATATATATATATTTACATATATATATATATTCATATATATATATATATATATGAATATATATATATTTACATATATATATATACATATATATATATATACATATATATATATGAATATATATATATGAATATATATATACATATATATATATGAATATATATATATATGAATATATATATACATATA
>OZ038496.1:67324607-67329607 GCA_964036315.1 Acanthosepion esculentum
CCCAAGGCATTAGCGGCAACGAACCCGACTGAAATTGAAACACTACTTTTCGATTTCCAATTCTGATCCGTTAACTATTACATCACTCGCACACCCAAGCCTACATTACTCAAGCGGTCATTAATCTATGTACCGACTCAAAGTTTGTTAATTTCGTCGATCGGCCGAGGAAAATTGAAAAGTCTTAGAAAGGCCTCCACATAACATGCTGTATCGAGAAAATATAAAAAATAAGATTTGTGTAGTAATTTATGTTTTTATATATGTATATGTGAGGTTTTTAATACATATAGGTTTACAGGGAATTATTAAAATCGTTTTACTTACATGTGTATTTTCGGAGATAATCCTTTTACTTAACGGGTTTCGCATTGTAACTTTCGAAAGTTTTAAATGTTTATCGGATTACCGCGTGCTGTCGCTGAAGTCGTGAATAAAAGGAAAAAGAATTTGCGTAACTGGTTTTATCAGTCGCTTACGGTGAGGAAAATATAATATAATCTATTTTGAAGAACGTAACTCTGGTTAGTTCATTCTTGGTTGAAATATGCTAATGCGCTTTAGTTCAGTGATCTTGTAGTCGCATATATATATATATATATATATATATATATATATATATATATATATATATATATATAATTATTTTCTTTATTAAAATTATGATTACATTGCGACACAAAAAATTTTTATATTTCAAAACTGAAACTAAATTTATGAATTTAATTATGAAAATTAAACTTAAAATCCATAGTTTCGTTCTATTGCCAAGCGATGTTAGGACACATAGGTTTCTGACATCGCTTGACAATCGAACGAAACTACGGATTTTTCAGTTTAATTTTTATAATTAAATTCATAAATTTAGTTTCAGTTTTGAAAAATATTAATTTTGTCTGTCGCGATGGAATTATATTTTTTAAAAAAAGAAATTAATTATAATATTTTGCTCTACTGTTTATATCGAGCACTCATTTAAAAAAAAATTGAGGATAACAGCACATTATAAATCTTACTGCTCTTTCTTATATATATATATATATATATATATATATATATATATATATATATATATATATATATGCGTATGTGCGTGTGTTTGTGTGTGTGTGCAAATATATAGAAAAATAGGAAAGAACACGTTAGGTTAATAATCCGAAGTTCTTTAGTATTTTTGATTTTATTTTAAAAAACAATGCTCAATACATAAATAGGGCCTAAATTATAATTATTATAATCATATTATATATATATATATATATATATATATATATATGTGTGTGTGTGTGTGTGTGTGTGTGTGTGTGTTCGCGCGCTTGTGTATGTGTGCGTAGCATTATTAAAAAAATAAAAATTGGAACTTATTGATGATTTATTCAGTGCCTCGACTGTGGAATTTCATAGACGGACCGTTTAGTAATTGTTTTGACCAGTAGTCAGGAGGCTTCAGCAATTGACTTCAGATTTTCTCATTTTCATTATAGCCGGAATCTTGGATCTGGGGTAATAAAACATACTAAACCTTTCCTGATATTTTGGGGTGACGTCCAGGTTATTTCCATTTCCTATTTTTAATCTCTAAGAGAGATTATTGTCACTTTGAACGCCATTGATTCCTTTGTCAGGCCTCATTCATTTTCTTACTGTTCCTGGTTGATGACTTTTCTCACCCAATTTATCGTGCTTCTGAACCTCGGAGCTGTATTTGCTTTTATTCCATCGATGGTCTTATGTCCGTTTCTGCCAGCAACCTATTATTTATAAACTCAGAAATTTGACTCGGTGAACCAAGCTCAAATCACGGCCAAGACTGTCGTGTTCGTTTAGTGATACCTCTGCGAAAGGCATGGAGCTATTCTTTCTTTCTTTCAAGCTACGTGTTTTATGGAAGTGATAATTTGACTCTACACAATTTGATTCTTTCCAATCCATGAAACGGAAAAAAAAATTCTGGGCAGTTGTGTGCTTAAGTAAGTATAAATCGTCCAGTTTGTCGAACATGTGCCAATTTTAAGCGAAGCTGGGCCGATAACCATTTAATATATCGAGGCGTATCTACTGATATTCTCTGAAGCATGGATCTGCACCTGGCAGCTAGGGGGTTATCTTTAAGTTGAACTCGCTGACGTAACTGGTTTCTCTGAATTTCCGCCGTAACACTGATCCCAAATTTCAATTTTACAACCTCTGGTGTGAACAAAATACTACATCAACCTCGGTATGACGATAAACTACATCTGGCAGCAAGGTATCTGATCAAGAGATTAGAGGTTTTGAGGAGCGTGGAACCACCTCTTAACTGCTGTTAATCCCAGGACCACCTGGACCCAGGATGTTAGCACCTTTTAGGGTCCCAGAAAATAATTAACTACCCCGCCAAAAAAAAATAAAATAAAAATAAACAGTATTTTTGTATAATAAAATGTGCAACAATAAATTTTTATACCTAAAAGACAATCAATGCAACACTAAATATATATATATATATATATATATATATATATATATATATATATATATATATAATTATAGAAAATTACAAACAATACATTTTATGATATATAAACTCTATATCTAAAAACAACTTTATTCTGGATGTATAAATTCATGTACAAATTATCAGGAGTAGAAAGCATAGAATTATGCACAAAATATTTAGAGTTTGGTTTTAACCCATAGAGCTTGATGTGCCCCTAAAGAAAATAAACCAACCAAAAATGCATATTTATATTAAAATGTTCAACAACACATTTTATCTATAGTTAAAGGCATACAATTGCGTTCAAAATATATTTATTTGAAGCCATAAAACTGTGTACAAAATATGTCATTTCGGTAGTAAATAACCCATAGAGATGTTGATATGCCGCGAAACAATATAAACCAAACAAATCAGTCAATTATGTACCACGTGTGATACACGCTTAGGTGATCATATAATTTTCGATACGTGAATGACGAGAGAGATTTCTTTTCCCGCAGTATGTTGCCATTTCTTTCTGCGATAGATCAGTTGCCATCAAACGCTATAGAACCCGGTCTGTCCTGCTATTTACCCATAGCTGGAGGGAGAAGAGGATTCATGCCTTTCCCAAGAGTCATTTAGTCAGTTATGTGCCATGCGTAATACACGCTTAGGCGATCATATATCTTTCCATACATGACTGACGAGAGAGATTTTTCTCCCGCAGTAGGTTGCCACTTTCTTCGATAGGTCAGTTACCAAGGCTATAAAACCTGGTCTGTCCTGCTATTAACAGATATCTGGGGCGGGGGAGAGAAGAAGACGAGTCATACCGTTCCCAAGTGTATTAGTACGTAAGCGAATGTAATTCGAACTCGGCACTCTAAACCGCTATCCATTATTCCCCCATACCTCCTCAGCCAACCATATACTGCACCGATTTTAGATGAAAAATGGCGACGATTTGACGTTCTGTCTACACCAGATCCGTCATTAGAAGCGACGATACTGTTACCTATAACCCTACACAATATTCACTCATTTATTAATTGTTATCATGGTCGATAATGGCATTATTATTTGTTGTGGATTCTGGGATGAAATCCGATATCAATGAATAACAAACGCCAGGAATGAATAAGGAAAATAAATGTATTAACGTAATAATACAAACTGGTAATACGGGTTAGTAGATATAGGAATGCGGGTTAGTAGCAATAATATAGATACAGCCTTGGTATTGAAGTATCGCGGTATGACTCCTTACTAAGTCTACGTGCTCGCTAACGGTGACTCTTGTGCTACCCTCCTCTATTACAGACAGTATTTACTGTCCCCCCACGAGGGATAGATGTGGCACAAGGCCGGGTTTAAAGTGGGGTAATCCCGAGCCCGTAGGCTCGGCCGAAAAATGCCCGTAGGTCCCGTATAAACGAGATCGGGTTGGTCAACCTCCCCGGACGAGGCTCCGCCGAATGGCAGAGCCTCGTCCGGGTTCCTCTCTGCACAGAGGCAGAGAGTTCGACCGTTCAACCGAGAAGACATCGCCGTCTTCTCTGTTGCAGACAGTATTTACTGTCCCCCTCACGAGGAATAGATGTGGCACAAGGCCGAGTTTAAAGTGGGGTATTCCCGAGCCCGTAGGCTCGGCCAATCCTCTCTGTTGCAGACTGTCCGGGTATTCACTGGCAGTAGTATATGTATACCTTGGGTGAGTCCATTTATGTAAAAAGGGGAGACTCCTCAATATTATTAATATTATTTATATCATAAATATTATTAATATAAATATAATATTATTAGTGTGCGTTCAAAATAATAAGTACTGATGATTTCTAATGGTAGGTAATTGACAGCACGTCTCCTTATGACTCCAAACCTCAAGTTGTTTTCATTAATAAGATGTTATCGATTCATACACGAATTTCCAGTTCGTACAATAATACTGTTAAACTATAAAAGGCATTCGAAAAGCTCTAATACCAATGAGTACAATAGTCACATTTGAGTGCCACATTTTTATTTCTGTTAGCTGTTCATAAATTTAATTTTGCTATCTTCTTGAACAATAATACATGCTAATATTTTTCTCTCTGTTTCCTCTCGTTGAATCTTCCTGGTTTGGAGAAGAGATGTCGTTTGTTTACGAAAATCCCAGAGAATTTCATATATTAAAAAGAAGTGTTCTTAATATAATTCTTGTACATGCATACTTTTGCATGAAAAATTCATACCCTGTTTGCATAGTTCTGATTGATCATCTTTCCCAAACAGCTATACAAAAATATCCGTGTCTGGGTGCTGCATTAGAATATGTAACTGACAGCATCGTATTTATCTCCAAACTTTCGGCTGTATCAAGTTCAAACATCGGTTCTCGAGCAATCTCAGAAGTTAAGCAACGTCAATGCTTGTCAATACATAGGTGTACCGATTGGGAATATCAGGTGCTTTAGTCTTGAATGCACGGGTGGTTTAATGGATAAGAGCTCAGAATTGGAAGCTGGAGGGCTGAGTTCAAGTTCCAGTCAGTTTC
>OZ038496.1:67342107-67469607 GCA_964036315.1 Acanthosepion esculentum
TAATATTATCAATATATATATGTGATAGAAATTAGGAGGATTTGATAATTATAATTAAGTAATTCATCGAGTCTAGAAGAAACCCTAACAGAATGCAGAAAGCACTGGACGGCCGTTTCGTCCTATATTTGGGACTCATCAACAGTGCGCATCCACTAGCGAGAATTGAAACCCGGACAGTTACGTTATCAGGCAAGCGTCATACCAACTGTTCCAACGGGCCTCGGTGACGAAGAGTTAGCGAATCAGACTCGATATAGCGCGACTCGTTCACATATTCCGTCGTGGAACTCATCCGAGTTTCTCTTCAACCAGAGGACTGTGCCTCCACGAGCAACGACTACCATCTACAAACCGCTCAGTCCGGAGCATTAGAAGCCGGTTCACGCAATGATATACAAGTGATATAAATTAGGAGGATCTGAGTATTATAATTAAGTAATTCATCGAGTCTAGAAGAAACCCTAACAGAATGCAGAAAGCACTGGACGGCCGTTTCGTCCTATATTTGGGACTCATCAGCAGTGCGCAACCACTACTATATATGGAAAGAAAGAGTAAAAGACCGGCTCAATGAGGCGGTTAAATAAATTTGTGGAATAAAAGTCAACAAAATGATATCAGTATGTGCAATAAGATTGATGATATTTATTACATATTACTATATTGAAGCACGATGACAAAGATTTTAAAGTCGTAATTTTGTATTTTGATATTTCCTATCTTATTATTTCAATTCCTAGTTTCGGCCAGCATTGCCATCATCACGTGAAAAAAATCCCTGCTTGTTAGTAGCAGTGAACTATATGGGTGAATCAGTGTTTCTGAAGAAAGTGGACTTTATCTGCAGTTTTCATTTGTGTTTTATCGTTAATTTTGGTCAGTCATAGCTCAAATGACCTCTTTGAAGTTGTTTTTAAGATAATGGATGGCAGATACCTGACAAAGAATTACCTCCTTGTTCATTTTGACATTTTTCTTGGTTGGTGGGAATGGGATGTGTGTGTTAAATGTATGTTATTGTTTAGTTCCTTGAGACTGTGTGTGTTGTATTTGTATATATATATATATATATATATATATATATATGTGTGTGTGTGTGTGTGTGTGTGTGTGTGTGTGTGTGTGTCAGTGTGTGTATAAGTGTGAGATCTCAACACCTCCACAAGAATGTCTGTCTTGTGTGGGTGATAAATGTGAGTAGGGCTTGATTTATGGGGTTATATATTAATTCTATCTATTTTGTTAAATTTGTGATTAAGCCCGTCTGAACAAAGTCGTAAAATCCATTTGTCTTCCTGCTCCTCTAGTATATTTCTAAGGTCATCCTTTCTGTCTATTTCTATTTTTTCAATTTTTGTGAATTTTGCATGGCCTTTAAAATCGTGTCTTCTCGACGGAATCGTTGTATATATATATATATATATATATATATATATATATATATATATATATATGTGTGTGTGTGTGTGTGTGTGTGTGTGTGTGTGTGTGTGTGTGTGTGTGTGTGTGTGCGTGTCCTTATACCGATTTTCTAATATGTTGTTGCACAATTCACACTTATTTTTATTCCTTTTTTGCTAGTATTTTGAATATGTGTGCCAACGGAAAATAATAATAATAAAAAAAAAACAACAAAGAATTGGCGTGAAACGGTTAAAGACAATTTAATTTTCCAGTCATAAATAATCGATAAATCGTCAGCCATTTTGTTTCATCAGTATGATGCGATTTCTACTCTCGTTATTTGAAGAAAATTTTGGCACTAACCGTCAGACACCTCAAAATTTGGCACTACGCAAAAATCAAGAAGAAAAATTACTATAAATAGGAGAAAAAACGTTTTGTCCAATATGGCTAATATACTTACAGCCATCGTCAAATCAAATTCACTTGATGTTTTTTTGTTGACTCAGTGACAACAAATCGACACATAGACGTAATATTGCCATAATTTCCTACCGTGTTTTTTTTTTTTTTTACATTTTTTTATATTTATACGCTCTGATCTGTTATTTGCTTTGATTATGGTATTCTGAAATGATCAACATTAGCCCAACTGACAACGGTTTGCGGTTGAACTGAACATTTCTTAAATATATGTTAATATATTACGTTTAGCTATCTTAAGCATATAATGTTCGGTACAAGGTAAAGATTAATGTGGATAACAGCATGCTTATGGCGTGCCCAAAACTGCTCACTCTGTATGTTCTTTTGAAACAACTAAGTGTTGAGATGTTGAGTGTTTCCACGTGAGTATATGGTAATAACGAACAAACACAGTCGTAGGGAAAATACTGGTATATTCAGAGAGGTATTTGCATCAGAGAGATTAGTAGTAGAACGAACGTAGGTTAGTAGTAACAATAAGTAATAGTAATAAAGTCCAACGGTATCTTCCGGTCGAGAAACGGAAGTGTAACTGATCACTTACAGAAGTCTCACTCTGCACTGCACTACACTGCTACACTAATCCCAGTCTCTAAAACTACTGTTCTATTTATAATAATAGGTTCAGTCTTTTGTGGTTGTGAAGATGTGTGCGCCCCAACACCAAGTCATCATGTATTAGACCTAAACAACTTTTTTTAAAGTGCAATCTGAGACGTATTTATCTAGTTATAGTTAAACCCGTCAGCGCTGTCCTATTCAGAGACCATGTATATTTGGTGTATTCATTATCATGGCTAACAGATGAAAATAGCTCTCAATCCTCCGGTGCCCTAACCACATGGGTCGCTTCGAAGAACAACCCTATTTTTACGTTTCATAATTTCTCTACCTCCGATCATAAGTATATGAGTGCAACTCCAAATATAGAGTGAACAGAGATTGGCAATAGATCAAGACATAACAAAAAGGATTCGTGCACAAGCTCCCGATCTATGGAATCGCTGGAAGTATTATCATAATTATCAAGTCCTTCCTAACTTTATTTTTTCTTCCATATTTTTTCCTTCATATTTATCAAATGTCAAGACAGATGTATCAATCATGTAGCTTTTTTTAAATACTTCTCTGTAAGTTCGTGTATATTCAAATCCCTAGAATTATAAGCGCCTTTCTTTGGTATTAGCTTGATATTCAACTTCTACTGCATTACGGAATATTCACCTGGGTAGTGTGAAACAATTTGTGGTGTATGTTACCATTGCTGACATGAAGTAGAAAAAGTATATTGAATCAATTGATAAGTTTGCAGCTAAGAAGGATCGTTCACTATGTTGTGATACACATTTTCCTCACCATAATCTGTTTTACGTATTTATCAATCTACCATTGGACCGTGCTTTGGATATTGCTGCAGTATCTGGTCTGTTGCTCCTGCTATATATTTAGAGATTCTTGATATTAGGTTGGTGCAAAAATAATGTCGTTTTCTCACATGAAGTTGAACGTCAAAAAACGACATTATTTTTGCATCAACCTAATATAATCCAAAGAAGAAACTGCAAATGTTATTGGTCCTGACCTACCATCTCGGCTTCAGTCCCTTTCCCGAATACCGTAACTTAGTTTCCCTTTGCATTTTCTATAAATACTTTCATGGTAACAGTTCCGATTAATTTTCTTCTATGGTACCCAGACTATGAATTCATGCGCAGTACCAGATTGGCATCAAGGTCTCGTACATTAACAGCTGAAATGGTTAGATGTAACCGAAAGTTCTATGCTAAAACTTTATATTCTCGCACTTGTTGTTTGATGAGCGCTCTTATAGATTCTTGCTTTCAAGTCAAGTTTGATGTTAAACAATGTAAATGCAATGTCAGTCGTTATCTTCGGTCTTTTTAATTCTTGTTCTTTCATTGTCCTCGCCTCGTAGTAATACATTTTTCTTATATTCACTAACCCAGTAACCCAGTGCGTTTTAGTGGCTTTACAGCCTTGCTGGGGGTTAAATTATTAAATGAATATTAAATGGGTTACCACAATTACGAGTGTAGTGTTTTTACTGTAGTAGTAAAAGAAAAAGGGTAAGAAATTACTGTAACTTTAACTATTTAACTCCAAATCGTAGCAGAGGAATCTTCTGGGTTAATGCTGAAAATGAATAGTGAGGAAAAACAAAAAACAAAAAAACACAAGAGGATTTTGTTTTGAGACGTCTTTCACTTTTATCTAATTATAGGTTAGCAATAAATTTACAGACGTGTTTTTGTGTGTGTATTAAATTGAGATATGTGACAACATACACAAATATTTTGGGTATTATGAAATTCGGAGATTGCATACATTTGTTTTTTTATTAGTCCCATTTTCACGTCTGTTTTATTGTGAATAAAACTTATACCCACCTGTCTGGTATGTAAGTAAACAGTAATTCAAGTATCACCCAAATTTTGACGCTTAAAAAAAGGGAAAACATTTCTATTTTTACCTGGGATGAAATGTCATCACTTTGAAATATTTGTTTTTTTTTTATTATTTTAATAAATATCTTGGATATGACCTTCAGATATATCTTGAGCGTGGAAGCAGAAGGTCGTTTTAAAAACTGGTTTAATTTAGAAGGAGACAATGTCTTTTTATTTCTTTATGTGGCAGATTTCTTTCCGGACAAGTTAATTCTTGTCGACATCAAATCAAGTGTCATTCTTTCTCCTTTTACCGTCATGATGTCCCCTTACTGCGGCCATCTCTTCCATACATATCCCTCACCTCATTCTTCTTTACAATTTCAAGAGTTAGTATCTAGCTTAAGTGGCACTTGATTTTGAGAGGTGATATTTAGTAAAAAAAACATTAGTAATGAAGATAAACATTTCAAGTAATAGAATAGACAGATTCGTATCCCAGTCACCTGTCTAGTACTGTCATTAAACTCGCAACATGAAGATTAAATCTTTATCAGAATAAAGTTGATTTATCGTTGCAATATTGTAATATTATTTTTAACACTATCAGTTGATGCTTATTCTCAAAAAAGGGCGACAATAGTTAAGTGATTATACAAAGGCATTTTACTTGAAAGATTAAAAATATAATCGTGATCTGCATTTTCGTATTTATGTTCTGTAATTCTTGAATAATAAACTAAACGAAGCCGCATTTTGTTAAAATTGAATAATTATGAATTTTATATTTTATCAAGTGTAAGACATTACTGCATAATGTACGCAACAGGAGACGGTGGGCTAAAAGGTACTATCGTAAAACCTATAATTAATGCCATATTTTCCAAAATCTATAATTCTAATTCTAATATATTTTATGTTTTACAATTAAAACATATGTTTAGAACAATAAAAATATGGACAAAATAAAAAAATCAGACACACTGGGTTGTATACTAATATTTTTTCTTTTATTATTTCAATTAGATTGCTCGAATAGTTTCGGCCAGCATGGTCGTAATGAGGAAAAAAAACTTTGCTTGTTAGTAGCAGTGAACTTCAGGAATGAATGACTTTCTGAAGAAAACGAACTTTATCTGTAGATTTCATTTGTTTTGTTTTTTTATCGGGAATTTTGGTCAGCCCTATGTGTTGGTCAAATTGCCTCTTTTAAGTTGCTTTTGAAGATAGAGATTGAATAGATTCATGCTACTCTGAATTCTCTTTGTCATGTTGATTTTTGTACTGGTTCTTGAAAAGGAGGCGTTACTGTGTTAAGTGTACATTATCATTTAGTTCTTCGAGAGTGTTTTTGATGTGTTTAAGTGTATATATTAGTATGGGTTTGTGTATACACCTCCGCAAGCTTGTGTGGGTGTGAAATGTGGGTAGGGCTTGATTTATGGCCCGGCGTTGCCGTGCTTGATTCAAAAATCGTACGAGTCATACAACCATCGCTATCACTTGACTTAAAATATTTCCCCCCTTCCTTGTCTTTAAAGGAGTGTCCTTTGCCGTGCTGATGTTTCTACATGCCTTACTTCTTGCCTATCTCACACTGCGAATTTTTTCTAAGCTCTATACTAAACATTAAATCTGTTATGAAAAAAGAACTAAACAAAATGAACACAAAACGATCAGCTTTAAAAAAGGACTCGTAACTGGTAAAACCGAATGAAAAAAGAATGTTAACAAAAAATACTTTTTCACACCCAACGCAGTTCTGCGGAATCAGAATCAACGTTGAGTTTAAGCAAGCGAATGAAGCCAATTGGAGTAAAGTGCCATGCAGATTTAAATTTTTCCCACTTGTGACGAATGCAGCTATCGAATTTTTTGCATGCTAGCATGCTAGTTAACATTCGTGTCAGTCAGTTGTTGGCTCTCACGCTGGCCAATAGAATCTTCCTGCTTATTCGTGGCAGCCAGCTATAGGTTGTCACTCTGGCCAGTAGAAAATGGCCGCAAACTACATGAAAACTGCCGTAGAAGCATGAAATAATCGATTATTTCCACTATCGATGGCAGTTGGAGAATGCAAAGTCGGTCTTGGTGAAATTACTAACTTGGAGCATGTGCATGTAAATTTTGGTGCAAATCCGTCGAAAATTGCGGCTGTGCATTCATTACATACACACACACACACACACACACACATACACACAGAGAGAGAGAGAGAGAGAGAGAGACACACATCCTGCCTTTTATAGATATAGATATATTAATTCTATCTATTTTGTTAACTTTGTGGTTAAGCCCGTCTGAACGAAGTGTTTTGAGTCGCAAAATCCTTCCTGTTCATCCAGTATTTTTCTTAGGTCATCATTTCTGTGTATTTTTATTTTTTTCAATTATTGTGAATTTTGCATGGCTTTTAAAATCATGTTTTTCTCGGCAGAAATGTTGTTGGTAATAATCTTTTGTGGGGAGCCGAATTCGATTACGATAATTATTAATTCTGCAGTGAAAGGGTCATTCAGATTTTCCCACATATTTTTTCTTGCATAGTGTGCATTGTAGGAGGTAAATTATATTATGACTTCTACAGTTAGTCGTGGTAGATTTTGAAAGTAGATTTAATGCCTGAGCTAGTGTACGAATTGGTGTTGGAAAAATTATATATATATATATATATATATATATATATATATATATATATATATATATATATGGTGTGTTATGGTACTGTCGATTATAACTGGTGAGTTAAGGTACTGTCAGGCATAACTTCGCATATGAAGACTGCATTGTGCCAGAGTTGGGCTATGGATGAGGAAAGAATGTGTATTTATTATTATGCGTACATATATATTAATATTATATATATATAATATATACGTACATAATATATACGTACAGACACACACACACACACTCTCTCTCTCTCTCACACATACACACACATACATACATATATATATATATATATATGTATATATATATATATATATATATATATATATATATATATATATATATATATATATATATATATATATATATATATTTGACAATAGAATTAACAAGTACAAGAGCCGAAATCCATTTAAGGTTGAGTATAAATAAATGAGGTGAAGATTAGGTGGAAATTGACACGTCACCGCATGTGTTGTGTACAGGAAAACATCCATGTGTTAGTCTGCTCAACAAATAGTCCATGATATTCTCATCATTCCTTTGTAGAACCACATTACTGTTGGTTCACGTCTCTTTTCGTCTGTGAGGAGATTGTCCAACATCCATATAGGGAGAGTGAACATAGGTAAAAGTTCAGTTCTCTTTTCTTTGTTTCAATTAAAATTTTTCCTATTTCGTAATACTTTTCTTAACTGTTGGAAGGTATCTTTCCTTATGACAATGCGCCTTCGGATTTCACGGTCGCAATTTCCAACGTTTGTTACGACACCTCTCAGAAAGCTATTTACGTAACTTTAGCTGAATTTCACAATTAATTTCGATTATTCCTAAACTTATTTTTATAAATTGGAAATAAGGTTAAGAATAATCGAAATTAATTGTGAAATTCAGCTAAAGTCACTTAAATATTAATACAAGTATTAAATGCCACGAACAATTTTGAGTTCTTCTGTAATTTATTGTTGCACCCTACCTATTGGGATGAAGGCACAGCAGATAGCTCTCCGCATGAGCTAGCTTAAATGCCACCCGATAGGGCAGCTTTCACGCTAGTAACGAATAAATGTAAAACAAAGAATTAAGCGTAAACGATGGAAAATAATTACGTGACGATTTGACACAAGTGAGATTTCACTGCATCTTGAATCGACTGCTTTTAATGAATAAAGGCCTTTTTGGCAGCCTATGAGTATTATGTAGTAATGTACTCAGGTAATAATGTACTCGGGTAATTAATGTAGTAATGTACTCAGGTAATTAATTTAAAAATTAAATAAAATGATAAATATCTCAACTGAGCCAATTAAAATAAAAAAAACAAGAAAAACTTTTCGAGTCTCTGAGCAATCAATATATTTTTACTACTAAACATCAACTCTTAATCAATTTCTTTAAATATGTGAGAGAGGTTTGCAGTTATAGAGATTTTATAAACCCGGCTTAGATGTGGCACAATGCCGAAAGTATGTGGCAGCCAGTGAGGATCGAACTCACTACTCAGTTGTAATTCATCTAGCAAGACAAGCTTTCTAAGCATTACACCACGTCGAGGTGACCTAGTGCTATTCCAAGCGTAGCTTAGATGTGGCACAAGGCAGAAGGAAGTGGGCACCCAGTAAGGATCGAAATCACTACTCAGCCGTTATTGTTCTATCGAGACACGCTTGCTAACGATTACACCGCCTGGAGGTGTCCAAGTTTTGCAGTTATATAATGATTAATATTCCTCGCATCCAACTTTTTTATGTTGATACATTTTATACTAATATTCACCCAATACAACAACTACTCAAGGTAGAAGGCTACTGTGCAGTGTCGTATGCGCAAAAGAAAATGTAAGAAGAGAAGATTATGAAGCCATGCAGGAAAGATAACGGCTAACCCTAGATTTGAATAGATCAAGATAGTAGCGATTGGAGAAACATTCAACCGGAAGTCTGTTTCACAAAACAGTAGACCTTGCTTTTTACTATAGAGTTATTACAAACCTAAAGAACGAACACCGGCTTCCATCGACAAATCAGTATCTTTAAACTATAACTGCTTGAGTAAAATGTATGAGATTTAGTTTTCGCTTCGTGTCAATGCGCATGACTAGCAAAGTTAGTTAATATTCACAGTGTTCAACAGGAGTGTTTGCCCAGCATTTAAATGTGCCATAATGTCGGAAGCAAGAGCGTAATGGCGAAGAAATACTTGGTAAGTTTCCATTACTGTCTGGTTTCTATTAGTCAGTAAATTGCATTAAGCACCATATTACAAGCGAGACTCGTTACCGTCATTAAAACTCTGGAAAAAAGACAGAGAAAGTGAGAGTGAGAGCAGAATAAACATAATGGCGGAACGCGAAATTGTTTTGGCGCGAAAATGTCTGCGTTCACTGGCGGGATGCAAAAGAAAAGCTTTTCTTATACGCAAATGTTTTCTAGGTGAAGAAAGAAAAAAAAAGACAACAACTAAAAGTGAAATACGTGAGCAGACAACAACAACAATAACAAAAGCACACAAAAAATAATTAAAAAAAATAACAAAAAAAGGCAAGAAAGAAACAAATCGAAAAACGCTAAATACAAAAAAGCAAAATTATAAACAAAAGCAACAAAAAAAGTGTAAAGAATTCTTTAAAAAATGTTAATGACTTTGTAAGTTGAATGCGCAAGATAACTTACCACTCTCACGCTGTCTATTAGTTGCTACATCTGGGTTTTTAAATGTGGGATTATCCCACTTGTCTGATAAATAATCTGTGCCAAACACCGTCAGATGGCATTTCCAAAATAAGAAAAAGGCCCCAAATCTTATGTATTTGTTTATCTTTTTGATACTGAAAATCTTAAAGACAGGACGCGTCCTTTCCACCCATCGAATTTAAACTCGTATTGAATTAAACTCAACATATATATTAAATAACGTACAATGTCCTAGGTATATTTGACTTAATAAAAAACAAAAGTAACTTTCCTTCAAAGATCTTTTTCTGAAAATTTATTCCCAATGTCATAGTAATATTAAAAACATTGTAATTTGTAGCGAAAACTCATATTGTATCAAACTCAATAGATATATTAAATAACGTACCATATCCTAGGTATATTTGACTTAATACAATAAAAGTAACTTTCCTTCAAAGAACTTTCCTGAAAATGTATTACCAATGTCATAGCAATATTAAAAACATTGTAATTTATGGCGAAAACTCATATCGTACTAAACCCAACAGTTATATTAAATAACATACAACATCCTGAGAATATTGTGACGTAGTACAAACAAAAGTAACTTTGTTTCACAGATCTTTTTGAAAATGCTTGTCCAGTGTCACGAAAATAATAAACACATATACGTAAGAAAACGAACTTCTGTAACCGAATATCTTCACTCTCATTTTTATATTTTTTCTGGGTAATTTTTGTATCATATGACTTCAATAGAGGCGATAAAGCTACTAACAGGTAAGTTGTTCTTTAGAGCGAATGAAACCGAGAAAACGTTACGGAGGAGATAGGACGATACCGTTATATTGTTGAATATCGTAGCCGACAGGAAAGCAAGAAAGAATTGCGGACGAAAAAAAACCTTAACATTAAAACTATATTTAACTGCACAATTTCGACAGTAAAATAATGACTCCTAGTTGCCAACATTGTACAGCATTTAAATTGGAAAATTAACACGAATATATACATTGTTGTGGGGCTCTCCCCTTTTACACAAGATGGACTCGTCTAAAGTATACTTATACTGACAGAGTTGGAGATACATGAGAGATACGTTCAGACAAGGTTGAGATACGTCGAGTCCAGAGAGAGAGAGAGAGAGAGAGAGAGAAAGAGAGAGAGAGAGAGAGAGAGAATTACGGCTCCACTTACAGAGACTTGTACTACATATACTTTCTACTAATCTGCATTCCTGGACTACTAATCTTCATTTCAAGTATGTATTCTTACGTTCAATACACTTATATTCCTATTTCAATTACTGGCGTTATTTATTTACTTGTGCAGGAATTCACTCCCCGGGATTCACAACATATACACACACACATATATATATATAGGTATATATATATATATATATATATATATATATATATATATATATATATATATATATATATATATAGCATAATGAGTGGCCACGTATACTTTCTTGATATGTATATAATATCTGGATAAAATAAATGAAACAAAATTGGGTGTTTTTTTATGAAAGTATTTATTTCTGTGTTTTTGTATATATTTATTTATTTAATATTTCAGACCAACTAGGTCTTTCCTCAGAAATAAAATGAGATACTGTGTTTTCTATCACAGTATCTCATTTGATTTCTGAGGAAAGACCTAGGTGGTCTGAAATATTAAATAAATAAATATATACAAAAACACAGAAATAAATACTTTCATAAAAAAACACCCAATTTTGTTTCATTTATTTTATCCAGATATTATATATATATATATATATATATATATATATATATATATATATAGTAAATGCATATGAAAATGTTATGGCGGTGGATAAGTGATTGAAGCCAAACGGTCAGGTCAGAACCATAGTTTTGCTAAGTCAAAAGAATTTGTTGATATTGTTTTTTTTTTATTCAGTAGGATGCATAAGCTACCAAATTGTTTTTCATATGAATTTCCAAACAGCAATATGTTAAAAAAATTGTGCTACATTTTTTGTTGAACATAGTAGATATTATCAGAGAAGATATTCACTTTCCATAGAAAATAGATTTCTTATGTTAAGCTGAAACAAGAAATCGTGTCAAGATTCTGGACGGCCCTCAATATTATATCTTAAATGGAATAGAATGAATTAAAATAATCTTGTTTTCTGCATTTCAAAAGGAAACGTTTTAAAGCCTGGATAACGTATTACAGCGCAACGTTACATTAAGGAAATTATTCGTTATGACTAACAGATAGGGACAGAAAAATTAAACAAAACTCTAGTAAATATTGCAACAGGACATACTAATCCTAAGCTTGAAAATGCAACTTTGTATGTATTTGTAACGATATACGATGATGCTCATTAAATGAGCGGGAATTTTGAAGAATAAATCATGTCAGCTCAAGATACACTTGGGACGACATTCTTATCTATATCTTATCTCAGATCAGCTTCAACCAAATTATTTTAGTCTAATACGAGTGTAGACTGAGAACTGTGAATAATGACTTTTCCTCTAATCAAATTGTCAAGTCAGAGTAAAAGAGGAAACGATTTGCTATCTGATCAGTCCACTCCGTCAAACACTACAAGAGAGAACCCTATCTGACACGTTTCGCTCTCCCAATTGCCAAAAAAAGTGCTATCTCGATTTTGAACAAAGTATATGATAAAAGTTTATATTTTCAACTGTCTTCGTCGTTTGTGATTTTTTTTTTCTGTAACAGTGTCACGCCATTATCTTCGTCATTCTACAGCGATCATCGAAGAAATTGAATCTAAAACCTAACCAGAATTTAGTCCAAGACCCAATGCTGCACACGATTGATTAACCGGAAGAAGAAATTAACGCAAATGCAGCATATTTTCTAAATTCTCTTTATTTTAGACTGTCACTTCCTTGTTTATTTATTTTGATCGACCAGTATATGTAGGTGTTTCAACTTAACACACATTGGATTAATATCTGGAATTGAACGTTTTATAAAACATATCTTATTTATATGAAGATTTTCTGGGGAAAATAAAAAGCTAAATTAGCACCAAGCTAATTGTAACATTATGTTAGTAACAACATATAAGAATACGCGATTAAAGATTTAATACATAAAAACTTATTTTTGATTCACCTTCGGATTCCGTCAAATTAATGGCAGCCATGACAGTATGTGGTCGCCATGACAGGATGTGGTCGCCATGACAGTATGTGGTCGCTAGGTATTTTCCTATCGTCTCCTAGAGATTTGAGAAACTCTCACTTCTCTGTTGGTGGTCAGTCGTTTATAAGACTTTCTGTCATTCGTTTGTCTTTTGAATATACGTCTTAATTTATCTGGGTTGACTTCCTGTTAATTTCCTCTATACTATCGAAAACTTTTCAAGCTCGATTTTCTGCATTTGGTTACAATGAGTTCAATTTCAAGGTCAACGCTCTGGGGTACTTTTGATGATTTACTGTGACAACGAGTGCAAACCTTACATTGGTTTCTCTCAGCGTGAACTCAGTATTTACTGTTATCACCACAGATCAACATCTCATAGACTAATGTTTACGGCGCGACATTAAATTCCATTATGTTACATGATATTTCCTGGTGTGAATTGCACAATGAAATATGAAGAGAAAATGATGTCTATTCAACTTAAATCCGACTGGGAAAACCATAACTGTCGAATATTTTAAAGGTATACAAGACGAAATGCTAGTTTCCAGTCCACGTGGAAGCGCTTTTGTCAGGATATCTCTGTCAGAAGAACGATAGGGAACCAGTATGGAGTGCTAGAGAAATGCAATGAATAAAAAACAAAAATTGCAATATAAGTTCTGGCAAAAAATTATGCAATAATAATAACAGAAAAATTTCAATACGAGCACTGTTAAAAAATATTTACTGAGATATTAAGTGCCAACAAATCATGCACAGATGTCGTCAAGGACACATGACCAAGTGGATAAAGACGTTAGTTAGATCTAGTGATTCGACCCGAAGATTTGTGAGTTCAATGCCAGTTGAGTTGAAGGTAAATAATCGAACCATGGCACGTGGAACTAGACCAATCTACCCTGGTGGACGAAATAAAGGGTTCGGGTCGAAATTCCAATCACCTGAAGAAGGCCGGAGCGTACAACGGACGAAACGTTGTGAATATAGCAGTGAAGATGAAGATATCAGTCCAAATAATGTGACTGCTGTAAGAACGCTAGTTTGTCAGAAGAATTTAATTTTGGCACAGTTAATATGTCTCTCTGTACAATAGTGATGGATCGCATGGGAAATGCCAGACACCATTCTTTAGCACAACAGATTGAGATTTAATGTTTAATAAGCTGGTCTGTTTGAACATTCATGGAAAGTATAGAGGTTGATATCCCAAGAGCATGTTACAGTTGTGTCAGACCTACCGACCTTCCCGGTATCATCAGTTTTCAAAGGGGTATTTTTGATGATGACTCAACTGTTTAATCCTGTCTTTAAAAAATCTGATATGTCCGTAAAACTGGCAACTGCTCTTGATAAGAACCTCCAATCAGTGGGCCAAAGAGAGCCCTGTGAATGTTAATGCAACCAAAGCAAAACTGTTTTCATTTTATCACCATAGAGAACATTTTCCCGTCTGTTATGAGCATTGTTAATGTAACTAGTAAAGCGACTCACTGCGCCTTGTTGGACGCAAATTTTACAGTAACATTAAGTGGAGTGATTATATTGAATGAATTGATACGTCTACGGCCAGGAAAGTTTCTTCACTCTGTCGTGCCAGACAGCTTTTTTCTCGTCAGAACTGATCTTGCACATTTATAAATATATACCATTCGCCCCTGTATGGAATATTGATGATATATCTGGTCTGCAGGTCCTGCAGTATATCTTGAGATCCCTGACAAAATTCCAAGAAGTGTATGCAATGTAAGAGATTGTGACCTGCATCTCGTCTTCACTCACATTCTAACTGACTCGACGTGGCTTCTCTCTGATTTCTTGCATATATTTTACTGGCAATTATTCCGATGAGCTTTCCTCCTTGTTACCTCGACAGCAATAACTTAATCGTGCTACGAGATTGACATCTAGTTAACACCATTTTACTTTTGAACTCGCTAGATGCAAGCATAGATGCATTTTCTATTCTAATAGATTCTTTTCCCGCAATTTCCAGCAGGGAAATCCCTCCCAACCTCCGTCAATCTTCATAAAAAAATAAATGCAAAATCAATCACTATCTTCAGTCTTCCTGAAACCTGTTCTTTTATTGCCCTTTCTTCAAACGAATTTCTTCTCATTCTCTTTGATTCGCAGTAACATTTGGCATCTTAGTAGCATTATCACCTTGCTTAAGGTGAAATAATTAAAAATATACCGTTTATAATCATCTATCATGCGACATGAGTGACCTGATTTTGAAGCTAATTTTAAGGGGACCGCATTATACACGAGATAAAAAAATTCAGATATGTACTGCTGGCCCTGGCTACGCCGTTGACCCATATATATATATATATATATCTATTTACTTTAGTTAAACCAGCTTCAAAATTAGGTCTTCAGAGGTCGCATGATACACGAATATATACGATCTTTGCCATTAGTATTGTTGAGATTAGCTTTGTCCATACTATAATCAGTAAGCATTCATTGATCGAACACTTGTCGTTAGTGTCAACTGACAATTGTAAAAGCTTTCAATGGAAAAGACTTTTCAGCAAAGTAGACTTCTCAAGCCCACTATCTGTTATCGTTCTTTCTACTACTGATAGGAGTGTAATTCCTAACGAATGTTACTTGGTGTTCCTTTCTGTCCCGCTTGCCTTTTGCATTTCCTCTTCGTCACAGATTCCACCAGCTACTTTGCTTCATTATGTATCCTTCACATTTCAAGTATCTCTTCCCAATGTCTATTTTATCCCATTTTCCTTAAGGCATTTTTTTGCTGCAGATTTATTATATTCCTGTGGATGCTTCTGTAAATGCAAAACTCCGTAATCTCAAGTTTACTTTACATTGGTGAAAAATTCATTCATCATTCATTGTGGGAGGGTTGATACTACCTAGGGGTTCGGCTTGCATTTATTTGTTTCTTACGGATTTGTCATGTGTCTATAGGGGAGAATAAAGAATTTAACGCATCTCAGATTTGTATAGATATTTTATTGTCATAGAAACATTTATTTAAATATTCGTTTCACAGCAATATAAAATTAATCACATGGAATTATATAGACTTTAATCGAAACTATGGCAAAATGGAAAAAGTGTTGGAGTGACCCGTTTTGTTATTTCCCATTCATTGGACTAAGGTTATATTTACATCGCTGCTACTACATATACGCAGGAAGGTGAGAAGTTGCAGAGAATTTTTAATTTAAATTTAAAACAAAAATGAAATATATGATTTTTTGTATATTAGGGTTATTAGTCCTGATTTGTTTTAATATAAGGGATTTCATGTATCATAATTCGATGAACTTCCTTAAAAATAATAAAGACGAGTTTAATTCAGCTTATTTTTTACAGACTGTCTCCTCCTAAAATACAAAATTTCTAAAATCGTATATAAGTATAGTAGTAGTGTAACGCCGTTCTGGAAACTTCCAGAACCTTTTCTTATTTATTTGTAAGTTTGTATATTATGGTATAGCAATAAACTGCTAAATGGGTTTAAAACACCACATATTTACTATCCAATTTCATCATTAGCAAATTAACAAATAAAGCTTCTGCAAGATTGTCATTTTTTTATTTTTAAGTTTTATGTAATGCTATATCAATAAACTGTTAAGTGTGTTAAAAGTGTGTTAAAATACATAAGTGCTCTATCATTAGGAAACTGAAAAATAAACTTCTGAAATATTTATTTTTGTTTCATAGATTGTGATAAGTCTCGCACTTGTAAAAACAGTTAATGAGATATTACTTATAATTCCGTACATGATAGAACACTAAGAGGAAATAAAGACGGGAAGAAACGGGAACATTCAGAAATAGGAGAGAACTGAAATGAATTATTCGAATAAAATACATATTCGGATATAATAGTGCTTTTTCCAAGCATAGCTTAGATGTTACACAAGGCTGAAAGTATAGGGCACCCAGTGAGGATGGAAATTACCACACATTCGTAATTGTTCTAGCGAGACAAGGTGGCTGATCATTACACCGCCTCGCGGTGCCTTATTCAGATATAATATACAACCCCAAGTTTTGCTTACGAAACAAAAAATAATAATAATAATAATAAAAATAAGATGTACCTTTTTGTGTACCAAATTTCCTTTAATTTTTCCTGTTATTCTTTTGTCTTAAATTTATTAACACACGCACACACACACGCACACGCACACGTACACGCATACGCGCGTGCGCAGACACACACATACACACAGATATAGGCATGCGCATGTAATAGCAAAATTGTCCAAATCGTGCAACAACAAAATTGTTCAATTTTTAGAAGAAGCTCTGAACCGTTGTATCTTAGAAATGATTAAAGATATCTTACTGGAATTCTCCAAAATTTTTATAACACCACTGGGCTATTCTTTGAACAATAAGAATGTATTTAGCTCTAGGTTGAAATGATCATAGCTCTTGCTGTTGTGGCTTTCTAATCCAATTTTTCCTCTCTGTGGTTTCCTCTTTTTCAAATTATTCACCGCTCCCTTGATGGTTCTTGAATGGACTCTGTAGATTGAAGCCAGATTGTGAATGTTGATACCATTACTGAAGCCCTGAATAATCCTTTTCCTCTCACCATTGTTCAGTTGAGAAATGGGGCTGAAGCAAAACGATTTAAAACTATTCTATTTCTAGCTGAATAACTGAAAGGTTCATTTAAGACAAATGGTGTCCATATGGCTAAACGTCTTATCTGAAAACCGGGAAAAAAGAAACTCAATTAGTATAGTGTTTATTTTAGATATTAAACATTTGGACAATTTTCGTGTTACACCCAGTATATAATTTGGACCATTGTTCTCATCTCATCATTTCATCCGGTGAGCCTTCTGTCTTTACTCAGGTGTTGAATGATATGGGTAACTTACAATGAATTCTGAACTGAGCCTTTTATTTTAATCCACTAGGATAATTTGTTGTATGAAAATTGGAGCCCTAAGCCTAACCTTCCTGCTGATCAATGCTTTAACTGTAGCTGCGTATTGGATTAAAAAGTTTGGTTCATTAATTTGACGACATAGCGGTTGTGAGATCAATCCCTCGTTCGGGAAAGAAACAACTGAACAGTACGAAATAAAATAAGAACTAGATGGGATTTGCCTAGACGTGATCAGTAGGAGAACAATCTAAACCTGTAGATTAAATAAAGGGTTCGATTCAGAATTCCTTTTAGCTAACCCAGATTAATATACAGCTGATGAAGGCTGGAGTGCACATCATTCAAAAATTTCTACTGGCATGAATATTTCAGAGGGCACGTATATTTGGTACAGAAAATAGATAGATAGATAGATAGATAGATAGATAGATAGATAGATAGATAGATACATAGATAGATAGATTTTTACTACTGCATTAAAAAGAGTTATCCCCAATAACATAAAACCACATCAATTGAAGACTTCCAACAGCAGCAACAACGAAAGTAGCTAGCAAGTGTAACGCGAAGGTAGTATCATGATAACATCATTCATTTGAATGATATTATCATGATATCGCCATTCCAGAATATTTAGAACACAAGTTTAAGACGGACGTCCCCATCAATAAGAAAATATTTGTTTCATTCTTTCTTTCTTTTTTATTGTCTTTCTTTCTTTCTTTATCAATATCATTCTTTCTGATTCGAGACATCTCATGTCTAGAAATAAATCCGCTTTCATTTAAAGAAAATTTGAAATCAACAATAATTACCTTTCCGTTCAATATTTTCAGGATGGAAACGGCTAATTTCACTATTACCATAGTCCTACACATGATTGCGAAAATGTTCTTAGGTTTCCAGATATTTATTTACTCATGGTTGCCCTTATATACACCGTAATAACGACAGTTCAAATAAAGCACAACTTACTCGCAGCTTTTGGCACACGCAAACGACTAAGGTTTAGATGTTTATTTTAACCTGATATTTAAAGAGTTTTAGCTGCCGGCTTTTCTGAGATTCAAAGTCCCCCCGGGAATCTCTTATATTATACAAGCTGTTGGCAACATATTAGTTGGCCTTGATTCTATTTTAACCGAGATTTTCAACTCTATCAAGTTGACACTGAAAACTGCCTGTTTGCTTTCAACTCAGAATTTGAATACCAGCCGAAGGCTAATGAATCCCAATCTCGCTTGCCCTATGAACTTCCTTGATCAACATGATCATATTATTGTCGCTGGCATGCCAAGAATTACCCTGAGCTAACACAAAATTAAATTTTACCTTTTGAATACTTGATCATAAGGAGGGGGGGGCAAAACTGAGATAAAAAGTTTCAGCTGCCTTCAGAATCTTCTTCTCGTTAATATTCCTTGTCACACGATAATGATTCTCCACAACTTCCTATTTTTTCAGCTCTAACTTTACTATCCCTCACAGACGGCTGCTCCTTTTTACAATTGACTGCGATTGATATTCGCATGCTTATTCGGGGGGGGGGGTTATATTCTGTTTCCCTCTGCCCGTCTAGAGATCAGTAGGTCCTGTGATTGTCGAAATCTCCAAGCCACTTTTCTTCATTCATGTGTCCCAGAAAATTCAACTGTATTTTGTTTTCTTTTGATTTTAGGTAAACTGTTCTTTTTGCTTATCATACAATCAATGTTGCTTTTTCACAGAATCTTGCCCATGTTTAGATTCAATAGTAATTCCCGGAGATCAATGAATATTCTGTGTCATCTCAATTCGCCACAGAAAAATAATTTTATTATATTTTTAATTTGTGCATGCGTGCTGTTTTCTCGCTTTCTCAGTTTTTTTTTTCGTTTAATCTATTTCTCAGTATTTGTCTTATATTACAATTATTTTACAGAAAAAATATTTATTCTCCTTTTGAAGATATCTTCCTGTTTTCTGGTAACTCGTTTCTTAAATTAATTTGGTTATTTTTCTTCACTCTCTTTAATATTTGTTCGCTGTTCTTACTTGATTGATATCATTTTGGAATAAACAAAACTGGGTTCGCATCCCGGTTGAGTTTATTTCTTCTTCTTTTTTTATTCCTTTATTTTTTTAAATTATTTTTTCTGATTCTCGATTCAGTTTTTACAGTGTTTTCATTATTGTTTCTTGGTTTTATTCTACGATGTTATTCCGTATTTTTTATATTACATTCATTTAGACATTGTATAATGACTATTTTCTTCTTTCTTTCTTTCTTTCTTTCTCTCTTTAATTCTTTCTTTCTTTTTTATTGTCTTTCTTTCATTATTTATCTATTTTATTCTTTCTTATTTCTTTCTTTCGTAATTTTTTTTCAATTTTTCTTTGAGTCCTGTTTAAGACGATAAACTACATCCAACAGCAAGGCCTCTGATCAGGAGGTTTTGAGGAGCGTGGAATCAGCTCTTAATTGCTGGTGCTCCTAGGTCCACCCTGACCCTGGGTCGTAGCACCTGTTAGGGTCCCAGCTATGGGTAAATAGTTATACCCCCCCCAAAAAAAAAGAAAACTGGTGTCAAAACACTATGAAAGCGTAAGAATAGGTTTTAATACCAGAAATACTTTATAAAAAATCATTACCAGCAATACATTTAAAAAAAACAAAAAACAAAGAAATTACGAGATATACATTTTTGAAAAAAAATTACAGTAATATAAATCTTGTCGGTATTAAAGAACCCATTGAGGTTGATATGTCGTAAAACAAAACAAACCAAACAAACCAATTTTTCTTTCTTTTCTTCATTATTTCTGTCAGCTCTCTTTTCTATTTCTTTATTCAAAAATTCATCTCTTGTTATTTTGAATTATTTATTTCATCATAAAATAAGGATTATATATTTTAGTTATATATTTCTGTATTGCATTCTTCTATATCTAAGTCGTATGAAATTCCTTAATAGTTGCGATTTATTTATATAAACATTTAATAAGGAGTATTTTCTTTATTTATATGTTTGCTTATATATTATATTAATTTATATTTTTTATTCATATGTTTTCTTTCCCTCTATCATTATTCATTTTCTCTTTTCTTCTTATTTCATTCTCTTTTGTGTCCCCTTCTTTAAATTCACTTATTTATTTATTTACCTTCATTACTTCAACATACATCTTTTTTCTTCGTTACCAATCTTCCTTGCCTTCAGTTTCAACTTTCACTTTCACTTTCATTATTTACTTTATACTTTCATTGTCAGTTTTCACATTCAGCTCCACAGTTTTATATATATCTCTCTCTCTTTCTTTCCCTATATTCAATTTCAAAGTCATCATTTCTTTGCTTGTCTAGCATCACAGCTTCTGTTCTCCCCATTGCAATGTTTTTTGTTTTACTTCTTTATCCCAAATGCACTAACCATGTCATTTTTTGAATCCGAATGCTATAAACAAATTGATCTTTGTTTCTTTTTCGTCTGCCATCTCTCGCAGCAAATAAATATAATTTATATGTATCGATTTCTTTCTGCCTATTTCAGAAAACAAATTGGACACATTCAATAACGTGTCGTGCCTTGAGAGAAATAAATCATATTTATATATTTACACTGGATAATAAAGCTACAAATATAACTGCTCTTGTGTAGCTAAACCTGATGTACTACTCACAGGACCTGACCTAGAGGCTTTTACTATAATTTACATTACTTCAACTATGATAGTCAAAAGTAACATCACCTTATATGCTCGATAAAATATTGAAACCTTTACTAATGAACCATGGCAAACCCGACTATGCTTAGGATAAAATACAATGGGAGTTTTTGTAGTTTTCGGTCACGCTAATTGATACATATTTTTTATTAAAGAGATAAAACATTTTGCTGATAACAATCTGCATTAGCCAGAGCCAATTAATAAGCATGACAGGGGCAATAATAAAAACTGTTACAATAAGAGTTTTAATTCTATATATGACAAGGTGCCCCGCGTATTTGAGAAAATATTTGAGCGAGCCAAATAATGAAATATATTATAGTGGGATACACGTATTTAAAATAGACGACCCGTCCTTATGCTTACTTTAAACGGCGCTTATTACTTCTATCCGCCTGCGTAAAGGATAATTCTTAATAAAGATAAGGCCGTCCGTCTCTTTCCGTCTCTTTCTCTCTCTGTCTGTCTCTGTCTCTGTCTCTGTCTCTCTCTCTCTCTCTCTCTCTCTCTCTATATATATATATATATATATATATATGTATATATATATATATATACACACACCGTATTTTCCGGTTTACAAGGCGCTGCGGCTTGGAAAACGCACCCTAATATTGGAACTAAATTTGTAAGAAAAAATCATTCTTATACACCAACACATTCGCCATGCGTCTCTCATATACTGGCGCCACGTTTTGTTTCCATCAATTACTCGTCCGATTTTGTGTGTATGGCTATGACATATTAGTCCAGAACAGAAAGGCTCCCGCCGGTGCTAGTAAATAGAGCATATTTAAGTTTGTGGCTCGGCTCCAGGAAGGTTTATAGTCTTGGAAATACTTGTAACAGCAAAGTACTGAAGTTGCATCTTATAAAATCCTGAATTAGATAGACAACTAGCATTATGGTGTAATGCAACATACAAATCCACGTCCCTATCAGTCAAGCGAATTAGGTAACGCTACAAGTTTATTTGAACGTAGGTATTGTTTCGTCTTGAGAGACGCGCACGTATTTTCAGGGTATTTTTTAGGAAGAAAAGTGCGTCTGGCAAGCCGGAAAATACGATATATATATATATATATATATATATATATATATATATATATATATATATATATATATATATTCATTCATTTACTCTTCACGCATTGCGAATTTTAAAAATGTATGGTTGTTTTTAGTAGAGTTCCCGAGGTTTATTCTTCTTTTTATGTATTTAAAACAAATAGATTGTTAACTGTCCGGAATAATGGCATTCCTTTTATTTGCTGGATTCAGAGAATGATAAATAATAATAAAAGAAAAGATAACTAGAAACAGAGGAAGCAATTTCAATCTATGCATAAAAAAGAAAACAAAAGTCTTCATAGAATATAAAAATATGACTAATCTAATAAATATAATAGAAACAAATATATTAGAAGTGTAAACAAACGGGAACAGAACAATAGACCTCGGGACCGCTATTAAAACTGCCTACCAATATGGTGAACCCCTGTGAAAACATTGGCGCAAACAGATAAATAAAAGGAAAATATGATTTTATGTACACTTGTTCAAAAAGAATGAGCGGATTTTATTACGCAATATGTTAATAAGGAAAAGCAATAAGAAACTGCAGCCAAGTCACAAGTATTCTAGTCACAATCAACTTTTATTTCCTGTCTTAGAAGTGTTCAATGTGGCCACCACCTGCAGAACGGGCAACATCAATACGATAAGAGAATTCCTCCCAGACGCGTATCGGCATATCATGATCTACTGAATTGATCGCTGTTGTTTTCGATGTTTAAGGTCATCTTGGGTAGCGGTGGAACACAAACGCGATCTTTTACGTATCCCCACAAGACAAAAAATCACACACGGTGAGATTTGGGAATTTCTCAGGCCTAGCACAAAAAGCAAGGTCTTGGTAAATATCTGAACGAGACGTAGTCTGTAAGGTTTCAAATGTAGACGTTTTAGCACACGCCAGATAGTGGATTGAGAGATTTGCAAGCTCACGGCTAGCTCGATTTGTGAGAGGAAAAAGATCATTCAGGCCTTTAGTAATGGTACGAACATTCATACTCTGGCTTCCATCTTCAAAGTCCATTCAAGTAAATTTAAAAAACAGGGAACAATAGAGAGGAAAACTGGATCAGTAGGTCACAGCAAAAAGATAGACCATCATTTCAACGCTAAATACATTCCTATTAATCAAAGAAGAGTACAATAGTGTAAAATAATAGTAGGAGAATTCCAGTAAGACATTATTAATCATTTCTAAGATATAACGGTTTAGAGCTTAAACAATTGGACAATTTTGCTGTTACCCACACACATACACACACACACACACACACAGACACACACACACACACACACACACACACACATATATATATATATATATATATATATATATATATATACAGAATTAATAAAAAAGAATGAAGCGATTTCATTATGTAATATTTTAGTAAGGAAACGTAATAGAAAACTCCTTCCAAATCAACTATTCTAGTCACAATCAATTTTTATTTCCTGTCTTACAAGTGTTCAATGTGGCCACCACCTGAAGCACAGGCAACATCAATGCGATAAGAGAATTCCTCCCAGAGGCGTATCAGCAAACCGCAAACTACTGAGGTGATCGCTGTTGTTATTCAATGTTTAACGTCATCGAGTTTAGTGGGTAGCGTTTGAACATAAACGCAATCTTTTACGTATCCCCAATGGAAAAAAAATCAAACACGGTGAGATCTGGGGATCTCGCAGGCCAAGCACAAAGAGCAAGGTCTTGGTAAGTGGCTGAACAAGGCGTAGTCTGTAAGGTTTCATATGTAGACGTCTTTTTAGCACACGCCAGATAGTGGATTGAGAGATCGCAAGCTAACGGCTTGCTCGATTTGTGGACTTCCGTGGACTCCGCTTAAACGCAGGATGGATTCTCACCAATAGTTTCACCGAAACTTGCGGTCGTCTGGTCGTTTTCCTTTGCACAGGCACCTGCTCTCTTGAAACGGTTCAAAGCACCGTCAAATGTTTTAGGAGAGAGCGGGTTAATGTCGAATTACATTCGAAAAGCACGCTACACCGTGGCAACCGGATTTGTTTTCGCCAACTCGAGAACACAGAATGTCTTTGAATTTTAGCCCATAAATATATCTATACAATATAACTATATTTTATCATATGCTATTCACTGCGAAATTCTTGACAAAATACAAAGAAGGATCTGCCATGTAATAGATCCTGCGTTGGCATCTCGATTGCAGTCACTTTCTCACCGATATGATTTAGCTTCCCTCTGTTTTTTCTAAAAGTATTTTAATTTCCCAGTTGCCCTTACTACATGAATTTAAGCGTGCTACAACAAGGGCATCTAGGGCCCACCCTTTTACTTTTGAATTGTTAAATGTAATCCCCTATATATATATATATATATATATATATATATATATATATATATATATATTTATATATATATATATATATATATATATATATATATATATATATATATATATATATATATATATATATATACTGTGCATTTGGGCAGCAAATCCGCTTTTATACAATTTTCTTAAAAACGTCTGGCAAGGTACTGCTTTAAGCTTTTTATTTAAGTTTTCTTGTGTTCGTATAAGTTTTGTATTTCTTTAACCAAAATAAAGTGTGTGAAAATTAGCTGAACGATTTTTTTATGTTAGAGCATCTTCGGCTATTCTTTTAGCCATTATCAAGGATATTTTTCAATTTTTAATTCTAACTTTAAAATATTCTTGATAATAGCTAAAAGAATAAACCGAAACGGTCGGGTATACAAAAATTTAGGACAATTTGTACATGCCAAATGTTCAGAAGGGGAAACGTCGTATATGAACACAAGAAAAATTAAATAAAAGTTTAGACACAGTACCTTTTCAGACGTCTTTACTGAAACTTGAATAAAAAGAACCGACAAGGTCTATTTGTTTAATTTTTTATTCCATTTTTCCAGTTATTTAATAAGCTGTTTTCTGTTGTACTCGAAGAGATGGATAAACCCCCTTAAGTTCATATTTTTTCATTTTTGTTCAAATATTTTCATATTTCACAGTCAATATCAAAACCAATATGGTATCCAGTGTGTTAGTTAGAATTCTTTTGTTTTATATACTGGTATTGTTTGGAAATCTGGACGATTAAAATGTTTATAGCTTGACGTGATAAGGAGCAGATATTGGGAATATAGCCGCACAAAAATGAACGCGATTTATTGATTTTAATTCATTTATTTTATATATATTTTTTAATTTTTATATTTTTAATACTAATGTAATATATTCCGCACATGTATTGTATCATATGCACTTCAAGATACAGCCTCATAGGGCCAACGATATTTCATCTAATGTGGGTGGCTTATTTTGTATCTTCTTGTGTTTTGAGTCTTTCCTTGCTTTGGGTGCTGTAGAATACCTTGGTGATGCCTATTAATATGTATCTTTTTCTGATAGTTATATTTTGGTCGTTCATGATGTTCTAGTCGATATGTGCGCAGATTGCACTGGATGCTACAGGTGACAGGTCAATCTTCGAGAGAGTGTGGTGCAGGCATGCCCAATGTTAAGTATTTAATATCACTCAACGATCTTAAGATTTGTTTAAAATTTCTAATTTAAATATTTTCAACAACACCGGGCATCATAGCCCCGCCTCCATACGTAAAAATAATGTTGTATATGAAATATCATGTCTTCGGGAAGATTGAACATCCATCACTAATAATCGTAACATAGCATCAAAGATTTCCTTATACTGGGTAGTTGGCCCATACTTGGCTGTGAAGTACTTTGTGGTTGAACAGTCTACAGTACGTTTAACGTAAAATATTTTCCTATATATTTCCTATATATTCTTAATAAAAATATTGTTTTACAACGTCAGAGGTTTGAATACATGAGGTGTATTCAAACCTCTGACGGTGTAAACCAATATATATATACTCAAGTACGTGTAGTCACTAAATAAATCATATTTAGTAAAAAGTAAAAATATTTATAGATTAACTATCAGGAAGACAGATTGCTGGATAATCGCATGGAGTACTTTTTTTACTAAAAATATTGTAACGATTTAATTATTTAATTTCATTAAGAATTATTTCAATCTATCAAATTTTACACGAATTTTTTTCTGCTAAATTCTGTTGTGATTGAAAGGATATTTAGAACTATCTGAATTTGTTCGATTTTTCTTTTCTGTAGACAGACATCACAATTTAAACTAAGACATATATAATACTGACCTAGGAGACGTTTTTAATATAACGGACTTTGAAATAAATGAGTAGAAAAAAGTAGTTATATCTATAGCCATCCATCAACTGACAAATTTGTCTCGTATTCACTTCACGCACGTTGAAATCTGGCCGTCCCTTTAATGTCCCCAGAAAATGACACCAATCGTCTCAAATCTGAAACCAATTTACCGACTTATTTTTGCACAATTTTAGCACACGTTTACAAATAGTTTACTGTAATCTTACAGAAGAGCAGTTTATATCTAAAGTTTACATTATTGTCAACAAGTTGAAAAAAATGTTTTGGAACATTTGACAGAATTTTGTAGCGGAATTCTGAAAATATGAACAGAGATGCATTACCAAACAAAAAGGACAAAAAAAAATCAATCTACTCTTCAGTTTAATTTTTATTCTATTTTCCAACATATTTAACCACTTCCCCACCGCAGACGTGTATATACGCGTTTACAGAAAGTGTTTTTTTCAAACACGGACTGATAAACACGTCCACAACGTAACGTTCAAAAACCAACTACAGACGTGTTTATACGTCCATCTTGATACATTTTATGCCCTTCTGTGCTTCTTTCTCTTTCTATGTACCGTGTCCTTGCAGGACGTAGGCCATCATGGCTCTCCACCTCCATCTATCCATTGCAGCTCTCAACAAGTTCATTCCCTCTGACATCTACTCCAAACCACTTTCTATCATCCACTTGTTTCAGGTCGCCTCGTTTAAATACGTAGATGTATTAGCCACCGCTGGAGTACTTCAAGATGCTTCAGTTTCTTCATTATTACATTAAAAACAAATTTAAAAAATATTCAAACTTTTTTTCCTATAATAATTAGCGAAGAAGTAGTTAAATATTTCAATTGACAAGTGGTTTATTATCCCGTTTTCGACAATTCCAACAAAATTTGGTATTCTACGCGGGTTTAGCTCATACAGACGTAGATCATAGATGTATTAATCTAGTTAAATAGAGTTATGGTTGTTTAAAATTGGTTTATTTGTAATTTTACTACAGATCAACACTTCGTCAACGGTCTGTATCCTAAGCGTTCATGACTCCTCAATGTCTATACTATGTAGCCCTTAGAAATTTTTGACTCTCCCTCTTTATTACTGTGCTGCCAACCATTTACTCTGACTCTGGAAAAATGAAATAGAACCAATAAATAAAATGAAAATATTGAATAATAAAAACGAAAAAAATTCCCATTACGCTAAAAGTAAAGGAAAAGGAAATATGATTAGCTTATCTTCGTAAAACGCCGTCAGGTGGGGCTGTTGAAGTCTATAAAAATACATTTTCCTGCCCCACCCTCTTGTTTTTCCTTTTTGCTCCAGGATGTGAAATCACGTGGTAGTTACGTGCCAGCCGGGTAATGTTAGTTTCCCCGATCCACTGACAATTGGACTTTCTTTTTTATGTTTGTAACGCATGGCACACGCAGGTGGCTTCCAAAATATCCACTCGTGAAGTAAGTGAAGCCTTATCATTGGTTGTTCCAAGTCAGCGCAAGGATGATTTTAGCGTGATCATTGCAACGATGTTTCCATTTACCATGACCCCTGGACCAAAAGGAAAACGGACACATCAAAGTGACATTAAAAACTTTGTTTCCATACAGTTCATATGAGAATAAACGTTTTCTGTATGTTTCTTTTTAAATGTGGCCATATGAAAACTCGACCCACGTATAAATCACACAACCCTACAATCTTTTAAGTTACATAGCTGATCTTCCCGCTTCTATGCGCTGTTTCCCTGAAAAATGTAGGTAATCATGGGTTTCTACGATGTCCTGTACTTTGTTGATCTTACGAATGTTTGTATTTTTGTTATCGTTGAAATAAATTTGAAGGTCTTCGTATTACTTAGTTTTTTGCTATCTCTCCTAATGCTTGTTCTTCTATGCCTTTATACAAACTCGTTAAGTATGCGCTGCTTTCCTCTGACCCAGCTGCTATCAATATGCTCCAGAAGTATTAAATTATCGAAAAACTCTTTCTTCATTATGTGTCAAAGAGTGTTTAGCTGTTTCTTTTTTTCTGATTTGCAACATAATTGATACTGACCTGGCAACTCAACTTCAGTATCATTCTCACAGCCGTGATTTGGCTTCCGTCTGGCTTTTCTACAACTATTTTCATGGCCACAGCTCCCACGAGCTACTAAAAAGGCATCTAGGTCCCACCATTCTAGAGGTAAAATAATTAAATGTAACCACCTCTTCTACTCTGTCAGCTTCTTTTCTAGCACTGCCCGACTGGGGAACCCCCTTCCTCTTACTTGCTTCCCTGATAACTACAATCTTCAAAAATTTAAATGTAACGTCAATGGCAATCTTCTGTTGACTTGAACCCCGTTCATATTTTATCCTTTTCTCAATTCCCCATACCCAGTCTTTTCTCTCACTTTCCCTCTCCGAAACACTCCCGCGTGCTAGTGGCACTCCCACCTTGGTTGGGGGTGAAATGCTTAAAAAAATAGAAGAATAGTGGAGAGCCATGATCCTTTATAATTACGCGAACCGTCCGTAGTATCTCTGCATAACCATCTGTCATTACTTCAATCGAACTTTTGATCCTGATCGAAGTTTTTTTTTCCTCAGAGAAAAAAGAAACACACCAGTCTCCTGACGTTTCAACAAGCGCTTTGCACGAATCAGCCGTTTATATTTACCTACATGAATTGGCCTCGCAGCATCACAGCAGAGAGGTATCAAAGGTCCTCATGCACAATTATTATCGTTTCTCACATGTCCAGCCAATGGTATTATCAGCATATTCTGAAGAACTTCTTGCTTCAAATCTTCTTTCTTCATCTGTGCAAAGATATATCCAGTATTCTCTGACATAGATGCGATCTGATATTACATAGCAGTTCAGTAGTCTTTACATTACTTGTTGGAGAAAAAGATATAGTGAAAGGTGGAAGATTTTCTTTTTAATATCTTAAGCCAGGTAAGTAGAGGTTGCGTTTCAATAAAATAAGCATAGATAAACCAATGGGAAAACATTCCACTATCGATCTCAAAAACATTCATCGCTTTCGACAGTATTATTTTGTAACGTAGTAAATGCCAAACTTCATTCTTTTTATGTGACATGTCCTTTCAGTACATAGGTTGACCAGGTCTCGCCACCTCCCTCTATCCTTTGCAGCTCTCAGTATGTTCCTTCCCTTCTCTTGCTCCTCCAGACCACGTTCTGTCATCGACCTGCTCAATCTCGTCAGGCACGTCACGCGCGGCTTTCCCTTGTCTCTCTTTCCCTCTATTCGGCCCGTGAGTATCAGATTCTCCAGACCCTCCTTCCTCATTATGCGTCCCAAAAACTTCAGCTAAGTTACCAAAAATAAAGTATGCCACACTACACATGATATATGTGTGTGTGTGTGTTTGTGATATATGTGTGTGTGTGTGATGTATGTGTGTGTGTCATGTATGTATGTGTGTGTGATGTATGTGTGTGTATGTCTGTGTGTGTGATGTGTGTGTGATGTGTGATGCATGTGTGTGTGTGATGTATGTATGTGTGTCATGTATGTGTGTATGTGTGATGTATGTGTGTGTGTATGTGTGTGTGTTTGATGTGTGTGTGTGTTTGATGTGTGTGTGTGTTTGTGATGTATGTGTGTGTGATGTATGTGCGTGTGTCATGTATGTGTGTGTGTGATGTATGTGTGTGTATGTCTGTGTGTGTGATGTGTGTGTGATGTGTGATGCATGTGTGTGTGTGATGTATGTATGTGTGTCATGTATGTGTGTATGTGTGATGTATGTGTGTGTGTGTGTTTGATGTGTGTGTGTGTTTGATGTGTGTGTGTGTTTGATGTGTGTGTGTGTTTGTGATGTATGTGTGTGTGATGTATGTGCGTGTGTCATGTATGTGTGTGTGTGATGTATGTGTGTGTGTATGTCTGTGTGTGTGATGTATGTGTGTGTGTGATGTATGTGTGTGTATGTGTGTGTGTGTGTGTGTGTATGTGTGTGTGTGTGTGCTAAGGTACCAATTTCTCCTTCAGGCATGTCTCAAGAATACAAGTAGAACAAAACTAAATGTTGTTCAGGGGTACAAGTTTTGCGCTGTTATCCATTATCGTAACTTTTCATTATGCTTTTAAATGCAAACAGTTGATAATGTGCTGATCGTTCATATAGTTTTTTACTACTTGAGACTACCAGGTTAAGTTAAAGAATGTGCATCGGTGAGAGGTCTGAATATAAAAATGATAAATAAAAAGCAATAGTGAGCGGCAAACAAGAAATTATAAGTGAAGGCAACGGACAGAAACCAACAAAAGAAAAGAAATGAAAAGAATAACAAACAAATATATATATATATATACATTTACAAACAGTTAAACATGTAGAAACCACATCATGACACAAGACTTTCAAGTGGAATTGGGCACCTCGAGGCGGTGTAGTGGTTAGCAAGGTAGTCACGGTAGGACAGTTACTACTTAGTAGTGAGTTCCATTCGGTGCCCCATACATTCGGCCTAGTTCCACATCTAATCTACACTTGGAAAAACCACAACATACAAGTGGAATTTTATATGATTCTTGCTAGACTGGGTATCATTGGTAAATTAATGAAAATTACGGCAGCCAAATTCGATGGATTCTGGCTGGGGTAATATATGAAGATGTGGGGTGAAGGTTCCAAGCAAAGCTGAAGTCACTACCTTAGGATGGTTTTGTAGGTGGACATGATAGAGGTTAAATGGAGTTACCAGGCTGGGAATACAAGGCTCTTTAAAATGGCGACCTCTAACTTTGCTATTTCTTTTTCGTTTATATTTTCTTTTTTGTTTTGGGGCGGGGGGAGGAATTTATCAAGAGATTAAGATCAAAACATTATATATATATATATATATATATATATATATATATATATATATATATATGTGTGTGTGTGTGTGTGTGTGTGTGTGTGTGTGTGTTGTGAACAAATAAATGGTTAAAGAAATACCAAAACAAGTGTTACAGATATATCACATGTTAAACAGTAAGTACAACAGAAGTACAACAGAAGTGTATTATACGACTAGTGAGTGTGTGTCGGTTGATCCAGCGTTCAATCTATTCGACTGTTCTCCCTAGGCTTTCTCTCCTACTAACCTTATAGTAGTCGGAAGAGTCCAACATAGACTGTTTAGAGGGAGGAAACCACATATATATATATATATATATATATATATATATATATATATATATATATATATATATATATATATGTAAGCAAATGTGTGGATGCAGATCCGACGGTATGATGAAAATGTGGAAAAGACAAAGCAAAATCCGAATATATGAGTTTACTGTTTTTTTATTTTGTTTAACAAAAAGAAAAACAAAATAAAAAACAGTAAACTCACATATTCGGATTTTGCTTTGTCTTTTCCACATTCTCATCACATATATATATATATATATATATATATATATATATATATATATATATATATATATAGGTGAGTGTGTGTATGTATCTAGGCAGCAAATTCTCTTTTAAATTATAGACATCATGTCTGCTGATTTTTAACAAAATCCGTTCATACTCACGAATAACCTTCCGTGTATTGATGTTAAAGGACCAGCGAATGTGCTAAACCTGTTTAAATTTCTTTTATTTTCAATTCCCACGTACTTTCGTTCTTTTTCCAAGATCATTTTCAGGGGTGCAAGTAATGGTAATGGTAACGGATAACCACGCACAACTGGTCAGTTGTATATCACTTTTTGGGAAAAGGTATGCATTTGTTAAAACTTTCAGTTGTGGGTCAAATACAATAGTAGAATGGGTACTGTATCCTTGGATGCCAATCATTCTAGGAAAACACATTTTGAATTCTAAACCGTAGGCATGTTAGTGATAACAATTTCCTAAAAGTTATTCAATGATAATCAAGAAAAAGGATTCTATAGGGAACCATCTTTACTTAAGTCCTGAAGAGACATGTTCTGAAATTAAAAACAAAAGTAATGATTTTAGTTCAGATATTTACTTTTAAATAATGTCATATCTCTATCAAATCTTAGAACACTAGTTACTGTTTCGAGGTCACTTCATGTGAATACTCATTTATATCCAGTGTCTCTTCAGGGCACTGCCGATTATGGCTCTTCATAACATCTTACCTCTTGTAATCTTAGAAACCTTTCTCCCTTTGCGAAGTGTCTCATGCCTTGTTCCACCATCCAATCATACAAAAACGTCATGTAGGTGGCAAGCTACTTTCCCCTGTTTCTTTGATAGATCCTATGACCGTCAAATTCTCCAAGCCCTTATTCTTCAGTATGAAATTTCCGTTGTCTCTTTCTGATTCTATAACTGTCCTGTTTGTCAGCATTTTCATTAAGACTTCTTCGTTGGTGACGGGAATCGTCCGTGGTATTATATCAGCATGCTTAAATTGAAGCACTTTTCATTTGCCTCTACTCGACTTTTAAACTGTGAGTAAATTGTCCAGCATTCACTGCCATTTAGGGCAAGTGATATCGAATAGCAGTTCAGCGTTCTTTTCTTTGTCTCTAAGGAAATCTACCTGTTCCATGGATTTTTGAATGCGTCTTTTGCTCTTCCAATGTGCATTCGGATTTTTGCGAAGAATTTTCCATCCTTTGTTATAAGACCTTCAATTATTTTGGGAAAGCCTTTTCGTTTTCAGACGATTTTTAAAAAATTTGCTTTTAATATAGTAAGAAACCGAAGCACCTTGAAATATTCAAGCGGTGACTAACACCTCTACCAGACGTATGAGTTGAAAATTGGACTCGCTTCAAGCCCAGAAGAGCATAAAAAAAAATCAAGATCGACGTGTTGACACGTCTCTAGCTGGTTTTTGAACGTTAAGTTTTGTAGTGTTTATTCGCCTGAAAAAAGACACTTTCGGTAGAAATGTTTATACGTCTACGCCAGGGAAGGAGTTAATCTTCTTTAGCTGTTTGATATTGGTATCTCTAATTAGTAGTCCGAATCTTGGCCCTTTTCTTTTATGGACAACCATATGTCTTATTACAAGTGATGATTAGTCCATCCTTATCTCTTTTCCTTTATCGCATCTTCTGGGAGATCCTATAATATTCATTTCTTCATCTACCATCTGCGTATCAGGTATTGTTAAGATTACGCCCACGGAAGAATTGAAAACATAAGCATAATGTGTCAATGATTTATAAGCTAATGTCACTACAACAGAACATCACCAGAAAATAAAAGACTAATGTACAAATGTTTGCTGCGCCAGAAGGGTAGTGATGAAATTATATAAGTATTGGTCGAAAAATACATCTGACCATTTACAACGAATTCACAAAGGTCGTAGTTTACATCGGCCGTTTCATAGTCACTGAAACAAGAAACTGAGAGCAGTGGTTCTAATAGCTGAAAGAATATTGGTAATAGTACTAAAAAGTCCGAAAGAAGAGACCGCAAAAGCGGACTCATAAAAATGAAAATAGGTGGTCAACGGAACAATTTATATACGAATAACAATTGTGCATGTACAGAGAACGATGAGGTCGAAATATATCGTGAAATAATGAAAATGATTATTCACGAAAAGACTGTCGATATAGAGCAGACAGTAAAGTGTAAATGAAAGGGTAGCAGAAATATACAAAGACGAGATAGAGAATAGAATTACAAGTCGGCTCTGTAGAAAACCAGAAATGTTTAAAAAGGCGGGAAAGTATATTGACTGCTTATTCAAATGAAGGCGCTTATTTAAATAATTCATTGAATAATCACGAAGTTTCTTCATAGATATCCAGCGTTATATATGATTTTTTTTAAATAATTAAAGATTTCCTCAGGCACATTGTCATTCGGCAAATGGATATTTCTCGTTGAGGTCACAGCTATTTTGAATCTCTGCATAGTTTGGCACAAGGTTAAAATTATGGGATTCACGGTAATTTCAAACACACTATTCAGTATCAATATTGACAAACCCGTTTAAAACACTAACAGTTCATCCACGCTGGTGTGGCCTTTAATAGTGAGGATCGAGTTATATTTAGTGGATAGCCATATTTTTCTTTCATAAAATTTCCCGAATATTCAGGATGATAGACGAAAATAAAATGCTGTGTTAAACAATAAACGGAGCAACTGCTTAAATATGGGTAGCCACCAAAAATAAAGGGATAAAAATATGTCGGATATAAAATTAAAAATCTATTAATTCCTTAGAAATACAAACGCCCACCGGGTGGAACAACAAAATTGCTCAAATCGTTTAACAGCAAAATTGTCCATTTGTTAGGTTAAGCTTTGAACCGTCGTATCTTAGAAATGATTAAAGATATCTTACTGCAATTCTCCAAGGTTTTCTATAACGCTATTGGACTTTACTTTGAATAATAAGAATGTATTTCTAAGTTGAAATGATGATCCCTCTTGCTGTCGCCACCTCCTGATGCCGTTTTCCTCTGTACCGTTCCCACTTTTTTTAAAACTTATTCACCATTCACTTGATGCTTCGTAAATAGACTTTGAAGATGGAAGCCACAGTATGAATGTTGGTACCATTACTTAAGGCCTGAATGATCCTTTTTTGTTTCACCATTGTTCTGTGAGAATGACGCAAAATAATTTTAACCTGTTTTCTTTCTAGCTGAATAACCCAAGGAGCTTTTCAGTGATTCTTACGAGGAATGGTGTCAAGATGGCTTAGTGTGTTATCTGAGATCTGGAAAAAAAGAAACTCAGTTATTTTATTTTATTTATTTATTTATTCATTTATTTTTAGATATTAATCATTTTGTGGGATGGACAATTATTCCACGCTGTTACACGATTTGGAGAATTTTTGCTGTTACACCCGGCATATACGCTAAAAACCACAATATTGATATGACCAAAAAGACAACTAGCCGGAAGTACTAATACTTTAAACAAGAAAAAAATCCCGAGCAAAGTAAGATAAAAAAAATGAAGACAAGACAATCACATTCACACGCAATAAATTACAGTACTCAACCCCTAGACTATCTAGATAGAGCAAAAAATAATTTTACGCCAAACAAGGCGATAAATTCACTCCGACGCAAAAGACGAATGAAACCGAAGAAACTTTATTGAAGAGAATGTACAATAAAAAGAACTGATTCAATGAGACAAACTGAACATATTTTTTTAAATATTGTAGTTGATAGGAAAGCAAGAAAACGGAAGATAGCTCCACAGGCGAGAAGTGCGAGATAAGAAACCATTACAGTATAACTTATGATTACGTCTAAAAAAATCTTAATAATAAAATCATGAGACCTATCTCCCAATCTAGTAAGATGCATGAATTCATGAAGTCGATGTACTAAAGAGGGGTTATTATCAGAATATTTGCCATGATAATGTTAATTGTAAATGCTTACGGAAGCTACGTTACGACGGTTGTAAAGTGCTGTGGCCTTGTTAGGGCCAGTAATATAGACACAAGAGAGGAATTGAGTTAAACACATATGATAACAAAAACAGAAATACAAACATATACAAACGAAAGTGTTACAGCAAGAATGTTCGGTCCGACTCTCAGAGATGACTGCTGGAAACTTCCGTCTCCAAAAGGCAGTAGCTGCTCCTATTTATAGCTGGGAGAGTCTATGCATGCGTGAGTAAATTACCATAACATAAAGTGAATTAAACCGACATGCCAGGTTAGGACCTATAACATTGTTTATTCTTTGTCATTTTTCATGGATCTCTTGATACATAGTAGCATTCGCAGACCTGACGTAACATCAAAATTTAGTACAGATACGAATGGTAGATTTATAAATATGCAAGATAGATTTAGTTGATAAAAATACTTAGAACGACACAATAAACAATCTTTATATTCTTTCTTTGTTATTTGATCCGTTGAGGGTAATGTTGGAAGAAGACAAGTGACACGTAGTGAAGATTAAATACAGTAATCAAAAGTATTAATCATTTAAAGTAGGTGTTTAACATATATTTGTACCAATGAACCACGTATAGATTTGCACTACTTGTCCCCGTGAAGATGATCTCGGAAGAATATCGAAAGTACTTGAGAAAATTTGTATATGTTTGTATTGCTGTTTCTGTTAATATACAAATTTAACACTGAGGCACTTATGATATTCTCATGTGTCTGCTATTACTTTTCATACTGACTGTTAGAAAAAATTATTCCACATGACATTTATTGTTCCGTTCTTGTTTGCGAACGGTCTCTGCATCCAGCGCCATTTCTTTTTATCTATCTTGCTTTGTAGAGAGCAGTTTCATTATTAAAGGTGTTTTCAGAGACACAAGAACAAATGGTGAATATTTATATCCCCTTGTTCAGATATGTAATCACGAAAAACGTTTTAAATAACAAAAATGTTTAATGTTTATATTTTATCACTTCCCAGTTGTGCATTATCATGTCCATATTTAATAGCGTGATAATGGAGTGAAAATTCAATTGCCCTTTTGACGTCTGGAGGTATTACTTACTCTAAAGTAATCCGTCCTTGGATATATAGGGTGACCCAAAAAAACGGGAATTTTTTAAGTACGTATTGCCAGACATGAGCAAGTGGCAACACTGCGAGACAGTGACCTTGTGCAAGTAAACATTTCACCATTTTAGTAACGAGAATGAAATTCACAGTATCCCAGCTGAGATGTTGCAGCAGTCAATGAGGAATCTCAACAGCAGATTTCAAGAATGAATTCGTACAGGAGGACGCCATCTACAGGACGTAACTTTTAAAAAATGAAAATTCCATCATTGTTTCTTAAATGGCATGTTTTAAGGTTTCAAGTAATATGAATTAATTTTTTTTCCATAACTCTTGGTTTTATTGGATTGTTAAAAAGTTCCCGTTTTTTTGGGTCACCCTATATTAGCAGTTTTCTTATAAGGAAACATTCAGCATTCATTGACCAAACAGCCAGTGTTGGTTGAAATTTATAAAATTTTTCTGTTAAAACACTTTTTCTGTAAAATTGTTTTCTCAAGTCCAGTAACTGTTATCACTCTTTCCAATACTGATATGCAGGCTTCCTTCTTAACCTTTTGTTTGAAATAGTGTAGTATGAAGTAATCCGTAATAAATAGTAATAGAATATTACTTACTCTAAAGTAATCCCGCCTTGGATATATTATGTTGTGACTACATTAACCAATAGTCGGAGACTACCGTTCAATGTTGGCTATATAACAAAAGTAAAAAAAAAAACGGAAATATATTTTCTTACTATATAAAACTAGGGAATATTTTTTTAATGTTTTACAGCACATAATTAAAACAGTTTGAGAATTAAGCCGTCTTTAAGTATCCCAAGGCGCCTTCATATTTCAGTCGCATTTTTCGTCCACTGTTAAATCAATTCAAACATATTTAAATTATAGAAATTATTTATTTTACGTATTTGTAATTTGCCTATTGGACTGATCCTTTTGTTAACAACCAGACATTCTGTTTCCTTGTAACTGATGTTTAGTCCTTTCTTCTAGCTATTCTTTCTTCAATGCCTTCTCTAGAAGTTCTTGCAGATTCCTTTCACTGCCTGCACTCAAATCTGTTTTATCTGCATATCTTAAGAGTGTGCGTCCTGGGTATGACGATAATCTACACTCGGCAGCAAGGCCTCTGGCCGAAGAATTGGATGTTTTCAGGAGCGTGGAAGCACAGTTTAATTGCTGTTGGTCCCAGGTACAGCCTGTCTTGGGGTGGTAGCACAAGTTGGAATCCCAGCTATGGGCAAATAGTGAACACCCAAACAAAAATCTACAGCATATATTTATAATAATTAACTAATACATTTTTATAGCGAAATGAAAATAAACGCAATACTAAAAAAATATAAAATACATTTTAAAGTAAAATTACCAATAATACATTTCATGATCTGCAAACTATATTTATCTGGAAAGATACGTTTACCCTAAAGGTATAAAATTATGTACAAAATAGCTGTAGTTAAAGGCATAAAATTACATTAAAATCAATATATACGTGAGGCTATAAAATTGTGTACAAAATATTTGGATTTCTGCATTAACTAACCCATAGATTTGCTATGGTTTTGTTTGGTTTGTTTACGGCATATAAACTCCAATTGGCTATTTAATGTCGACAATATTTATCTCTGGTAATTTGTTTTTCAAAAAGTATTACTGGTAATTTAAAAAAAAATGTATAGCTGTTAATATTTTTTTCAAAAATGTAATACTGGTAATAATTTTTACAAAGTATTTCTGGTATAAAAACCTCCTTTTACACTTTCATGGCGTTTTGACCCTAGTTTGGGTTGTTAAGAATTTACTCATAGCTGGGATCCTAACAGGTGCTACCACCCCGGGTCAGGGTGTGCCTGGGATCACCAGCAATTAAGAGGTGCTTCCACGCTCCTCAAAACCTTCTGCTCAGAGGCCTTCCTGTTGGACGTATTTTATCGTCATACCCACGACGCGGGTGTAGTTTATCGTCATACCCAGGACGGAATAACCTATAGAGATATTGATATGACGTTAAAGAAAATCAACCAAACAAATCTTAAAATTGTGGCCGCCAATAATGAATTTGTAATTCATTCAGAATCGTCTCAATGTATAGGTTGAATAAGTCCGGTGAGTAGGCAAAACCTTGTTTTACAGCATTTTCTATATTTGTATAATTACTGAATTCATATTTTATCCGTATGCAGACGGTTGGTTTCCGGTATATGTTCTGGAATATTCTAATAGACTTCACAAATACGTTAAAGATACCTAGCATTTCCAACAGATAATTTTTGCCAGAAATCCAAAGGTATTCAATATACAGTGCTGAAGCCACCGTCCACTAATGACATACAGACGCAGCTTCCTGAGCATTACACAACGGTAAGACACACGGTTTGGTGGCCTTATTGATTAACGCTCAGCTATCTCGTTCTGCGAACCGTTCAGATTGTGTTGAGATTAATATTCTCTGTAGGTGTTTCACACTGGTAACCTCGCATTCAACGCAGTCATGGTCACCTCGCTGTTGGATAGCTGTTAAAAAAAGGTATTTTCTATAAAACTGTTACCATAAGATCGATCCTCACATTGTGATGCTGTGTGAAACAAAGCTAAGCATAATAAATTTTGATGCAGGTCACTGCTGAATATAATTTGAAATATCAAGTTTAGGAGAAAGATTAGTGTCTATGTGCAAAGAATTGGCAATATAAGTACACTTCATCAAATACAATTCTCAAGAATCGCTCTAGGTAAAGTGTTACCCGTGATGCAGTGTTGGTGAATGAAGGAAACCTTCACCCAAAACAAGTCTCAAGAGGAACTTGAGGTAGAGTGTTACTCTAAATTATTTTTTAAAATATAGATAGCATTCACCCAATATAAAGCTCTAATGGCCTCTATAGGCGGTGTGTTAATCTAGACAGAGTGTTGGTGATTGGAGATAACATTCACCCAATAGAAGTCACAATAGCCTCTATAGGCGGTGTGTTAATCTAGAGTGTTGGTGATTGGAGATAACATTCACCCAATAGAAGCCACAATAGCCTCTATAGGCGGTGTGTTAATCTAGAGTGTTGGTGATTGGAGATAACATTCACCCAATAGAAGTCACAATAGCCTATATAGGCGGTGTGTTAATCTAGACTGTTAGTGATTGGAGACAAGATTCACCCAATAGAAGTCACAATAGCCTCTATAGGCGGTGTGTTAATCTAGAGTGTTGGTGATTGGAGATAACATTCACCCAATAGAAGCCACAATAGCCTCTATAGGCGGTGTGTTAATCTAGAGTGTTGGTGATTGGAGATAACATTCACCCAATAGAAGTCACAATAGCCTCTATAGGCGGTGTGTTAATCTAGACTGTTAGTGATTGGAGACAAGATTCACCCAACAGAAGGCTCAATAGCATGTATAGGCGGTGTGTAATTCTAGACAGAGTGTTGCTGATTGGAAATAATATTCACCCAATAGAAAGCTCAATAGCCACTATAGGCGGTGTGCTAATGTAGACAGAGAGTTTGTGATTGGAGTTAACTAGGCTGAAGACCGACTTTAGCTAGAGTGTTTCTCTAGATACAATGTTTCTGAACATAAATAACACTCACCCAGTACAAGTCTCAAGAGTTACTCTAGTAAGTGTGCTACTCTAGACAGTGTTTTACTGAATGTCGTGAACATTTACCTCATATAAAGCTCAACTGTGTGGTGTAATGGTTAGCAATCTTTTCTCGCTAGATCTGTTACGACAGAAAAGTGAGTTCGATTCTCACCTGGTGTCTCATACTTACGGCCTTGTGCCACATCTAAGCTACGCTTAGAATATAATCTTTGGGCTCCCCGGAGGCGGTGTAATTGTTAGCAAGCTTGTCTCGCTAGAACAATTACGAAAGAGTAGCGAGTTCGATCCTCACCGGCCTTGTGCCACATCTAAGATACGCTTGGGAAATCACTATATAATCGCTAATCGGGGTCATCTTGAGGCGGTGTAATGGTTAGCAAGCTTGTCTCGCTAGAATAATCACGACTGAGCAGTGATTTCAATCCTCACTAGGTGGCCCGTACATTCGGCCTTGTGAAAATCTAAGCTACGCTTGGAAAATTTCTATAGGGGCACCTCGAGACGCTGTAATGGTTAACAACCTTGTCTCGGAGAATAATTACGACTGAGTAGTGAGTTCGATCCTCACTGGGTGCCCGGTACTTTCGGCCTTGTGCCACATCTAAGCTATGCTTGCAAAATCACGATAAATCTCAATAGCCTCAGCCCGAACGTAAAATAAATTACGCAGGATTCCATTTATTTTCTTAACCCTTGTGCTATCTCCTCATCTCAGAGCTGTTAATATTAATTTCTTGGCGGTAATTATGATGTAGGTATAAAAACGTAAGGCATAAACTAATTGTGTCACTGGGAATTGAAAATTAATGACATTTATTAAAAGAGGTGCAGAATTAATTACGCCTTTAGTAATTAGTTTACTGAAACTGTAAATATTAATAATAATTCCTACATATTTTCTTCATCGTATGTATACTGATACGTATGTGGACTGCACTTAAAAGTGGGAAGAGCAAATGATTGGTCGGAAGCACGTGTGACATAGAGGGAGGAGATAAGTTAACCCATCAATGTGTCGAGAAAGAATATCTTTACTAATGAGAAAGGATAATATCTTTCATTGACAATATGGAAATCGATATGGAATCAGAAAAAAAAATGCATTTCGATAAAGGCGACTCAATACATAATTATGGGCATTAAATAAATACAGCAATATTTTGCTTAATAAATAATCAGAAAAAAAGCATTTCATCGTTCCGAAATAATATGTATTTACTTCTTTTTTCTCAATATATTTTCTTCTTCTTCTTCTTCTTCTTCTTCTTCTTCTTCTTCTTCTTCTTCTTCTTCTTCTTCTGTGGCTGCTGCTGCTGCTGGTGGTGCTGATTATTATTATTATTATTATTATTATTATTATCTTTTTCTCATTCTTCTTCATATTATTATTCCCTTCTTTTTCATATTATTATTATTCTCGTCTTCTTCTCCTCATTATTATTATTATTATTATTATTATTATTATTATTATTATTATTATTATTATTATTTATTACTATTAGGAATACTTCCTAGTTCTTTATCTTTTTATTTTTATTAATCATATTCCGTTTTTCATCTTTTCTTACTTCTCCATATTATTATTATTATTATTATTATTATTATTATTATTATTATTATTATTGCTGTTATTATTATTATTATTATTATTATTATTATTATTACTAATTTTATTTTATTTCCTTTGCTTTCAGGTGTGTACACATTTCTTTCCGGATCCCGCCCAGAGACTTAAGTTCAGAAATGGCATCATAGTATTATCTACTGACCAATTAAAACATACACACAAACACACACATACATATTTTACATAGATAAAGCCTTTTGTAAGGTGTGGGCTGAACTCCTGAGAACATTTTTTTGTAATTCTTTCTTTCTTTCTTTCTTTCTTTCTTCCTTTTTCTTCTTCTTCTTCTTCTTCTTCTTCTTCTTCTTCTTCTTCTTATTATTATTATTATTATTATTATTATTATTATTATTATTATTATTATTAGTTGTGTTTGTTATATTTCCTGCTTTGAATCTTATAGAGCGGTGTCCAAACCAGGCCTTTAGGTCCTATAGAAGAATTGTCATTTAATTGATAACACTGTTCTTAGTATATGGGATGTTCTAGTTGGGATATATTCTGGACAAATTGTATGTTGATGTTACCTGGGACACTGTTAGTAAAATTGTCCATTCCTTTTCTCACGAGACCCAGGGCTCCAATTACTATTGTTACAGTCCGTGTTTGTGTCTTCATTCCCCACATCCAGTTAATCTCAATCTCCAGGGCCTTGTATTTCGACAATTTCCCGACAATTTTTATGCAGGTGTTTCTCTCATATGGTACTGCTACATCAATAAGCATACACTTACTGGATTTCTAGTCTTTTATTATTATTATCATTATTATTATTATTATTATTATTATTATTTAGTAGTAGTAGTAGTAGTAGTCTCTTCTTAATATAGTTTTATATTAATTCCTATATTCTTCTTCTTCTTCTTCTTCTTCTTCTTCTTATTATTATTATTATTATTATTATTATTATTATTATTATTATTATTATTATTATTATTATTATTTGTTGGGGCCGTTGTTCTGAGAGCCGTACTCCAGCAAAAAGTGGATGGAGTGCCGCTGTAGGAATCCCAGAAGACCCATCAGGACCGCCTGTCTAATAACGGTATATCATTCTCATGAACCATTGCCAACTATGCGCGATGTAGTGAGGTGTTTTGATTACAGAGAAATCGCAGTTAGAATTACCTTCAATGTCGAGTAACCCATTCCGCGACATCGGTCTGATATTTAATTTTATTCCAAAGAATTTATCTGTAACTCCCAAACAAATGATCCAAATACCCCCACTAATGAACACGGCTGCCCACTGACCAGTGTCACAACTACAGCGAACATGGCCAACATGTTTAAGTTAGAAAGCTACAAAGCATATTTACGGTACCGAAGAAAATATTTACTACAGCCTTTCAATAGTGAAATTGAAAATAACATAGGCTGCGCCAGTGCGGGGTGGGGTGGTCTTTCCCAACACGGCAAAAAGTTACAAAAATATAACATTAACTTAAAGATCCGATGCATCTTATTCGTCAAACTGATGTTCACGCCAATGGCTTGCATAAACGGTGTATTCTTTCAGAAATATCTAAAGTGTCAGCAGTCTATACCCAATTTCTCAGAGCAATGTTTAAATGTAGCTTCGAGCGAATGAAGCCTGTCTGTCTATAGTGAGGGCCATTCTTCTTGAAACGGCGTAGTCTAGCTCTAGAGAGTCACGAAGGTATTTAACAAATAACAGATACCACATTAAAACAGCAACAGCTAAAATGGAAATCAGATTTAAGTAAAAAAACCTATTCAACATTGACGTTTCAAATTACTTCACAAGAAATAGGTATGAAGGAAGCCCTTATGAATAATAGAAGGTTTCATAGCAGTTAGTAGATTTGAGAAAACTCAGTCAGTCACTTATGTGCCATGCGTGCGACACACTCAGGGGATCTTTCGATACAAGACTGACGATGCAGATTTTTCCTGCAGTAGATTGCCATTTCTGCGGCAGACCAGTTGCCATCCAAGGCTATTGAACCCGGTCTGTCCTGCTATTTACCAATAACTGGGGGAGAAGAAAAGGATTTATACTTTTCCCAAGGGTATTAGCACGTAAATAAATGTAATGGAGTCGTCAGGAATTCGAACTCGTCTTTCCGATTCCTCAGTCCAAGCCGCTATCCATTTCTCCACCGTGCCTCCTTGAGAAACCTATTTTCCTAAAATAATGTGTCAGGAGAAAGTTTTTATAAAGAAACAATTTGAAGTAGTTTGTCAACATCTTGATTATGTCATTACTTTCTCTTCAAATTACATGTGAAATCCATTTTTGATGTTGCTACTGTTGGAAGTCCACAAGTGATGAGGAATCTGTTATTTGGAACCGTTTTTCCTTTCTGATTATGTAGTGCCTGTCCACAACGCTCAAAGAAGTATAGTCCTCGCCAAGAACTACCGGATTCACTCGCTCAAAGACATTCCTAACCATTGATCTTAGAAAGCAGTTGTACACACGTGACAGTTTAGATATTTCTGAACGGTTTTAGCGCCATGCATGCCATCTATTTGAAAATACCGATTTGTCGATGCTATGTACGAATATTACACTAGATTTTGGTTAATATCTTTGTTTTTATCAATACTGGGCGAAAATACCTCTAGCAGCTTATTCTATGTTCACTTTCCTTTTCTGCTGTAGAAAATGTATTGTAACTGATCCATACACAGAGGTGTTTGAATTTTCTTCTTCTTCTTCTTCTTCTTCTTCTTCTTCTTCTTCTTCTTCTTATTATTATTATTATTATTATTATTATTATTATTATTATTAAGAGTAGTAGCAATTACACATGCTCATTTTATGGTGGAGTCATACTAGGCTTAACCTTCATGACAAGGACCGGCCATGCCACTTACATTGTAGTAAACCGACTCCATATTCCATCGGCGAGGAGAAGGTTCTTCCCCCGAACCACTCCTCTGTGGAACCTGTTAGAATTTTTGGGTAGCCTTACGTGCTAGTGAGCCAACCAAAATGAGCTGACTCATTTTATAGTTGACCAATAGAAGAGTTAACTAATTAGAAAGCTCAAAATATTAAATTCGACGTGTATAAAGTCAGCCATGTTTTTTTTCCGAATATTCACTGCCATTTCCCGAGACCTTCGAAGACTGAAGAATTACGGAACAGCTGCTGCTGCTATTGGCAATATAGTCAGATACAGTAGAGTGTCTGACTCGTCAGTGTTAATCTTTAACGTTGTTTCATTGAACAGATTACGTACTGCGCTGGATTCTATATTCATAGACTACGACGAACATGGTCAACAGAACCGAGCCCCAAGAGTATATTTCCCCGATCACTACAAGCACTATTCAATTCTAGGGATAACCGTTACCTTACTCTCCTGTCCGTAAAAAAAAAACTGCCTTCAAACGTAACCTTTTAGCTTGAGTCGCACACAGGACTTGTACAGGGGGAACCATGATATATAAAAAATCACTGTCTTAATTCCAGTTCCAGATCATAGTTTCTGTTTTGGAAAGGTCTATCCTGAATCCTATTTCTTGCTTCACTGTCTTTTAGCTTTCAGAAATATTTGACTCATCGCCGTTTATACAGACACATTGGATTAGTTTCTCGTCGCTTCTCTTATCTCTCCTTCCCTAAGTACACCCTGGGAGTATTAGATTTCCAAGTCGTCATTCCTCATGATATAACACATGAATTTTAACTGTCTCTTTCTGATTTTAAATAGGAGTATTCCTTTCGTTACTATTTTCCTTAAAACTTTCTCGTTGTTCAAGTGCTCTGACTATGGGATACTTAGCGCATGTCTGTCGAAACACATTTCTGTCGATTCGAGTTTCTTATTCCTTTATGGCGAAATCGTCCAATTCTCACGAAAGAGGACAGATATAACAACAGTTAAGCAAATATTCTCTGCTTCTTACGAAATTTGTTAACATAATCATATTTGACTTAGTTTTTAGAAACTGTATTCTGCTATTCAGATAAACATTCATAGTTTCTGTGAGGAAAAATACTGCGTTTGTTTTCACACATTTTTAACTAGTCATTGGTCAATGATCTCAGAGACTGAGGACGAGAATAGAAATAATGTTAAGATTTGAGATCTTAAATATTGCCAGTAGATTAATAATGCAAGAGGAAACAGAGAATAAATAACGGCATAAAAGCAATCTAAAAAAAGAAACTATTTTTGTTTAAATTAAAATAATTATTGAAGTGAGTCAAATAAAATAATTGAATTAATATATACTAATATAATTTTCATTCTGGCTAATTCGCAAATGTGTTTAAAAATTCTTTTTTTACCAAAACAAGTCTCACAACTGTGAATGTTTTGACATTATTAATAATAATATTATTATTATTATTATTATTATTATTATTATTATTATTATTACTAATACTACTATTTTTATTATTATTATTTTTTTAATTTAAAATTTAAATAAATTTTGGACGACTTTTTAAATATTTTTTTTTATCGATGAAGTGTATTCATAAATTCTCGGGTAATCTTTTCCACCGGGTGGCCAAGTGTTTCTGTGTTAATTCAACATGGATTGAGTCCATGAGAAATGAAATGACGTATGGAATGAATTACAATATTTCTGCAGCTAAAAATATGCAGACATTAATTTTTCAAATAATTTATAGAAACAAACAAATTGCAGTTCAATTTGTGGCAGCACTTACTCAATATAATGTAGAAAATTTAAGCAAAAGATTTTGTCAATGCACTGTAGAACATTGTTTATCCATCTTTTTCACTTCAGGGCGCACTTGCCAAATAACTACAACGCTATGGCGCAGTTTAAATTTTAATAAGTAAAGATAAGTCCTGATATTTTAAGATAGGAATATAATAAATAAATCTCTTGAAATAACCATTTATTTTAAGGCATTAAATTGCTTGGTTTCTCCAGTTTTTTTTTAAATTAAAGATTTTTTTAAGATACAAATAATTCATGAATTACTATTATGTTGCCTTGAGGCGTAGCTGGCAACCTTTCAGGCCTCATTACTGCACCCGGTCGAACCGGTCGAGAAACCCTGGCACAGAAAATCGAATACGAACATAAAAATATACAAATCAAAAGTCAGTACAAGATCTAATTCATATAATAACAATCACTGAGGCTACAGATTTTTAATTCTGTTCTCTACCTGCTTACAAATATATATATATATATATATATATATATATATATATATGCACACGTGTGGAGGTGCGTGCGTGCGTGTGTGTGTGTGTGTGTATGTTTGGTTAAATAAGTTTAATAAACGTATCATGTGTGTTTATTTTAGTTTTAACCCTTTCAAGACCACTAATTCATTTATTATTGGCTGTAGAAAATTGATTAGGAATAATTCGAAAATTTTCTTTGAAATAATGTTTATTTTCTCAAGTATTTTCAATCATATCTACAGCCATCAAGAAATTAATTCCTTCGAAGGATTAAAACAAAATTAAATAGATATCATGTGACTAAATTATTTAACCAAACATGCTTCAATCAAAATAGGCTATATATATATATATATATATATATATATATATATATATATATATATATATATATATATATATATATATATATATATATATAAATAACTATATTTCTTCATATATATATATAGGTATGTGTGTGTGTGTGTGCATGTATATATATATATATATATATATATATATATAGAGAGAGAGAGAGAGAGAGAGAGAGAGAAAGAAAGAGATAGATAGATAGATAGATAGATAGGTATGATAAAATAAAGAACAGTTAGAACGTATCTCAATCTAACATGTTTCATTTTTATTAGAACTTCGTCAGAGGTCGACATAGAAATGAAAAAAAGCAACGAGACAGAGTACTGGTATTTAAGATTGTTTGCTTAGTTCTCATTGGTCAGATAAGTGTCACGTGTATAAATGCAATAGATAATATATAAATATATGTGAGGAGCGTTATGGAGGTTAACATTTTTGATAGTGTAAGAATGTACATGTAAATGAACGCTTGTTTGTCGAGGTGAATTTTGGACGGTAACGTAAATTCATGAAAGTGTCTGTGTGAGGCAAGTTTTTGATGTCACCCTCGTTTTTGTCTGTGATATGTAGCGAGATGTAGCAATAATTTTTTATTTGTTTGGATTTTTATATTGCATTGTATATTTATGGATGTGTGGAGGCCAATGTCTGTTGTCGTCACCTCTGTGTGGGTTTGTGAGACGCATCAAGATATTATAATAATCATGTTTTGGTTTGATTTATCATTAAAGAATTTCCTTTGCGTATATTTTTGAAAGGGATTTGTAAATTTTCATTATTTTATGTATTAGATAGGCATGAGTTACATTCATGAATAATGAATAAGTAGACAGATGGTGATGTGTTTACTGTTGGTAGTAATGCTATAAATATATTTTAAAAGTATTTCCTCCTTAAAGGCTTATGTTGTTGTTTTTTTAAAATTAGGCTGGCATTCGTGACATCAAAGTAACGTCTCACGTCGTTCTGATTTAAGACGGCAGAGTTAGAATGTCTGTCTAAACGCAAATTTACCTTTTATTCGTACCTCCGTGTGTTTAAATCACATGATTTCTCGCCCAGGTAAATATTTTCGCAATGTAGACACTTTATCTGATATATCCCGGCATTTGAAATGTTTTTTGGTTTATTTTTTGCCTGATTATATCCCTCGGAGCTGATAGTAACAATGCAAGTGTTAGCGATGTCTAATTCGTTTGCGAATATAATCGAATGGATGTTGGATGTTAAGATGATATATTTTGTGCAATTTTTTGGGAATATCTTATTTTTTTTGTCTATATGGATTTTGTGTGGTCGTTTTTAGCGTAGAGCATCAAATTGTGTGGGTAGTGTAGAAGTTTAAATGATTTCTCAATATATTCCTCTTTTTCATTTAGGTATTCAGGGCTTCAAATGCTAATCTGAGGTAAAATCCTATGATTAGTTCAGATTTTATTCTATGGTTATGGTGGGAATAGAAATTGATTAGGTCGTTTTAGATTATGTATTTTCGGGAAAACTTTAAAATCTAATTTATCATTGTTGCATAATAATAACAAGTCAATGAAATCTAGAGAGTTGTTTGTTTCAAGTCCGTGTGTGAATTCCATGTTTGATTCAAACTTATTGACTTTTCTAATTGTTGTGGATTCCGGGAGGAAATCCGGTAGCAAATAATAACAAACGCCAATAATGAATATAGGAAAATAAATGTATTAACGTAATAATACAAACTGGTAATACAGGTTAGTAGTTCCAGGAATGCAGGGTTAGTAGACAAATATATAGATAGTCTTTGATATCGACGTATCGCTGTATGACTTCTTGCTGAGTCTACGTGCTTGTTACTGTGACTCTTGCCGCTACGTTATTCTACCGACCGACTCAACGTTCTAATACTACTACTGTTCGACTTGACTTAACGTACTATTACTCAATCGGGTATTCAGTGGTAGTAGTATATGCATACCTTGGGTGAGTCCATTTGTGTAAAAAGGGGAGACCCCTCAATAGTAATTATGTTTAATAGGTTTGTATCTTGGGGATAAAATAAGAAGACGTCATCTATCCATCTCAGGTAAGTAGAGCTGTTAGAGTAGATATGTTTAAATGGGGCGGATTCTAAGAATTCTAGAAAGAGGCAAACACCACTGATATGTGACTCCTATGGGTAAATCGAAATTTTGTAGAAGATGATTTTGAAAGAAAAAGAAGTGTTTAGTTATTAATTTGCATATCTTTATAATTTTGTGAACAGCTAGAGAAGGCATTTCCGTGAATTTTTTGAGGCGATTTCTTAATACATTAAGCCATTTCGTGACGGCTATATTGGTATATAGTGATTTGATATCTAAACTTGCTATAGAGATGTTAGTCATATTTATGTTACATATTCTTTGAACGAAGTCACCTGAGTGTTTGATGTGAGTTGAACTGATGGGGCCGAGGAACGTAGTTAGGAATTTTGGCTAACTTGTGGGGTGCACTATTAATTGTCACCATTTTATATTTTTTTAAATTTCGCGCATGCGCGCTGTTTGTTTTTGATTATATCAACTGCACAGTAGAGTAGGGTTAGTTAGGTACTGACTGAGAGAAACAGAGCACCATGAAGCAATTCACTCCGCCCGATGTTTGAAAATAGCATAGTGTTCTGCATAGCAGCAGAAGCTTCAATTCAAACATTTCAGAACAATGCAGAGAATTCGGAAAGAGCTGATTGGGTCTAATGGTGACTACGAAGGTGTTTGAAGCGATCACTAGTGATGACCTTATACTTTCCCAGCTGGCCTCAGACATAATACGCAGGCCTACATCAAGTGCTAAGAGGAGGTAGTGAGGGGTCAAGAGGGTGGATGCTGGAAGACCCAATGTCGGGCAACAGAACTCTGAACCATGCGACATAAGCAGGAGTACCAATTCATGGCTGTCAGACAATTTCTTCGACTACATCACCCGTTACATCTGGGCCACCTAAATCTCCAGGCTTCAACCTTTCTTATTATTGCATGTGGGGCACAGTTGAGCGAAAGACCTAAAAGAAAATCTTGTAACACAAAAGATGAATTGAAGGCAATGATTAAGATGGTATTCACCGACTCAAACAAGGAAGTAGAGAAGAGATGCAAGGCAATAATGCCGATAAAACACAAGGGTCTGCTGGGAATGAATTAGAAAGAGAAGTCTTTAGAAGAACCGGATACCCAATCCAAAACAAGAAGTATAAAACTCTACTCCCGCTTAAAAGTGTGAATGAGTGTGAAACGGACGATAGGCGAAATGTTTTTATTTTTAATCCGATATTTTAACCATTGGAGTTCTTATCCGCCATTATTTCCTCCTACTCTTAATGCTCTTTTGTGGATACCTATATTGTGTAGACACCCTGTTTTACAAATGCTGAAAATTACGTCTACCGTTTTTCACATTGGTGAAATTTAATAAAATAATATATCTACTTTATTATGTATCCCGAATTCGTAAACCGGTAGTCGTAAATTATATTCCTTATAGGATGTTTTCTCAAACATAGTTATACACAAAATAACTGTCGGTTTCGATGTTGGAAGTATATGTACACCGTTATTGAGATCTTTCAGCATAGGTTTTACGTTTTGTTAAAAGATCAAACAATTTTCTAACTTGTTGTGATTATGATTTCTTTTCAAGAAATGATTTGGTTTCATTTGTTTTTTTTTACGGCATGTCAACATCAATGGTTTATTTGATGCCGACAAAATTTTTATTGCTGGTTTGCTTTCGTTTTTGTTTTGTTTTGTTTTACGGCATATCAACCACACTGGTTTATTTGATGCCGATAAAATTTTTATTGCTGGTTTGGTTTCGGATTTTTTTTTTACGGTATATCAACATCAATGGTTTAATGGATGCCGACAAAATTTTTATTGCTGGTTTGCTTTCGTTTTTTTTGTTTTTTTTACGGCATATCAACATCAATGGTTTATTTGATGCGGACAAAATTTTTATTGCTGGTTTGGTTTCGGTTTGTTTTTTTTGTTTTTTTTTTACGGCATATCAACCACAATGGTTTATTCGATGCCGACAAAATTTTTATTGCTGGTTTGGTTTCGGTTTTTTTTTGGGTTTTTTTTACAGCATATCAACATCAATGGTTTATTTGATGCCGACAAAATTTTTATTGCTGGTTTGTTTGTTTTTTTTGTTTGTTTTTTTACGGCATATCAACCACAATGGTTTATTTGATGCCGACAAAATTTTTATAGCTGGTTTGGTTTGGTTTGTTTTTTTGTTTTTTTTTAAACGGCATATCAACCACAATGGCTTATTTGATGCCGACAAAATTTTTATTGCTGACAATATGTTTTTCTTCAAAAATCTATTTCTGGGAATATTTTTTCTTGAAGAAATCTTTAGCTGGTCATATTCTTTTCAAAGAATGTATAACTGTTTGTATTGCAGGTATTTTTTTCTAAGTATTGCTGATAATATTTTTTCTTTCAAAAATTATTGCTGGTAATAATTTTTTTATTACAAAGTATTTCTGGTATTAAAACCTATTTTACACAAGTTTGGGTGTTAACTATTTGCCCATAACTGTAACCATAGCAGGTGCTAACACCTCGGGTCAGGGTGGACCTTGGAACAGCAGCAATTAAGAGGTGGTTCCACGCTCCTCAAAACCACCTGATCAGAGGCCCTGCTGCCGGATGTAGTTTATCGTCTTACCCAGGACGCGGATGTAGTTTATCGTAATACCCAGGAAGATTTCAGGAAATGATGACAACTATTAAGCTAATTCAAATGGAAAGGCACACTCTAATCCATGCCCGATTGTCAGATCATACTGATTAAGAGATTGCATGCTTCCTGAATGTTGTATGGTCTTTGGTAGTTAAAGTTCGCAAAGAGAAGAAATTAACTGACGCAGATTTCATGCAATGCCTATATGCTTGCTAAGGTTCCTAATACCATCAGAACACCAACGTTAGTACGAAAGGTGCAGAATAGTATCGATTAGAACCCCAGAATATAAATACCTTTGATAAGAAGCTCACGGTTTCACGGTACTCTATAGAAAGTATTGTGCATGAGGACTTTCGATGTATATCTGCTGTGATAGTGCGAGTCGAATTCATATCCGTAACGATAACCGGCTGATTCGTGCAAAACGCTTGTTGCCCGAGTTGAAAAATCGAGAAACTGTTATGCTTTTTTTTCCTCTGATGAAAAAAGGAAAACAAAAAACTTTGATAAGTACCAAAAGTTTGATCGAAGTCATGGCAGAACCTACGGGCGATAGGAGAAATGTAATTATTTTTACTCCGACATTTTAACCATTGGAGTTCTTATCCGCCATTATAAAACTACGGACGTTTTACGTAACTATAATGGTTTATGACTCTCCACAATTTTCTTCTTTTTTTAAGCATTTCACTCCAAGCAAGCCGGGGGTGCCACTAGTATGCAGGGCGTTATAGTGAGTGAAAGCGAGAGAAAAGACTGCGTATAGGTGGATTTAGAAAAAGAATATAAGTTGAACGGTGTTCAATCACCAGATGATGACGGTTGACATTGCATTTAAATTTATGAAGATTATAGTTATCAGGGTAGCAACTAAGTGGAAGGGAGTTCTGCAGGCGGGAAGTGTGAGAAAAGAAACTGTTGGAGTAGAAGTGGCGGTTACATTTAACTAGTTCAACAGTAAATGTGTGGCATCTAGATGCCAATCTAGTAACACGCTTAAATTCATATCGTCGTGCATCAGGGGAAAAAGTTCGCGAGAACAGTTGCCATGAAAATATCTGTAGAAAAAACAGAGAGAAGCAATATCAAGTTTGTGAGAAATGACTGAATTCGAGATGTTACTTCAGAATCGATAACATTACAGATCCTACTTTGTATTTTGTCGAGACACTCGAGATGAACAGCAGATGCACCAGACCAGATATAGCAACAGTATTCAATGCAAAGATGATTGGTAGATTTGTAGATGTTTAAGATTAACTCTGCTGAGAAAACCTTTGCATCTCTTTGTAAATTCTGTCTTTTTGTTAACACTCCTAAACCATTCTCCCTCATCTTTACTCAAGCCCATGAAGTAGTTTAGACATTGTTTTCGTCGGCCCTATCGCTTTTAATCTGTCCTGTGAGAATCAGATTTTCCAAGCCCTCTTTCCTCATTTTTTCCCTAGAAGTCTCAACTATCTCTTTGTGACTTTAAGTATAAATGTATTTTTGATTTTCTCTAAAAGGTCGTCGTTGTTCATATATTCAGTCCAGAGTATTCTCAGCATCCTTCTGTAGAACCGCATTTTTGTTACTTCAAGTGTCTCCACCTGTTACGAGATTGTCCAACATTTACTGTCATATAGGAGGATTAATATTATGAACAGTTCATTAGTCTTCTTTTATTTGTAACGTAATCTTTCAGTTTCTTAAGTAATAATTTTTTTTTAAATAACTAGAAAGACTCTTATATATGTTAGGCTAACGCAGTTCCTCGGTATTAATTCACTATCCTTGATGTGTGGTATTATAACACACTCCCAGTGCCACCACCCTCGTTAGACCAGTCGCATTCGCTACAGTGACCGTCTCACGAATTAGTCATAGTTCACTTTTGTTTATTCGACAGGTACTCAGAGGCGTAATAAATAAAACGTTTAATCAAATACGAGAAGCACGTTTTCAATCATCTCGCTTTCCTGTTCTTACCTTACAGTAGATATTGAAAAACATTGATTAGCGTGGCACAAACTCCGAAAAAAGTATATTATGTTTCGCTAATCTTGCTTGGCGGGAAAATTTATCCTACCTTGCAAATCTCAGCTCAAAACGCTAACGTAAAATGTCGCTAAGAACAACAAATGTGTCTCAGAACGAAATAGGCAGAATTCTTACGCAGAAGGATACTGGGCAAAGGTAGTTGGTGCGTAGGGTGGGGAGAAACTGATAATTAGTATAATGTTATCCATATCTCTACAGTACATGATTAGGGGATCTATCCGTAGACCTTTCCCGCAAGAGCTCACTGAAGGAGGAACTTGGTTGTAGTATTCAATACATCACAAAACAAAAATATCAACACCTAATCATCACATAAAAGACCCTGAGATTTCTCCAATCACGATAAACGGTTCTTGGAACGACGAATGAAACTCAATCTCCTACCAGACCTGTAGCGGATTTCGTATATACGATCCATTTCTAAAGATGCAGGGAAAATGGTCGGTTCCTTGTACAGATCCAGCAATTACTAACTTCTGTTAAATTCAGGCTTTAGAAACCAGGTTCTGTGTTTTAATGTGTGGGTGGTGTAATGGATAATGTCTTAGAACGGTTAATCGAAGAGGACAGTTCTAATTCCATTTGGATTCGTTATACTCACTTAGAAGCAAATAACATTGGGAAAAGTATGGATCGCCCTCTACTCCAGCCCGATATGCATTAATTTATGATATATGCATCGTCAAACCATTATTATCTAAAGAAAACAACAACAACAAAAAACAACAACAAAAGACTTACAGTCGAAATAAATATTTTCTGGCTTTAAATAACATGCAAATGGCTGATAAACAGTAGAAAAAATGGACTATTGCTACCACCTCTGGGCTGGAGTTGGCCAATTCTCAAGCAGCCTTGTGGGGAATTAATATTTTCCCCACCATAGATCCTCTTTCTCATAAACGATACTTTGTTACCCATTCTTTACTCTACTGCTATTTTCATGACAGATGTTCAGACGAACTGTATTCCTTGATTTCCCTATTCCAGACCTTCAGGGATAGAACCAACCTGGCTATATACAGATTATAAATAGAATAATAAATAAGATTCTATTATATTGACATGTGGGGGAGGGTCTTCCCGGATTGCTTTTTTTCCTATAACTGTTGCATTTTAGTACTCTAAAAGCTAAGGCCATCGTCAAACTCATCATTATCCTTCCAGTGGCCGGTTTTGTTGTAGAGCTGTTGCGAAACTGAGCATCCGAGCGTCTCTATTCGTGTGTTTCGGTAGACATTCCTTCACGCGTTTTGTGTCTTTGTCAAAGTTGATCTGGCGGAGCCCGTTTCTGTCCAGATCATACTGCAACCGACGTACTCCGACATGAATGCAAGACTTTTAACGGGCATGTAGCCTTTGATTCCATCGAGAGATCTCTGTACCCTGGTCGATTAAACTAGTGTAAGAACGCCCGCCTCACCCGTGTCCAGCGAGACCTTGACCTCCATGTTGGGTAAATTGCCTTTAGTTCAGTCCCTAGTGCAGCTCGTTGAAACATACTATAGCTACTGTCACTCGGCTGAATTCTTCACGGTTAACGGTGTGGTAGCACCTGTTAGGGTCCCAACTATGGGCAAATAGTTAACCCCAAACTGGGTTCAAAACACTATGAAAGTGTAAAAATAGGTTTTAATACCAAAACTAGTTTGTAAAGAAATATTACTAGCAATATATTTTATTTTACCAAAAAAAAAAAACAAAAAAAAAACAGCAATCGATTTTTGGGGAAACAAAAATAATTTGAAAAAATATTACAAGCTATATATTTTTGAAAAAAAATATTACCAGTGATATATATTTGAAGAAACAATATTACCAGAAATATTTTTTTTGTAGAAAAAAATGTTACCAAAAATAGATATTTGAAAAAACTTTTTTACCAACAATAAAAATGTTGTCGGCATTAAATAACCTATTGAGGTTGATATGCCGTAAATCAAACCAAACATTCACGAGTAAGCACATCGGAACCAATACAGTTCAGAGTGAGAGGTGTTGAACTGAGTGATTGAATTTTTAACTGTAGGTTAAAATCGTTGGTCAAATGAAATCGTTATGTGACAGTTATGAATTCGCTACCCCGATCAGATAATGCCATCATGCCAGAAGAAGCAAGTAAAATTTATCACAATAAATAAATAACACAATTGTACATGTCATCAACTATTATAGAGAACGAACAATCTGTAACTGTACATTAAATAAAGTGTTCGGTTCAATATCTCCAGAATATTAACATGCAATTAACGTCTTAACGCCAAGATGAGGTTAAAGAAAATGAATTTTTTTTTGGCTATAACAATGAAAGTGAGAACACAAGTCGATCGAGACAATTTTGCGTAGAATTTCCCTAGCAATAAAATTGTTAATTGCAAATTGCATTTACAATAATAATTCTATAAAATTACATTAATTAAGGAATTGTATTCTGACAAAGTTTATTAATTTTTATAGGTTCATTAATATTGAGATAATTACGACAGCGTGAAACACTACCAAATTAAGTGCGTGGATGCACCTATTAAATTCTAATCACCTCTTTTATTTCGTTTATCTGAAACGTAAGTGTACATTACTGTATATGATGAGAAATTTAGAGCATTTGACAAAGACTTAAAATAACTTTCGAAACAATCACACAGTTAATAGTACTTTGGTGTCTAATATTAATAGATGGATGATTTGTTGATTTTTCTGTATAACGGCATATCAACTCTTTTATGGGTCATTTAATTCCGAAATTTAATTTTATTGGGAGCTTGAAAAATTAATAAAATGTTATTAAAATATTTCATAATTGAATACCCAGTAGATGACACTCAGCCTTTGTACATATACATGTTTGTGTGGACATAATTAATAAACGTGGCGATGAGTACCATATATTGTGGGTTTTTTTAAGTTATATTTTCCAATACATTTTTATATTCATTCATTATTTTATTTGTTGCTTGGCAGTATTTTAAACGGATTTGGGTGAAGTCGCTACAATTTTTTACTATGTCCGTATTGTTGGAACTTTTTATACAAAATGTACTGCTAGTAATTTTACTATAACAATGCATTTTTATACTTTCATACAGTTTTGTTTTTGCCCGTAGTTAGGACCCTAACAGGTGTTACTATCCCGGCTCAGGGTGGATCAAGGAATAACAGCAATTAAGAGGTGTTTCAACGCTCGTCAAAACAACCCGATCTCCCGACCAGAGACCTTGCTGCCGGATATAGTTTATCGTTATACCCAGGACTAATATTAACAGTACCGAATTATAAATAGTAGTTTCCTATGCATAACTATATTAATGTGACCTTACAGAACCCGCAGCAGAATGATAGTCAGAAACTATAAGGAAGGACACGCTGTGACTATATCAGTCAAGTTGCTAACAATAGAGGGACGAATGATAAGGATGTGGTCACTGCGAGGAATAAAATAATAGATATTTAAACCAAATTTAAAAAAAAACAAACTAGTTGGAATTATTTTGCTAAGGAAACTATATTATGATACCATCAGATTAAAGTCCTCAAAAAACAGCATGAATCAGTAATATTGTCACCCATACGCAGATGTCTTTATAAATTGTCTTCATTGACATACCAAGATATTAAACGGATAACAAATTCAGGGAATTATAGCATTTGCTCATGAACAAAATACCAGTACAAAATCTGCTACCTTCATCGTCAACCTTGCCGGGATGAAAAAGTCCAAAATGATTTCAATATTCTACCGCTATGTTGAGTTAAAAGTGACTAAATTCTTTGAAAAAAATACTAATGGTGTGGGGAGTTTCCCAAAAGAAATAAAAAAAATTGATGACAACTAATTTATTTAAATCCCATATTTTTTTTTTTTACTTTTTTTTTTCTTGGTTATGGTTACCGAGCCTTTAATTATTGGTTGATATTAGCATGATTTTAATTTATCAAACTGATTACAAAAAAATATAGCCAATTGCACTCAGTAACTTAATTTGGTATCATTTCGCGCTGCTGTAATTATCAAAATATTAATTAACCTTACGAATAAAGACAAAATAAACTCAATAAAAATTTTAAAAATGTACTTAATGTCATTTTGCAGAAATCCTTTCCTCATAACGCAGCGTGTTTGAAACGCAATTGGGAATTTTATTGCAACTGAAATCATTCTCAGAATACAGTGACACTGCCAACGTTATTATTTGACACATGCTAACAACGAAGTTGGTGGGGACATATTTCTCGGCAGATGTGACTGAAGTATCTTGATGATGTCTATTGGCTTATTTAAAGGTACGATAGAAACTCAAACTCGGCGAAACGTGTTCGGATTCATGTCAAGTTCTTTATATTAATCCCCACCTCGCCCAAATAACTCAAAGAAATGTCTGAACCACTTACAGCTCATATAATAAAACAGTAACTATGTTTGGCTCTATAGGTATTGAATAAGCACGCATAAAAACCTGAGATTTGGATTTCGATGTAGTATTTCTCATAATTGTGTTAATATATTTCGAGATATTTAAAATTTTGTACATGTTTTATATTTTAAATTATTTCTCATCATTTTTAATATATTTCGAGATATTTAAAATTTTGTACATGTTTTATATGTTAAATTGTTTCTCATCATTTTTAATATATTTCAAGATATTTAAACATTTGTACATTTTAAATTATTTCACATCATGTGTTAATATATTTCGAGATATTTGAATTTTTGTACTTGTTTTATATTGACAATTGCAGTTCGTAGTTCGCATCTCGGGATTTTTCTCTTGTTGGTGGCAGATAAAAAACAAACTGCAGGATCTCCTAAGCAGATAACGAGAATAAAAGACCAAGAAAATAGAATAAATAAATAAATAAATATATATATATATATATATATATATATATATATGGTGAATATGCATTTGTTCACGTAGTAGCACGTTTCAGTGAGGAAGAAAAAAGTAGTTGGAATTATTTTGCTAAGGAAAATATATCATAATACCATTAGATTAAAATCCTCAGAAAACAGCATGAATCAGTAATAGTGCCATCCATATACAGATGTCCTTAAAAATTGTGTCTTCATTGACATGCCAATATATATATATATATATATATATATATATATATATATATATATAAAAGTGAACATAGAAGTCAACACTTAGAGGCGACAGTCTGTTTCATGCTAGTGCAATCGTCAGGCAACTCTTCCTGACGATTGCACTAGCATGAAACAGACTGTCGCCTCTAAGTGTTGACTTCTATGTTAACTTTTATATTTACACACACTCTATCTCTGACATTGAGCACTTTATCCCATAAATATAGCACACTTTAAGACTATATTTCTTCATATATATACATATACATATATACATATATATATAGTTTATGAAAAAACTAGGTAGTCCGTATGGGTAGACACAAGGAGGATAAAATCCAGAGAGCTCAATGTAAATCAGAGCTAATAATTCTTATCTAAAAACAGTCACGAATTGAATTCATGATTAAAATTCAAACTGATAGAGATGTCACCTTAATAATCAATTACAACTAGAAGTAAACTTATATTTTAAAATAAAATTTTATTCTTTTAATGTACATTCTATGAATATTTTTTCTAATCAACTATTTCATATTAAATCCCCCAAAACATTTTGTAATAAAGTTAAAATAAAACTTGAATCGCTAACAAACATCAAATTAAATTCATTGTAGACTGTTTAAACATTCAAATTTATATCAAACATTATAATATTTATGAACCCCAAAATAACACTTTCAAAGTAAAGCAAAACGACAGCGTCTACTTTTTTCATTCCAAAGAAAGTCAGTGACACCTTCTCTCATGACTTCCTTCTCTCTTTTTCTTTTTAGTTTTTTTTTCTCTTCTCCCCCTTCTATATCAATATATAACTTCCGTTAAGTTAACCGATTAAATGTGTCAATGTCTGGACCTCCTCAAGTAATATTAAGTATGAAAGAATAGAAATATTAAATTACATCTAACTCAATCATGTCTCTCCCCCGTCACTTTCTCACTTCGTTAATTTACATATACTTAATACTACCCGTCAAAAGTGTGTAAATTTCTTTTCATTTTTCGTTTCAACCTTTGGAAGTAAAGTCTGATGATCCACAGTCCTTTAAAAGGACTGTGATGAACTAATTTATTACATGGAACCTTAAAGTGGTCTTTTTACATATATATATATATATATATATATATATATATATATATATATATATATATATATATATATATATATATGTATATATATATATATATATATACGGGATTGATGAGAAATAATTTTACAAAAAACTGGGGGCGGGTTCCTCACACCAAAACAAAGACAAAAGTCTATATAATCATATGTACGCAAAACATTCGTTTTTGTGTTAAGCTTAAATTAAGTTTACGGGGGATGGCGATGTTTTGCTATGTCGACTAGGTTATATTTGTCATTCGTGTAAATTTATGGCTTGTTGCTCTTTATCATCGCATTTATGTGACAAGATCCATGGAACTAAATCTATCGATCGAGGAAGACCGAGATCATTTCGAACGCTTGACCATAAAAAAAATATCTTACATGCTATCGGAGTAGATGCGGGTATTAGCACACGTTAAGTGGCCCTAGCATGTCGTACACATTACAGTACCGCGTAGAGGGTACTTAAGGAACAGCTCCTGTATCCGTATCATTTGCAACATGTGTATGATCTTTCGACCTTTGATCACTTACCACGGTAGAACATTTGCCGATGGTTTATTGAACAAACTGCCGATCTGTTGTTTGTCTCTTCAGTCTTATTTACGGATGAGGCAACATTTGTAAGAGATGCAATAACGAATTTACACAAGTAACATTTTGGGGGTGGATCGTAATCCCAATGGTACAATACTCACTATAAACCAACACTAGTTTACAATTAATGTGTGGGCTGGAATTCTAGTTGACTGTCTGGTAGGTCCATATGTTCTCCGTAGGAACAGTCTACAGGGACTTTATTTCGAAGACACTTCCAGACCTGTCAAAGGATGTAAGCTTGCTAATACGAAGAAGCATTTGATGGGGACCCAGCACATTTTACTCATTACTATTCGGGCCGCACTGGTTGACAACTACCCTGAAAGATGAAGAGGTAAGTGAGGACTGGTTCAATGGCCTGTATTTTTATTTGTGGATCCACGTAAAACAATTGGTTTACGTAGCAGACGATAATAATGCAGAGACTCTTGATCAACGTATCATGGAGATCGGTGAAACCATTCGAGACCGTGCGGGAATATTTGAGTGGATCGCCTGATACAATTTGAAGACTTGTGATGGATTGGTTACTTCAGGTACAACGATGGCTTGTTGGACATATGTTTGTACAGGCATTGTACTTTGATTTGACGTCAGGAAACCGCTCTCAATAATTGTAACAGTATTTTTAATATAGCACAAATACACACACACACACACATATCTCTCTCTCTCTCTCTCTCTCTATATATATATATATATATATATATATATATATATAGAGAGAGAGAGAGAGAGAGACAATATTAGTGGTAAATATACACATACATATGCAATTATATATACACATACATATATGTATAAAAATAATTAGATATAGATATATATATCTATATCTCTTTCTCTCTCTCTCTCTCTCTCTATATATATATATATATATATATATATATATCTTCTATATATATATATAAAACTGACTCTGTGTGTGTGTGTGTGTGTGTGTGTGTGTGTGTGTGTGTGTGTGTGTGTGTGTGAGTTCGCGAACTACTCGAGAACCATAAGGCATATTTTCACCAAATTTGGAATATAGATTGTATTCGACACTGGGTATATCTGGGTCCAAACATTAGTCATTTTTCAAACATCAATAACCGATAATCGATAAATATAATGTTTAAATGGGAATGTCCATTAGTTTGGTTGTTTTTAAACTTTCTGACATGAAGTCTAAACCCTAAGGCCGATTTTCATGAAACTTGATAACTGTATGAAACTTATTGTCACGCTTAGTATACGCTATATTGATTTTCGTTTCACTCTTCACGGGGACCCTCAGGGTTCCGCACAGGGACCCATAAAATTTAAATCGCTTCGATTTTGATGAATTTTTGCATGTTTGTTACGGTCTTACAATGCGATAGAAATCTGTTGTCTGGTTTTTAAAAATGCATGTGTGGGCCCCCAGGATGACACTATAAACTACTTGGCTCATCCAAATGATCTCCTGCAACAAACAAGGTTTGTCCTTGGGATTTTTTTATCGGCATTGCAAAACTGACACGAACAGGAAATTGTAGCCTTCCGAAAGGAATCGGTAGTTCTGTTCCTGAGGGAATAAGAGGAATCCTTGGAATCAATACATCCTCCCTTTTGCACATCCTGAAAGAATAGTTGCTTCTATGACGTGCTGCATTGTCCCATTGCAGAGTCTTAGTGGTTCCAAATTTCTCAACAGTATAACTGGGGTCCCAACTTTTAGGGCAAATCTGTGAAGCGGTAGTCCATGTGGGTCTAATGAATTAAAAAAGTCAGTTGGATAATTCACCACCTGATCTGATTCTGGGATTGTGCCAATGGACTTGTATTTCTGAAGATTGTCAGGGATATATTGGAGCAGTTTGCCATTAATCTTACAGATTGTGTTATTTTTAGGAGCCAATATTGCTCTTTCGCATAGTCAATCTTGGTTGAGATAATTTGAATCTAGATTAGGAAAGACGTTTGCAAAGAGATCATCTGTTGTGTTGACTAAATTAGAAATTGGTTGAATATCCACCTCTCCATCGGGATCCACAGGCATTTTGCCTTCACCAATCGCCAAAATATCTGCAGAAAACTGTCCTGATGACTGATCACCATATAAATGAGCTCGCATATTGATGGTGAGATTTAATGTTTGTACTAAAGGCCAAAGGGGAGTTGACTTAAGACAGGTATTGAATGAATCTGCTCGTGCTCCTTTGGGGATTACTGGAAGAGTCTGCCTAAAGTCCCCCAAGAAAAGCAGAATCATATCGCCCATTGGTTCCGAACAGATACGTATGTCTTGGAGGGATCTATTAAGTGCTTCAAGAGCTCCTCTATGGGCCATAGTACATTCGTCCCAAACAATCAGATGGCACCTTTTTAGCAGCTCTGCTTTATCTGAGTTCTTGCTGATATTGCAAGTGGGCGTATCGGAATGGGCCATAATCATTGGCAGCTTGAAAGTTGAGTGGACAGTCCTACCACCAGGCAGAATTGTTGCAGCGATGCCAGAGGATGCCACTGCTAATGCAATCTGCTCTTGTTGTCTGACTTTAGCGAGAAGTTTTGTGACGACGGTTTTACCAATTCCTCCAGGTGCATCCAGGTAGAGGTTTCTCCCCTTTCGATTTTGAACACTTGTATAAATGGTTTCATAGGCACGCTTCTGTTCAGGCAGCGATTTCGGCTTATTTTCATTGATAGAATTGGTAAGAAGATTTATGTCATAGGATGTCTCCCGTATAATAGGATTTGGGCGTTTATTGGAGTCAGTTCTGTTGATTTCGGGAAGTCCATATGGGGAGAGTGTACACCCGCCCATTGAAAGCAGTGTTGCAGCGATGCCAGAGGATGCCACTGCTAATGCAATCTTCTCTTGTTGTCTGACTTCAACATCTTGTCCTGTCTTTCTTCCTGTCCATTTATTACTATTACATCTATAGTACAACGGAACTTCAGGGTAAAGGAGGTTGCGAGCAAAAATCATCAAACTGACAAAGTTTAAAAAAGGCAGTCAATGTTGTGTCGCTTGGTTCGCGGGCCATCTGAACTGCATTTTCATTGCTGACGTAAACACGCTGACCGTTCTCCAGATGGACTTCCAACTTTTGAAGAGCAGGGTGCCTCTGGTGCACTGGGAAGCCAAATATTCGCCCAAAGGCTTCATTACTGCTGAGATAACGTCCAGTTTGTTATTGGGTTTACCTCATTGCGGCTGTTCTTTCTAAGAAGGTTAAATGTAGCAGAAGCAGACCCTTTGTTCACATACTTACAAATATATTTGATCGATTTCACGGAGTTACAAAATTCAACGTTGACATGCGCGTTGAATGTTTTTATCAAAAGTGGGAAGTATGGCACAACCTATCTATTGTTAATTTCGTGTTTTCCCAATATGGTTGTGACTCCCCCGTCTTCTGGTTTCCGCTCTCTATACAATAGATAACAATTGGTGCCGGTCTGTGTTTCGCGGGGAAACTGAGGTGGAAACATTTTGGTACATGCATTGTCTTTAATGCATGGTGAATTGATGTTAAAACCGCGGCCGCATGGGCCATGTATCATGTTCGCGTTAACATTCATATATATCTCCTTGTCAGTATTTGGATCCGGTAGTTCAGCAGAAATAATCTTGTCGATCTCAGGAGCATTGAACTTATTTTTGACAGCCAGATGAGAATGTGAGCATGTGGAAGGCCTATTTTTGCCATTCAATGGTGTACATATTGCACTTTACAGCTCCAAAAACCTGACCCTTCGTGACCAAATCCATTAGTTTGATTAAATTTAAACGGAAAACTCGTGCCATTAGATCATGTCTATCTTTAGCCTTTTGACCCGGGAATAGCTCATTCTGAATCTCCTTCCATGTAGGATTGCAAGTAAATGTTATGAAGAGATCTGTCCTACCGTAATGCCTTACATATGTCATCGCATCCTGAGTTCGCTCATGCATATATCGAAGACCATCACTGAAATTTGCCGGTAAGATATCATATATATTTATATATATATATATATATATATATATATATATATATATATATATATATATATATATATATATATATATGTATGTATGTATGTATGTATGTATATATATATATATATATATATATATATATATATATATATATATATATACACACAGGGGTTGTACAAGATAATTGAAACACTTGTTAAATTCAAAGAAAATTTATTTAATATGGAGTTGGTCCTCCTTTAGCCTCACACACAGCTTTAATGCGTCTAGGAATGGAAACATACAGCTGCCTGACTTCATCCAGAGGAATTTTCAGCCATTCTTCCATTAACACCTGCTCCAGCTCTTTACGATACGACGATGGAGGATAGCGGCTCCTAACTTGTCGCTCCGAAATGCACCACAAATGTTCAATAATATTAATATCTGGAGATTGGGGAGGCTCACTTTCATGCTCTTCATACCAATTCTTAACTACTCGAGCGAGAAATATTGGAGCATTATTGTCTTGGAAGATGCAGTCACGATCAAGGAATAAAGTCTGGGCCATTGGATGAAACATGATCTCCGAAAGTGTTCAGGTAATCTTTGTCGTTGATTCTACCATGCAGGGCAACTATTGGACCGAGACATTTCTATGATATGGCGACCCAAACTATCACTGATCCACCTCCATGCTTCAATGTTGGAATAAGGCAGTCAGAGTTGTAAGCTTCTTTGGGCTGCCTCCACACATAAACTCACCCTGAAGTTGGGAAAAGAGAAAAACTGGACTCGGCTGAGAATATGACTTGCTTCCATTGGTCTACAGACCAGGCATTGTGATCTTTGCACCACTTCAACCTCTTGTAAATGTTGCGAGTAGAGAGAAGAGGTTTCCTTATGGGAGCTCTTCCATGATATCCAGGCTTATGGAGCTCCCGACGAACAGTTTTAGCACAAAATGAACTATTCAGATGATTATTCAACTCAGCAGTCACTTTGGCCGCAGTAGTCTGATGATTTTTTGCCACATTGCGTTTCAATGCACGTCGGTCCCTGTCAGTAAGTTTGCAAGTCTGGTCCGAATTTCTACGGTTGCTAGAGGTTTTGCTGTGTTTCTCGAATTGCGTCATAGTTCTTGATATGGTAGCTCTTGAAAAACCAAACAGTTCAGCAACCTTAGTGATTGAGGTTCCTGCCATGCGAGCTCCAATAATTTGCCTTTTTTCGAACTCCGAGAGGTCACTCATTTAGCTTAAATTTTACTAAATTCTAAAAATAAATAAGACAAAGACAGTAAATTAGATGAATAAACGTATTTACAATAGATATAATCTGCAATTACGAAGTTCTTAATATAATACGTCTTTGAAATATAGGAGTGGAATTTGCCGTTGTTCCAATTATTTTGACTAACCCCTGTATATATATATGTAAAGCAGGTAGTCTGATAGAAACGAAAGTAGTATGCGATATAATTATTTATCGCATTGTTTCAGTTTTGCTAAAATAAATCTTCGTACAAAGAGACATTATGTAATAGACATGAAAAAATATTTAAAAGTACGTTTCCGCTTACATTATTGCTAATAATTGAAGATTTATTTCTTGTTGTCTGACATATAGTTTCCAAAGTCATTGGGTCAGCAGCAATAGCAAATAGGTTTTATGATAGTAAGAACTGACTAGTTAAAGTTTTGGTTATTTTGTATTAGTGTCTGTATATTTGATTTAATTCCAAACAAAGCGATTTTAAGATGTCCTCACCGAACCGCGTACTTCGCTTTGTTCGCTGAAATATATGCGTCAGTTTTTGATTATCCGCGCATTTTCATTCACTCTTAAAGCGTTTATCTATTAAACTTATTGACAATTTTTTCAGAGAAAAATCTTTACCCGTTTCATTTATGTTAATAATTATATATATATTTATAGATACAAGTATTTAAGCAAATGCTCTGTTTTATAATAAACAGTATTAAATAACATTTACCGGCCTGAATGTCCGAGAAATTTTCATAGAAAATTTTCGCTCTCCGACAGGAATCGAACCTGTAACTTATACGGAACCATCATTTCGCGTGATGTGCCTTAACCGTTCGGCCACAGATAAGCGTCTGGTTAGCAAGGTCGATTTTACTACCTGTAAACTTAAATCTTCCATGAATCTCTTCTATTCATATCTGCTCTAGCGTATCAAATGGAAACAAATGACGTCATATATTTTAGAATTGGACATAGTCCGACAATTTATTTAAAGACATTTATATTATGTTTAACGTTCTTTTTATAGATACAAGTATATAAGCAAATGCTCTGTTTTATAATAAATTTTCTATGAAAATTTCTCGGACATTCAGGACGGTAAATGTTATTTAATACTGTTTATTATAAAACAGAGCATTTGCTTAAATACTTGTATCTATAAAAAGAACGTTAAACATAATATAAATGTCTTTAAATAAATTGTCGGACAATGTCCAATTCTAAAATATATGACGTCATTTGTTTACATTTGATACGCTAGAGCAGATATGAATAGAAGAGATTCATGGAAGATTTAAGTTTAAAGATAGTAAAATCGACCTTGCTAACCAGACGCTCATCTGTGGCCGAACGGTTAAGGCACATCACGCGAAATGATGGTTCCGTATTTTTATCTATAAAAAGAACGTTAAACATAATATAAATGTCTTTAAATAAATTGTCGGACTATGTCCAATTCTAAATTCTAATATATATATATATATATATATATATATATATATATATATATATATATATATATATATATATATATTGTCATCCACAGACTGTTCCGCTGTATCACAGCTCATCAGTGTGGCTAGAATTCGCGTCAGTCGGTAATTTTACTCTGAAGCCGTTGGCTCACGGCAGAGAAGAATGTGAATTTAAGGGTATATGTGTGTGTGTGTTTCTGTTAATTTCCTTTATATAATATATGAAACAGGTAATGACTATATATATATATATATATATATATATATATATATATATATATATATATATATATATATATATATATAGTCATTGGCTTTTTCCTATATTATATAAGAGAAATTAATTACATAATTGCTTATGTTGATTGCACAACTCGGAGTTTCATACATTCTCCATTCTTCAGATAGAATTTTTGCGTTTTCACACTGCTTCCATAGTTTTACTGTTTATCGCGAGATATTTCATTCTAGGGATCGATTATTATTGTTGTTAAAATGTTTAAATGAATTATAGTTTAATTTGGGATTTGAATTTAGGTCCAGATTAGCAATCAGGATTTATTATCAGGATAAGGTTGGAAATAAGAACTATAAATTCTAATTTGAGCAGACGCTGCAATAATGGAAAGAGATGAATAAGAAAAATCGTTTGAAAACAAGACGGGGTTTGCAAATCCAATTTTTCCAAGAAAATTGATAAAGTTATTAATACTATTAATATTAATATTAATAAGCAAAATAAGAGTAGTGATATCAATTATAACGAAATTTCAAAGTACTAATAAAAATAATACATATAAATGATAATAAAATAATATAAAATAAAATAATAATAATAATAATTAATTAATAATATTATAATAACATTAATTATAAATAATAATACTAATAAAATAATAACATAATAATAATAAAATAATGAAATAAAATAATATAAAATGAAATAATAATAATAAATAATAATAATATAATATAATAAATAATAAAAATAAAATAATGAAGCAATAATAATAAAAAATGTAAAATAAAATAATAATAAAAAATAATAATAATATAATAATAATAAACAAAAATAATAATAAAATAATAAAAATAATAAAATAGTAAAATAAGATAATAATAATAAAATAATATTGTAATAATAACAAATAATAATAAAATGATAAATAAATAATAATAAAATTAAATAATAAAAATAAAATAATAATAATAAAATAATAAGAATAATATAATAATAATAATAAATATTAATAAAATGATATAAATTAAAATAATAATAATACAATAACAAACAAAAATAAGAAGAAATAATATTGATAAGAAATAAAATAATAATAATAAAATAATAATATAAAAATAATAAATAACAATATTAATAATACAATAAAATAAAATATAAAATAAATTAATAATAATAAAATAATAATAAATAAAATAATAATAAATAAGATAATAATAATAAATAATAATTATACTAAAATAATAACTTAATAATAATAATAATATAATAAAATAATATAAAATAAAATAATAATAATAAAGTAAGAATAATTTAATAATAATAATGTATAATAATAAAATAATAAAATAATAATAATAAAATAATAAAATAAAGTAATATAAAATAATAATAATGAAATAATAATAATATAATAATAATAAATAATAATAAAATAATTATAATAAAATATTAATATAAAATAAAATAAAAATATCAAAATAATAATAATATAATATTAATAAATGATAATAATAATAAAATAATAAAATAATAATATAAAATTTTATAAAATAATAGAATAATAATAAAATAATAACATAATAATAATAAATAAAAATAATAATAAAATGATAAAATAATAAAAAATAATAAAATAAAGTAATAATAATAAAATAATAACAATATAATAATAATAAATAATAATAAGAATAAAATAATAATAATAAAATAAAATATTATAAAATAATATAATCATAATAAAATAATAATAAAATAATAAAAATAAATAATAATAATAATAAAATGAGAAAAAATAATAAGAAATAATAAAATAAAATAATAATAATATAATAATAATAAATAATAATAATAATAAAATAATAAAATAAAACAATATAAAATAAAATAATACTAATAAAATAATAATAAATAATAATAATAAGAAGAAACTAATAAAATAATACTATAATAAAAATAATAAATAATAATAATAAAAGAATAATAATAAAATAAAATAATATAAAATAATTCTTAAACTTAATAGACATACACTTTTATCAAAATAACCCCCGACAGAAATTTCTCAATAAAAAAACCCTCAAAATTAGTTATTCCAGCACCAACAACAAGAATATTATTAGCACACACAACATCCAAACACTAAAAACCATTTCATGATAGCAAAACAACAGAAAACAAGCCCTCTTGTAACTATGAAACCGGGACCAATTGCCCAGTCAAAGGTATCTGCAATTCGGAAAATATGGCTTAACAAGTTACTATTTTTCCAAAAAAAAAATATACATATAGATCTCCGCTGGAAATTGGAAACAGAGACTTTACAGTCACCGACTTCCTTCTCCAATGCTTCCTTGAAACACCAGACTGCCCTATCTAATAATTATTGGAAGATTAAAGATAATGGTTTCACTCCACTAATCAAACGGGACATCATCTATCGGTCTCAACCCGCCCAAAAACTTTCGGGACAGATGTGATCTATGTATTCATAGAATATTGCAATAATCAAATACAGAAATGTTAACCAGTTGTCAACTCAAAGGAATTAACCGATCCCAATACTTGTAAAAGTATTTCTAATATAGCACAAATATATTGGTATAAAATGACAATTGGAAAAATCTTAGATTTTGCCGACGCGTTTCGTCTTCCGATTTGTTCAAGGCAAAAATGAAATCGAAATATCTCTGTTGTTATAGTTACATTCAAAATCAAAATTTAAAAAGATAGACGCTCCTGTCCAAGCCTATTTTCTGGTTAATGTAAATTACCTTTATAGTAAGAGATTTTTTTTCCCTTTTTTTTAACAAGAGCGCACGGCAACGACTAGCGCCACCGACGCCGCGAACCCCGACGACCGCCACGGGAGAACCGATCACAGACGCCGCCGCGTGCGAAACGACAGCAGCCGAAGAGGACGAGCGCACGGCAACGACTAGCGCCACCAACGCCGCGAACCCCGACGACCGCCACGGGAGAACCGATCACGGACGCCGCCGCGTGCGAAACTACAGCAGCCGAAGAGGACGAGCGCACGGCAACGACTAGCGCCACCGACGCCGCGAACCCCGACGACCGCCACGGGAGAACCGATCACGGACGCTGCCGCGTGCGAAACTACAGCAGCCGAAGAGGTCGAGCGCACGGCAACGACTAGCGCCACCAACGTCGCGAACCTCCTGTCATATATCATATATTATTAAATCTAATTTTTTTTCTTCTGGTTTTAAACAATCTTGCATCAATTCTTGTCAGAGACAATACAGCGTGTCCCTAAACTCTGGACCAATAGACAAAAATGTCTATTTTCAAGAAATTAAATTTTGAACAAGAAATCACATCTTCAATATGATTTCCATTATTTATTATGCAGTATTTCATGCGTTTTGCATGATTCACGGGAACTCGATTCAATAAGTCCCCAGTGCAGTCAATTTGAGCACCTTCATTCTTTATGCGTCCAATCAAGTTTGTTGCATCTGTGATTTCCATTGAGTACACCTTCTTCTTTAGCATACCCCTGTAAAAGAAGAAAAATATTTAATTTTCTGACAAAATCATGTTTAATCTGTTGAGGTAAAAATATAGTTAATGAGATTTCCTATGAGCCCAGACTTTAGGTATCCCTTGTAAATTTATTCTGATCTTCAGACTACAAAAAACGCCATGTTACTTGTAAAAACGAAAGTGAAAATAGCGTTCAATTGGCAACGTTGCGCTTCAGTTAGAAATGCGTTCTTAATTTGAAACATTAGGAACATGAGCGTGATGTGGAATAACTTTCAAGACATCAACTTTTGGCATAAAATATAACATTCTGAATACGTATAGAAATCTTCAAATGAAATTGCTGGAAAATAGAAACGCAATTATTGTTTCATTATTCATTTACTGCATAGACATCAAATTCTTACAATAAAAGATTAATGAAGCAATAAAATGAAGCCATTAAAATGAACGAAAGTTTTGAAATACTTGTTTCATAAATGCTACCCGGGAAATCGTAAGTAAAATAAACATCTAAACTGAAAATGAAATTAGATTTGTTTAATCACTAGCGATTTATATATCCTAAAAATGGTAAAGAACAAGAAACATTTTTACTCAGCTCTGAAGATTGTGATGCATTAACTTTTAACAATGCTACTATAAAAAAAATGGCGAACAGATGAAATCACTTATGGTTGCAAACTGAATACATCATCTCTCACTGACAATTGAATTAATTCCGTTTCAAAATGATTTCCTTTCAATTTAGAAATATTTACGTGCGTATCGTTTTTATGTTTTCATCTCTTTATATCACCCTTTTTCTAGATTTAACGAATTAAAAGCAAAATGAACCGTCTGTTGGAACGTGTTCAAGAATTTATATTATATCAGCCAAATGCTGCAATGAAGTCGAGCCATATTTCGACGTTTTCTCACCTAATACTACAGTTCCTTTTTTATGTCGTATCATTTCAAAACGTGGAAGATCATGACTCTCCACATCTTCCTATCCTTCGTAGCTCTTAGTAATGTTTATCATTTTATTATCTCTCAAACTACCTCTTCCCCCCTTCCATTTACTCATTTAATTTTCTACTTTCTTCTGACCCACCGGAGAGCTAAGTTGCAATTACAGACTGGATCGTTGTACTCACGTATGCGCAAATACCCTTTGGAAATATACGAATCTACATCTACTCTTCCTCTAGCTATGGGTTAATTAGTAGAATTTTTTCTTTCGAAAATCATTGTCATCTCCAAATAATGCTTACAATCAAAATATATTGGTTACTGATGTTGTAGTATTCACCGAATGTCTAACTGAATTTAATATACCGGTGTAAATTCTTGTAATTCCGATCTCAATGTTTAGGACTATAGCGCGTTGTACTTATTTAGTACTTATCAGTTATTGCTTGCTGTTTCCACTGATACTTATTCTGTACAACCCGACCCAGATATTGAATATATAGTTACTATGTCAGCAAATTCAAGAAGCAACGCTATCAACCACTAGTCTATAGTTCTGTGTGACAAAGCTGAAACTAGAACTTCGTGCATTAAACTGGACATGTTTCATTAATACTGGCTACTGACACTTCAGCTGTTGCTGTTACGAAATAACAAGGTCGATATATCATCTATGTCCTGAGATACTGAAAATCACTGTTCAAGAACTTTGCTTGTGTGGGTGAATCATAGCCGTATATCATGAACTTTATTTTTGAAGATTGAAGTATGAGGCGAACAAAGCGACTTTGTATGAAATTTTCTTGCTTGTAGACGAATAAGCCACTCTTTAATCTAGATGTTGTCGGATTGAATTACATCTCCCGTGAAAATCCGGACAAGCAAAGCGGCTTGCTGGAGGTCAGAGGGAGAAGCCTCAATGAAGATGAAACCTGGCTGCCCACCGTTGAATATTGGGAAATCATTAGAAATAAAACTGAAATTCTGGTTTTATAAGTCCAAAGAAAAAAGCATGTTCTTAACACGATGATTGAGATGCCCCATTCTCAACAGGTCAATAGTCTCTGCTTTTTTCCCTCCGAGCACAACTCCATTCATCAATGGAAGATTGCAACAGGCGGTCACGTCCAGTACTGATGAAAGTCTGTAAACTCTCTAATGATACAAATACGCACAGTAACTGCATTTGCGAATCTGGTGGTTTTTTATCGTGACTTCATCCCCGGTCACACGTCATTTACTGAAGATGTATCTCTTCTTGGCGTGGTTTCAGCAACCTGATCACGATATGGGATCCATTGACCAATTCTTTGGAGAACCTCTTAGAAAATCCTCTGGAACATTCTATTTGCAAGCAATTATCGTTTGGGAGGAAAAGATGTCCCCATCTTTTTCTACCTCACAATCCATGATGACTGTCTGGAGTCTTCTCACGTGTACTGTTGTTTAGTCAGTTAAGATCAGCGTTTCTTGTTTGGTTCCAGATGCTTTAAGTGAACTGATATCAGCCTTCTCCGAAAAGAAAAGTTTATTTGTCTTCTGAACTGTGAAGCAAATCCAGTTTATGAAAAAGCAGAAGAATTCTATCCATTCATTCCCATATAAGAGACGTGCCCACTCAGTTGCAATGGCAAATAAAATGTCAGCTTCACGTTATGAACAAAACCAAGATCTTCTGGCCATTAAGGAGAATGCAGATGAATACATTAGTTTGAAACCCCCAAGTACTTCTGTGATTGCTAAAAATATTTCTGAAGATGGTTTTAGTATGGTTGCTTTGCAGCTCTACATTTTTCTGAGCGCCCTTCGATTATTTGTTGCTTTGTTCTTCATTTTCCCTTTAGATTTCTTCCTTTACTATTCTTCTCATCGCTTCTCCTTTCTTATACTTTACTATATCTCCTTTCCATTTTCTTCTTCTTCTTCTTCTTCTTCTTCTTCTTCTTCTTCTTCTTCTTCTTCTTCTTCTTCTTCTTCTTCTTCTTCTTCTTTGTTTCATATTCTTTTTCGCTCTATTTATATTTATATTTTCCTACATAGCTTTTTCTATTTCTCTTCTATCGATTGTTATATATTTATCTTCCCATAGTTCAGCTCTTTGTTTCTTCTTTGTTCATATTAGTTTTTACTTACTTTGATCTCTGCTGTATACACTTCCCTCCAGCTCCCAACCAGAGACGTAAGGTTAGAAATGGTTTCATTACAGATTCCACTGATTAGTTTTGTAAAAACAACTCACACATTTTACATAGATAAAGCATTTGCAATGGGGGGGGGGCTGTAATTGTTAGTATATCTCTGTTTGTAATAATTTAAGGCATGGGCTACAAAGAATCCCTTCAGTGAGCCTATCGGGACCTTTTCAAATCAATCTGAGGGCTCCAACTACAACTGGATATATTGTCCTCATGTGCCACATTTGTGCGATTTACCCTTCAAAATCCTTGTATTCAAACAGCAAGGACTGCCATTTCAATAAGAAAGCACATTCTGTTCTTGTGGTTTTCGATCACGATGTCAGGGCGATTAGATTTGATTTTGAATGTATTGTAAAATCCCATAAAATTGTTAAAGGTCTATGTCTGGGAGCCGATTTGGGCGGTCTTCTTAGCAACTTCTTGCAGCTTCCTTCCCGTAAAAGTTGTATTATTATTATTATTATTATTATTATTATTATTATTATTATTATTATTATTGTATCTTCAAAAAAGTTCTTCTTCCTTCTCTCATTTTAGTTTAAACTACATTTTTACTGTTTTTCACTATACCTTTATTTCATATTTCTCACAATTGTGTTATTGTTCAACAGCTCTATCATTTTTCATCATTTCAAATTGAAACCGCTTTTTCTTTGTACATCTTTCTCCATTCGTCTTCTTCTTCAAATTACCTTTTATCTTCAACATTCCCGTCTACTTCCACTTTATTTTCATTATTAGCTTAAAACCTACCCAATTTCCAAATAGACTTATATACAACGCTTTGCTCAGAGGCATTGTAATTCAGCCGTTAGATAATACATCATCTGACTACCAAAACGGAAACAGGCTGTGTTCCTAGGCCAATACAAACATCAAAAGCAGGAAGAACAAGAATTCAGTCAATTCCATTTCCACACGTTATTTCTTAGATAATGAAGATAGTGGAGTCAATTTCCGACTGGCTCAACACTTATATGTTTGATATGCCCCATCAGCTGTTCTTTTTTATTTGAGTTAGTTTGAAGTATACTGTTGTCGTAAGGTCAAAATTTAATGAAAACTAAAATGCATTTTGATATCTACAATAACACGAAAACTGTCTTTACTTACAATCTTTAAATTTAATATCTGTATGTCTGTCTGTAAGTTGTAATTTTGCTGGAAACGAACATTAAACACAGATTTGTCTTCTTAGTCACAAATATTTCAAATAATCGTCTACAAACATTAAACTGCCTTAGTCGAATCGGATTTCCGAAAATGTTTAGTCCCTTGAGATATTTACACAAACCAATATAAAAATGCTTACAGTGTTACACTTACGTCAAATATTGCCGTATGGCAGAGAAATAACATAACAGACAATCTCCGTTACAATATACATCCGTCTCCCCAATTTCACTCACAAGGCTTGGTTCAACCCGTGGTATGGTTTTTCAGGCACTCTCATATATAAATATAGTCTTTTTATCAGCGAGATGACTTCATTTTGGGGGATTATCTCAGTTTCAAGCACCATTGGAAAGAGCATGAATATCTTACCGCGGATTAACTTAAGACTTGAAGTTGAAATTGGGTATTAAGCAAGGCTTTTCTAACTCGAAATCAGAAGCCGTGTTCTGACATTGTCCAAACTGGTACACACGTCAGATTATGCCATCTATCTCGGAAACTGTAACACGGTTGCGGTCACTGTTGTCGTAATATAAATCACAGATTGGTTCTATGAGTGTTGGAAAAAACAAAAGATATCTGAACAGGGGGTATGCAACTGAGATTGATTAGTCATAGTCTCAGGATCTCGTAAAGGTTGGGTTCGCCATTATATATATATATATATATATATATATATATATATATATATATATATATATATATATATATATATATATATATATATATAATAAACAGTATTAACGACATTTACCAGTCTGAATGTCCGACAAAATGGCATAAAAAATATTCGTCCTCCGACAGGAATCAAATCTGTATCCTATACGGAACCGGCATGTAGCCTGACGTGCTTTTACCGATTGAGCCACAGAGGGGGGTTTCCGTTAGCAAGAGCGATTTTATGGTTTTTAAACAACAATTCTCCATGATTTTCTCTCATATATATATATATATATATATATATATATATATATATATATATATATATATATATATATATATATATGAGGGTTTGAGTGTGTTGGTGTTGTTCAGATTACTGATCATTCTAGATAACATGCTCTCTCAGAAACTGTAACTGACGTCTGCTCAGCATAGTTGCAATATGAAACACCGGTTGGCTCTGTGGGTGTTGATTAAACACAAATGTGCCTGAGCGAGAGTCTGCAATAGGGACTGGATGGCCGCCCAAATAGACAGCTATCCTCGAATACGAGTGGCCAGATATTATTTCATTATATATATATATATATATATATATATATATATACATACATACATACATATATACATACATACGTAAATTGTCTGTGATATATATATATATATATATATATATATATATATATATATATATATATATATATATATATATATATAAAAATATATATATATATATTTAGTTGTTTAATACGTGCCTTAATTAGGTCATAATAATCACTGACACACATGAGGTCACCATACTCATAAGAATATTTCCTTTATGTGTTTTTTTACATTCAGAGCATGACACATAATGGCTTACCACATCTTCTCCTCACTTGTAGTGATAAATAAACTTTAAATAATTTAAACATTTTGTTCTCGCTTGTCCTCCACTGACGCAAACACATTAGGTTTCCTCACTAATTTCTTCATCTACTATATCTCTCCTTATTTCCTGAGGGTATTAAATTTCCAATGTTTCCTTTCGTAATGCATCCTAGAAATTTCATCGCTGTTTCCGGAGTAAGTGACAATTACAATAGGTTGTAATATACGGCAAGAGTGTGTTCAGGTTGGGGAAAACACCTAACCGATTGCTCTTCCAGCAACTATTGGGGTAATAGAGTCGTGAAGGAGATGGTAAGTAACAAAAAAATAATACTGCTGCGGAAACCACAGCCCAAATTTCCTACGGCGACCGTCTTCATGAGACACAGAGTCTTGGCAACTGTTGGTTTTCCCGATGATTTTATTGACATGAAGCATCTCCTCAAGTTGCAGAGCGGCCCGTACCTAGACACGCCACTTTGTCCCGCCGCTAACAGGTAAAACTCGGATGTGACTGGTGTTGACAGTCATGTCCGCAGGCAATCCACGGCACCTTTTTGCGTCTATACTGCCTCGTGATCGCCACACAATATTTGATACTCGTAAACAAAACGAAGACATTACGCATCATATGAAGTAAAAAAAAGAAAGCAAAAAGATTACAAATGCTTGAAGCAATAATCTAACAACCGAAAGAATATTATATTAGCCAAACTATATTTCGGCCTGGAAAGTAATCTATTAAATATTGTTTTTTTCTAACCAGACAAAACTGACAATACGGCAAGAGGATTTAGATTCGTTTTCAGCTAGTACGTTAATGGCACAATTAACACGTCAAAATATGATTTTAAAATGTAACTTTGCAAATACCAAATGATATGATTAATTCAGCCAAATAAAAACAAAGATGTTTTCTTGAAGTTTTAAATCATAAAATATTGTTTTCCTGATAATGACCACGGATAATTTAAATGAGATAAATTGCTGAGGACATTTGAATTGACACCAAAAAACTCTATTACAATGCAAGAAACGAGAGAAAAAATTAGTAGAAATCTTCAAAAACAAAAAAAATGCAAACTTGTATCCTGTCTTTTATTACAAAATGCTTATAAACATACATATAAATCTAATATATACACATATATATATACACATACACACACACACACACACACACACATATACATATATATATATATATATATATTAGGTACCTCCACGAAATGTAAACAAATCAGTATAGCTTGACAAGAAAGGCCTTAAATTTGACGAAAAAAATTTTTATCTGCTTAAGTATATATATCATTATTAAGAAGAAATACCGAAGTATTTTTTGAGTATTTTTAAATTTTTTTTACTCATTCTTAGCATGTCCGAAATTTTAGTTAAATATCTTGGTTTTTTTTTTCAGCAAAATTATCGAAAAAAAATCGATATCAGCCATATTTTTAAAATTTTTTAAACTAAGTTAAAATCCGAGTTTAAATTTCTTTTAAAAATAAACTATAGGTTGTTCAAAATTTTTTTAACGAAAATTATCTAATTTAAAGATTATTTAATATATTTCTAAGGAAACTTTTACTTACTTTCTTCGAAAAAAAATGTGGTTTAAAATAAAGGGAGGCGATCTTAACATCTTTCGCTATTGACAGGCAATGAGTGATGTGTTGTCATCACATATCGTCAGCTAACGTGAGATCCGAATGATCATACGGAAGGACGTAAATGACGTCACGTAGCTGTAGCCTCCTAAAGTCAATACATATCTGCTTGATAAAACATTTCTATCCTAAGTAAAAATCATCACAAACATATCAATAGTTATTTTGTTACACTCTGCAGCCTATTTGCCCTGAAATAAATATTGAAAAATAACTTATGTCATCATCTGAACAAAATATCAAGGAAACTTTTGATCTGCACCCCATGAAACTAAGTATTTCCTGAAAGCAAAGAATGCTCTTTCATTTCTGAGTGAAATTGGTTGGTGAAATGAAAATGATTATATAAATTTTTTTTCTGGGCATAAAATATGAAAAAAAATAGTTAAAATTACTATATCTGAACATTAGAAACCAGTTTTTTTTTTTTTTTGCATGTTTTTTATTTGAAATCAGCATTGAGGAAAACAGTGTTGAAATTAAGCCCCAAAAAATGACTTCGACATTGCTGGGTCAAGGGCCAGCCAGCCAACAATAACAAGTTGTCACCACCTTGTAAAAAAACCCAATTTTTTCTTTTCTTCTTTTTATAATTTAAGTTTGAGAAATGGCTTGATGTATTTTTGTTTTTTAACACATTTTGAGCAGGGTGATGACAATGAATTTTTATGAGCTGTAGACAGAATGTACCAAGGACTCGGAGGCAATACTGGATAGTTTGTTTGAATTCACAATGATCACCGAGATAGTTATATGTTGTTCTTTATGTCTAGAAATGAAACAAACTAATAAGGAGCAAAAAAAAAAAAAAATTGTAAATTTATATAGTATTTTGATAAATAAATGATGATGACAAAAATTAAATAATATCAGCTATTGCTAGGTAATTTTCTTTTCTTTTTCTTATTTATATGAAAAATATGTAAATGAAATGAATTAAAATCTCAATGAAGACTATTAAAACTAAATCAAAAAATATAAAAAACGAAAAAGAAAAAAAAAATTGTCGAAAAATATCTGAGTGCGCCAAATTTCAGTGCTCGGTTGGATATGTTATCTTTCTTATTTCATAACAAAAAAAAAATATACATGAATTAAAAAATCTATAAAAAGAATTTCACAAATTCAAGAAATATATTGAAAAAGTAGCTATATAAAAAAATTAAAAATAAATCAAATGGTACAGTATGAAAATGAATCGTAATTGAAAAATTGACAGACGGCTCACTGAAAGAAAAAAAGTGAAAGCTGTAAAACAACTTCAAAACATTGAAATTGCAATGAAATATGTAAAATGATAAATGAAATAAATGGTATTTTTAAAAATGTAGTAATGTTGATGGTGAAAATGGCTTAGGATGATGTTCAAATTTTTGTAATGAGTAAAAACCGCTAATTCAAAATGCACAACATTTGTCTCGCTAAGAATTTTTAACGCCATTTAAACTCAATGCACGTGACCTTTTATACTTTTGTTACCTCTCATACATTTTAATAACAACCGTTTTAACTTTTTTTTTTAAGACAAAATTACATTTTTTAAGTACGTGTGGAGTTCGGAGTAGTCAAAACGATACAATTTATAAAGCACTAAAACAAGATCTATATCATAAGGGCATTTAGAAAATCCGACGCGGCTTGTAAGTAATTTTAAAATATTTTACCAACTTAATGTAAAAAATGTATTATAGTTAAATAATTAAGAAATAACTGAATAAAAAATTTATTATTCATCGGAAAAATGTTTTGCTTTCAGAAAATATTGTCCATATTAATACAAACAACTAAAAGCAAATAAAAGCATTTGAAATTAAATAATATATTTGTTTTATTGAGTTTTGTATATTACAGTTCAAAGCTATTTTTCAGGTACAAGTGGAGTTATTACAAAAAAAACAAAACGTGATTTGCATTCTTCAAAGCCTTGTGCTTTTAACTATTGTAATAACTAAACCCGATGCGAGCGAATTTCTAGAGTTTTCATAAAATTAGTTATGGTGGGGGGATAATAAATATAAAAAAAATATTTCTGCCATGACTATAATTAAAAAAAACATATTTATAATAATTTCGATCATCTGTGAATACTTTCTGAAAGTTTCATTAAGATCCGACAATTATTTTCATTTTTGCAAGATTTCCAAAAATAATGTGTGTCATACAAAAAAAAAGTGATAAAAATTGTATATGTTATTTCACTGGTGACCGTGACACAAAGATAAACAAAGTTTTTTATTCAAAATTTAGAATATTCTAAAAAGAAGGAAAAATTTTTTAAAAATAATGAAAAAAAACTTTGTTCTTTCCTCTTCCACATAATATAAGCATTTAAAAGATAAAATTTTGTTTTCGTCAAGTTTGGCGTCTTTTTAATCATGCTTATGCCATTTTTTTAGCGATATCGTAGAGGTACCTAATATATATATATATATATATATATATATATATATATATATATATATATATATATATATATATATATATATATATATATATATATAAAGAAAGATTCAGCCTTAAAACGAGATAATGAAATATCCCGGCCGGATTAAACGGTGTTAATGTATGCACTCAGCGAAGCGTTAACTATAAAGAAATACAGCATCAACAGCATCGATAAAATGTTCTGTTACTTTCCAATATATATATATATATATATATATATATATATATATATATATATATAGGTTGCGGTTGGTATCTGAGTACAGACTTTATGGATTAGTAAAAACCTTGCTGAACATATGTATATAATTATATTTCACTACAAACAAGTAAACATGAAATTATCTAACTATTATTTAATTATATTCAATAAAACCATCACTAGCATCAATAACTGCCTCTACACGATGTCAAAATCGGCTGTAAGTTCTGATTAATTGGTTCTTATATATGTCATACATTTCTCGAATTATTGCAGCTTTAAGAGAGTCTTTGGTGTTATGAGGCTGTTTATTAACCTCCTTGTCAACAACGCTCCACACACAATTGTCTACTGGATTGAGATCTGGAGAGTTAGGACCCCAAATGTTGGGTGTAATGTGGTCGTACAAATGGTCAGCCAGCCATTCTTGTGTTCGTAGCGCCTTGTGGGATGGAGCCCAGTATTGCTGAAATATGTAAAGCCCTCCGTTGCATACGTTGTCAATCCAGGGCTAGACAACTGTTTCTAGAACCTCAGTGTAAGCAGCAGCATTTACTCTAAGACCTTGTGGAAAAAAGTGTGGGTTTTTATTCAGACACATGCAGCTTTTTGGCAATTGACCTCATTGATTGACCTCGGTTTTCATCAATTGTCTGTTTGACGTCCTGAATAAATTCGGAAGTTCTCACTTTATCAGAACGTACAGAATGTCTTTTACGTTTTGATACAGACATTGGGGAACTGTCAGCGTCTTCTAACTCTTTTCGTATCTTGTGGACAAACGATCTTGCAACTCTGAGGAAACGTGCAATATCCAAATCGCTATGATCAGCCCGTTGCAAACTGGCGAATGTCTTTTAAGATATCAGAAGGTTAGGTTATCAGAAGGGTTAGTGATGTTGGTGTTCTTAGACATTCATCCACAACAAATTAAGAAACAGGAATATTGAAGGCAGATCATTCAAGAGAAATCAAAGTGAAAACAACATAATTAAAAGTTTAACAATAACATTGATTTATATAGAATTATCATACAAAATTAAGGCAGATATTGTTGCACAAGTGTGAATGGTTGGATTCACGTATGTAGTGTGTTTATGCCAAGTTTCAGTGTGTGTGAAACTTTTACTAAGGTTTGTGTGTGAAATTAAACAAAGTGTTTGGTCGTGTAAAAAAATGTCTTTTGTGAGAGTTCTGTCAATAGTGTGTATGCATATGTTTGTTTAAATTAATGTCCACAGTTGTTAAGAGTTGTGTACCTTTAGTTGTTTTGGTGTTTGATTGAATGTTTACGAATACTTATTCAGTAGTCTGTTGTTTCACTTTCTTTAGTATTGTAAGCAATTGTTCCTGGGAGAGCGAAATGCTGTTTGTTGAGCCAGAGAAGTTTGCGCGGGAAAAGTTTAGTTGGTCAAAATTTTGACTAGCGTGGATTAGTTTGGCATCACTCCAGGGTGAATTTCTGACTGGTTCGAATCGATTCGGACCCTCTATTTATTGAGTTTTGGGTCTAAAAATCGGCTCAAAAACATTAGGCGCAAAAAGATATTTTCGCTTAAACTTGCTTCAGTTTTAGAGGTCTGAGCCAATCAAAAGTCTGAGTTGTTAATTGGTGATTATTGGTGTAAAGTGCATTATCCCGGAGGGGTGAAAGGTAGGCATGGCCTATTCCATCAAGCCTTTAATGACACAATCACATGCCTTTTCATGCTTTTTCATTTAATTTGTTATCATAGGGTCTGCCATTCTTGATTTCTGAAAAATAGAAGCATTAGAAATTAGTGGGAAGCAGTATTAATCTTAAATCTGTATGTCAGTCATCTTTAACAAAACATATATAAAAGAGGGCTTTGTTGCCTATATACAATATATATATATATAGATATATATGTGTGTATATATATATATATATATATATATATATATATATATATATATATATATATATATATATATATATATAGTCAACTTGACAGTGGTCATCGAAGCGTGGACCGACCATTGCTTAGATACAGGGACAAACTGAAAAGTAACCTCTCAGCTGCGAATATGGACCATGCTACGTTTGAGGACATAGCAATTGATCGCAATGAATGGATGACTACTTGCTACAATGGCATCAAGAACAATGCAGCATCAAACATCACCAAGCTTCGTCACACTAGGGAAAGGACTAAAATAACTGCTGCTGTACCGGCCATACACTGCAAAAATCCACACTCTTGCACAATCTGTAGACTTCTTTGCAAATCACTAGCAGGACTGAAATGTCACTTGCGACTTACACACAGGGTTGAATAAGCACAGTTGTCGGAACCTCATACGTTGAAACCGACAGGAGAGTCCATTATTATATATATATATATATATATATATGTGTGTGTGTGTGTGTGTGTGTGTGTGTGTGTGTGTGTGTGTGTGTGTGTGTGTGTGTGTGTGTGTATAATTTGGCTAGATTTGCACCAAACATATTCTTTCGAAAATATTCTCTCAATTTTTAAAAAAAATTAATTTACATGCGTCCCTCGTTTCGCGCGCATGTGTATACTTGGCAACATCAAAAAAGCCCAATCCGCCTAACGGATGAAACGCATCACAAGAAATTTCCCAGTTTGTCATATATATATATATATATATATATATATATATATATATATATATATATATATATATATATATATATATATATATATATATACATACATATATATATATATATATATATACATATATATATATATATATACATATATATATACATATATATATACATATATATATACATATATATATATATATATATATATATATATGTATATATATATATATGTATATATGAACTGATGTTGAAAAGTTCTTGGCATTCGCTTCCAAAATTTTGGCAAAGCACGCCAAACATAATTTTTGTATTCCTTTTTTTCGACCATAGGAACTTACGGCATCCCCTCAGAAATAAATGGATAGATTTATAGATTATTACGCACATACACAAAAATATATGTTGCTGTATATATTATGAATGTCTACAGATATTCCTGTTAAACTGCAAAAGTAGCCAAAGAACGTAACATGTTATTTAAAAATTAAATTAAAAGAAATTATGTGGAAATCAATTTGAGAATTTAAAATCGATTGTTTATTACCGACTTCGATGTATACTAGGTCGTACTCATACGTATAAAACCCATTGTCTAAATGTCTGATCTTTTTCTGAAGTTTCTAGAAATAGAATTCTCAACTCGATATCGTATGCAACACACCGACTGAATTTTCATCGCATGTTAGAAAAGTGAAGTTCGAGCTGCCTCACTAACAAAGAAAAGGCAGATAGCTTGACTTACAATGAAGAGAAACACATATTAGTTCAAATGACATCATCATGGGCACCAATAAAAAAAAAACAATGCCGACTGCTCTCTCTCTATCTCCGAGAGACATCAAATGTTGAATTGGAGTGCGCTTTGTTAGTAAAGTTGATCATTGCAGGAAGAATTCGTTTGTTTCCCAGCGTCTAGAGAGATCTTGTTTTACTCCAGAAAAAAAAAGCGGCCATTTTTATGTGTATAAGAAAACAAATTGCGTCTAATTTACTAAGGAAATTAGATTTGACCAAAGATCAGTGAATATGGAATGTCTTCTTTGATGGGTAATTCAAATTCGATGGTTTCGAAGGAATGCAATGTTGTTAGAACGATCTTCGGAAAGAGGATCTATGTTTTATAGAAGCGTCCATTTGGCTAATTTACGTGTCTTATTGCTCGAAGCTTAAAATATGTAAGAGGAAGCTCCCTTTGAATTGAAACAAGGAAACTAAAACATTAAGCTTTACTTAGACGTGTTGACTTAGACTCTCTTCTCAGTTGCCACCTGCTATTTGTTATATTGTCCACCAGAGAAAAGACCCAAGAGCCACTGCATCTAAAGCGTTACTAAATAAGGCTATTTAACGGGTGAAAAGGAGATATTGGAGCATATTAAGGAATTTATGTTGAATAAATAAAGAAGCTATCTGGGTGGAACTTCCACTTTACAAATGGAATATGAAGATAATGAGGATGAGTCGTTTAAGTGTAGATGACGTGGCGTGTCCTAGTTCTAATGGTGTGAACTGGTGCAAGTAAGGGATGTAATTAGCCCGATCGTCATGAAAATAGGGTTTTTGTTTTGTTTTGTTTTACAACATATCAGCCTCACTGGGTTATTTAATGCCGACAAAATTGTTATTCCTGGTAATATTTTTGTTAAAAAATGTATTGCTGGAAATATTCTTTCTTCAAAATTTTATTGCTGGTAATAGGTATTTTTTTTTCAAAACTGTATTTCTGGTAATATATTTAAAAAATGTATTTCTGGTAATATTTTTTTCAAAATTGTATTGCTGGTAATGTATATATTTTTTCAAAAATGTATTGCTGGTAAAACATTTTTTTTTAGAAATGCATTGCTGGCAATATACAGTGTAACCCGGATATAAAAGAGTTGTCGGGACCGGAGAAGAAGTCTCTTATATCCGGGTTTGGTCTATTATATATACATTAACACAGGCTCTAATTTGGGACAAGAGAACATCTCTCTTATATCCGGGTTTATCTTATATCTGGGTCTCTTATATCCGGTTTACACTGTATTTAAAAAAGTATTTCTGGTAATATGTTTTCAAAAATGTATTGCTAGTAATGTATATATTTTTTAAAGGTTTGCACGTTCTTGTAGGAGATGAATTGGTTACCACATCTGTAATCCCTCTGCCACAGATGAAATGTTGGATCTGTGACAGAGGGATTACAGATGTGGTAAACAATTCATCCCCTACAAGATCGTGCAAACCTTTATGATCACGGTCGAGGCTGGAAAGAAAGTATTGCCTAATTCCAATCCATATTTGTCAGCATTACTCCATCTTCTGTATTGTCTTTGCGCGTGTATAAATATAACTTGACCGAAGGAGTCGGATACTTTCAAGGAACCCGCAATTTTTTCAGTATCCTTTGCGATGGATCGTATATACTACTTCTGTATTCTGGAGTGAGCAGGAATCCGAATGCAGGTTCTGGTCAACGAGCCTCATTGAGAATACAACCGTCGATCATGACTAGGTTTGTTTTTGATTTGTTTTGTTTTGTTTTGTTTTACGACATATCAGCCTCTCTGGGTTATTTAATGCCGACAAAACTTTTATTCCTGGTAATATGTTTGTTAAAAATGTATTGCTGGAAATATTTTTTCTTCAAAATTTTATTGCTGGTAATAGATTTTTTTTTTCAAAAATGTATTTCTGGTAATATATTTAAAAAATGTATTTCTGGTAATATTTTTTTCAAAATTGTATTGCTGGTAATGTATATATTTTTTCAAAAATGTATTGTGGGTAAAACATTTTTTTCAAAAATGTATTGCTGGTAATATATTTAAAAAAATGTATTTCTGGTAATACTTTTTTCAAAAATGTATTGCTGGTGATGTATATATATATTTTTTCAAAACTGTATTTCTGGTAAAATATTTTTTCAAAAATGTATTTCTAGCATTAAAACCTATTTTTACACTTTCGTAGTGTTTTGACCCCAGTTTGGGGGTTAACTATTTGACCATAGCTGGGACCTTAACAGGTGCTACCACACCGGGTTAAGGTGGACCTGGGAACACCAGCAATTAAGAGGTGGTTACACGCTCCTCAAAACCTCCTGATCAGAGGCCTGGCGGTTGGATGTAGTTTATCGTCTTACCCAGGACGCGGATCTAGTTTATCATCTTACTCAGAACGGCGATCATAGCTATAGAAAATCCAATCAATAATAATGGGATAATTTAGTAGTGAATGAAGTAAATTAACTCTTTATACGAATTTGTGAGGTATCAAATTCTAAGGACATTTGTATGGACAAATTCTGTGGTTTTAAAAATTATATTATTATTATTATTAAGTATTGGAACTGCAGAAGCTTCACTTATTGGGCTTGACTGCGTACGTAGCTCTGTGGATGATTAATTATTTTCAACCCTACAGCACTTTCCAAAAGTTGCAATCCCCTAGGTACGCTTTCGCTTTGTCCGTGCGAAATATTGAGACTAGCTATATTCTTTAGTTCCACCAGTTGAGACCTTTAAAAGTATAACCACCGTAACACGTACATAAGATTAAATCATCTTAATGCCCTCCTTATTCCATTGAGAAAATGCAAGTTCTATTCGGAAAGATTCTTCGCAGGAATCACTAGTTTGTCAAACAGTCTCCCAAGAGAATACATCTCCAAAAATAAAATATTTTGCAAATATAAAATATAGTAGACTCCACTAACTCGTGTAATATATTTTCTATTTGCCACTAATTTTGCTTTACAAGACCGGAAGAAACTACATTGTTTTTACATATGAATATTACATTAAAAGAAGGCTGTATTATTGATCGTCCGGAAGATAATAAGCAATAATTAAATCCACAAACAATGAATTCACTTGTTGTTGTGGTGGGATCCACCTAATCTGCATAGGTGACTACCAACTATATAAATAATGGTTGATACCGGAAGACGAAGAAAGGGAATCACGGGATCCAACTAGAGACTCTGATCGACTGCGACTAGTCAACACATTCTCCAGAAACGTCTTCCCAGAAATATACAGAAATACTATATGTACTTATTGTGTACACTTTCTTGTTATAATACATTCTTGTTCCAAGTACATTTTGTGTTGCATTATTATTCCATGCAATAGGCGAGATTCAACATTCAAGACTCAACACTTGTCCAAATAACTTTTGGAATGGAAACGGTTCTATTCGAAATACAAACGATAAACATTGACATTATTATTAACTCTGATTAATATATGTGTAGGAAATTTACCAATATTTTTTTTTAATCCATCGATAAATTGCACAATTTGTTTTGTCACTGAAAAGATAAACGCACTTTTAAATTTTCAAATCGTCATTTTATTTCTGTTCATTTGATCTCAATCGCTTATCAACAAGATCTATGGATTAACTATTTTAGCCTAACTGGTAAGTCGTTATATCTGTAAGACATGCTCACAAGTATAAGCTATGAGCGTTCAAATCCTGCAGGATGGTTATTCTTTTATTTTTTTTATCTGACCAGTGCTTCTTACGGAACGAGCGTTGAATAGCGACAGGGATGGTGTGATTAAAATACAGAAGAAAAAAAAAACAGTAGTGAATAAAACTTGTTCTATTTCTGTTTGTTGTTATATACCTTTGAGGAATTGCTTTTACAAAGACAACTCCGAACAATTCAATCAGGCACGCCTCTCAATGTCGAGAAAAGTAGATTTCAATCAAGACTGATCTATTTATGCATTGGACTAATTACTTAAGCTCTAGAGACAGACACTATCGTAAACGATGTCTTATTAACTCATCAATAGCCAATGTCCGAATTATTGGGAAGGTGAGTAACACTCGGTTTAGATATCTATAATAAATACCAGATTTTCATAAACCAATATATATTGCCGACTATTTTTAGAAAGTTGTAATAATAATGGATATTTATTTTTACAATTAATAACAGGTATTACACTGATTCTTCTTTTTAATGTGCTGTTTCTCTTCAGGGCGTGTTGGAACATGACTCTCAACACCTTCCTGTAATTTGTAGCTTTAATCAGCGTATATTTCTTTCTTATCCTTCACAGTCTCTGCTTCTTTCATCAATTTACACAGCCTAATCTATCCTGGGTAAGACGATAAACTACGTCCAACAGCAAGGCTTCTAATCAGAACCACCACTTAATTGTCGGTGTTCCCAGATCTACCCTGACCTGGTGTGGTAGAGCCTGTTTGGGTCCCAGCTATGACCAAATAGTTAACCCCAAAACCGTGTTCGAACGCTATGGGAGCATAAAAATAGGTTTTAATACCAGAAATACTTTGTGAAATAAATTATTACCAGTAATACATTTTTGAAGGATAAACAATATTACCAGCAATATATTTTTGTAAAAAATATTACGAGCAATAAAATTTTCTCGGCATTAAATCACCCATTGTGGTTTATATGCCGTTAAACAAACCAAACCAAACCATCATATAATTAGATCTATTAAACGATATTTACATCTGTCTCTATGTCAGTCAATATATCCTGTTAGCCCCAAAATTTGCAAATTGCTATTCTTAGTTAAGTCTTCCATAATTGTTAACTATATATTTCTGGTTGTAATTTCGAATGTTCATTTTTTTCTCATTTCCTTTAAGAATTCCTCATTGTTCCAATGTTCCCTCCATTGTATTCTCAGTATGCTTCTGTAGAATTACATCTTCCTGGTTGAAGTCTCCTCTTTAACCAAAACTAAATTATTACTCTCCATCAATCATCTGAGAGACCCCTCTCAGCTTTCCATGAGTATGTCTGATGCTAATCTCAAAGAAAGTGACTCGTTCCGCTTTGTCGGGCAGACGTTCTCGGCTGATATGAAGTAGAAAGACTATAGTGAATCCATTGCTAGGTCAGCTGCTAAGAATGTTTCGTGTGAGACAAATTTTGTTGACTAGAATCTATTTTGCATATATGTAAGTCTACCATTCGTCCATGCTTAGAATATTTCTGGCAGATATGGTCCAGTACCCCTGCTATGAACCTTGTGTTCCTTGATAAGATCCTAAGAAGAACCAGCAATATTATTGGTCCTGATCTGTCGGCTTCAGTCACATTCCCACTGTTATAAGGTTGCCTCTCTCTGTCTTTTCTATAAATACTTTCATGGTAATTGCTCTGATGTGCTTCATAGTGACATTACGGTATTATAGTGACTGTAGTTAGCAAGATAAGTAAGAATGAATTGCTGTGGTGTAAGGAATATTGTTGTATGTTTGGGTCAGTGTTTGTGGTTCACTAATCTTAACGCTTAAGGCATAAAAGACCTTCTTTTTCCCCATTCCCTATTTCGGCCTTGTACCATATTTCCGTACATAACAGAATAAATATCACTCTTAGATATGACGCCTAGACTTTATGAATTTACATGCAGTATGTGATCTCAACAATTTACAGTTGAGTTGGCTAGATGTACCTGTGAATTCTATGCTAACAGTTTCTTTTCTCGCTCTTCTCGCCTGCGGAACTCTCTTCCGGCTCCATGCTTCCCAGCCAACTTTAATTTGCAGAAGTTTAAATGCAATGTCACTCGCTATATACTGTCCACCGGATTAGTTTTTTCTTTTCCTGTTCATTATTAATGTTTCTGTACCTAATTCAATGTCTTATAATCTGAACCGTCAGTAACACAACAGATCACGTGTAGTCTAGTACTTCATAAATTGCTCGTTCGGCGGACATGTAAGCAATTGTGTCTTAGTGACTTTACTGCCTTTAATAGGCTGATACAGATGGAATAAAATCTGTAAGTAAATGCTGCATTTTTTTGCAATATAGGAGGAGTGATATGAACTGGCATTTGCGCACATTTTTCTTTATTTCTAGCGAATTTCTCCAGTTTTTTCCTCATGTTTTGAAATGCATCTTTTGCTACACAGTGGGCATTAATAGGTCCTTACAAATTTTTCATGTTCCTTTGTCAATCATAATGCTGCATGAGATCCTTGCTAAACCCTGCAAATATATTTCCAGCAAACTAATCTATATGTCTATATAATACTAAAAGTCTGTGATTGAATGCATGCTTGCGTGTTGCGTCCGTCCAGCGAATAATAATTTACGAGTTGTTTATGAAGTAAGTATTTTTTTAGCTTTTTAAACAATTTTTTTATTAAAGCATTTTAAGTTAAAGACAAACACAACTTTTTTGAACAATTTTTTTATTAAAACATTTTTAAGTTAAAGACAAACACAAAGAGATCCCGATTTGCTGATGCGTCCAGTTGTTTGTAGAGTAATTATTTATATCATCGCTTTCTTTAAACAAACAATATTTTAAATATATAAAAAATGTTTTAAGCTAATCTGATTTAAAAAAATATTTTAAGTGAATATGATTTAAAAATCCGAGTTGTGTATACGGTAAGTATTTTTATTTTTATTTTCTTCAAAGAGACAATTTCTTATGAAACTATTTTTAAGTTAAAGACAAACATAAAGAGATCCCGATTTGCTGATGCGTCCAGTTGTTTGTAGAGTAATTATTTATATTTCAGCTTTCTTTGAACAAACAATATCTTCAATAATTAACAATATATTTTGTTGGCATATTTAAAAAATATTTTCAAGTGAATATGAGTTAAATATATTTTTTGGCATATTAAAAAATGTTTTTAAGTTAATCTGATTTAAAGTTCATGTTTATCCCGAAAGTTCTATTCCTATTAAATGCTATAAACAATCAGTAAAACGTTAAACATGAACTTATAAACCAGACAAATGAAGACACGAACGAAATGAAATATATAACTGAATCATAATAAAATTAACTTTCATTTCAATAGAATGTTGAAATCAACTTCAATGTCTTATAACCTGAGCCGTCAGTAAGACAACGGGGCAGAAGTTGTCTAGTACTCCGTAAATTGCTTGTTCGGCGGACATGTCTTTGGCTCGAGAACAGGGCGAAGCAAAAAGGTATCCGTAATAAAAATCATTATCCAACCTCTTTAATCCGGCACCCTTGAGTTTATGCCGCTCCCGGACCACAGAAATGCCAAATGAAAGAGATCACTACCCCCCACAAAAAAACACTACGTAAACTTTATCTTGCCTTCCTATTTCACATCAATATTGCTGTCTTATCAACGGTAGAACAAAGCTTCTAACAGGAAATAAAATGATCATTAATATTTCCAATCAAGTTTTTACTGCTTCCTACAATCTTCTTTTTTATTTGCTGTGTTCTTTCAGGACTTAGGCGATCATGGCCCTCCCCAATTTCCTTTTCTTTGTAGCTGTTAATAAATGTCATCTTTTTGTTTTCTTTCTTAAACCCTGTTCCATCTCCAGTTTCCAAAAACTCAATAGGTAGGTTACACGTCGCATTCCCCTCTGTCCCGCTTACATTCCTGTGAGTATCAAATTTACCAAGCCCTCTTTATGTGCCCTAGATAATTAAACTGTAGCTTTCTGATGTTAAGTATAACTATGCTGTTTGCTTCCATTTTCTCTAAAACTTGCCCACAAATTAATTCCATGGTATTCACATCACCCTTCTGTCGAATCACATTTTCTGTTGTTTCAAGTCTATTCTTAATCTGGGAATAGACTGCCAAGCATCTACTGCCTATATAGGAAGACTGATATTACGTATCTGTTCAGTAAACTTGACACGAGATTTCTAAGCATGTTTCAGGCAATAACAAGTCCGAAAACAGCCTAAATCCATAAAATAATATGTATTTAGTATCCTGAATGTTAAATATGCAACTATATATAAGCGAAACAGTATCAACGAAAAACTGCAGCTGTTCACTGCTGCGGGATGTTATAAACAACATATAACACTGCCCTCATGTCTATTCAAGGTACGTAATGGTGGCTGATTCAGTGGCGGTTTCTCTCCGTGCTATGAGAGTTCCCGAATTGTATGGGTCGGATTTTTTTTTAAATCGATTTTGCCCCAAGCAAGACAGTAAAGCCAATGAGACACTAGGGGCTACAGGTTGTGGAAGAATTAGAAACGGAAACATTTCTAAGGGAGAGTAATAAGGAGATCAGTAGATAGCGATTGGCATTGTATTTAAATCTTCGCAGATTAAAGCTGGCTGGAAAGCATGGAATCGAAAGGGAGTTCTACACGCGAGACGTCCGAGAAAAGAAACTCTTAGCATAGAATTTTTGGTTACATCTATCCAATCCAACTCTAAATTGATGAGATCTCATCGCCAGTCATGTACTGTGCTTAAACTCAAAGAGTCTAGGCACCATAGCGAAGAGCTCACCCAAACAATCACCATGAAAGTATTTATAGAAACGGCAAAGTGAGGCAACTTCATGGCGGTGGGAAAGAGACTGAAACCGAGACGCCAGAAAACTTCAAACGTTGGTACGTACCTCTCTTTATAGAAGATTACCAGGTTACTTTCCTTTTAACTTTGTTAATAATTTGCCGTTAATTCTTTTTTCTCCTCTGAACAATCAAATAAGCTTTCACGTCGAGTTATCTATTACTTAACATAGAAAATATCGAAAAAAAAAACGTGCTAAAAATAGGTTAGAAATTAACTTATACGCGATGTTCCCGCTCGAAGAACAGACAGAATTTAACAGCTGTTATCGGCGTCCATTTGTAAAGACTTCCTTCACTGCTGACTCAGTTGAATTAAAAATAACATAAAATAGAGATAAACCTTTTTTTTTCTTTTCAGCAACTGATGAACTGTTATATTCTAGAGCGCTTAGTATAGTAACATAAATCACCGTTTAGTGCAGCAAGACAAAGACTTACACTGATTTTCACATTTCCTCAATAAAATTACGACGGCATTAAACGGAAGTAAGATACCCTGTATCGCCGTCGTATTGAATTTATTCTCTCATTTGGCGCCACAAAAATCTAAAGGCGGTAAATACCCAAAGGCAACTACTAATCCTAGCACATATCGAAGAGTACTTATTAACAAATCAATTATAGAATCGGTGCATGTCCAATTCGAAATCCAAGTGTAAATCCGGAACATTCTGTTCGAGGAACCGCTCCCTTATTTATAATGTCTTCAGGAATGTAGCCACACTCAGCACGCTTGACCTACTGTAGGTTGGTGAGGCTACCTAGGCCATAGTTTGGGTAGATGGACGTTGATTTCTGAGGCGATAATTCGCCATTTAAATGCTTGTATTTTTGTTTTGCTGGGGTTCCAATTACTCGACTCATCAGACCAGAGTCTTTTGAGAGGGAAGCCGATTTAGTCGCCCACCACTCGAACTGTGAAATCAGAATTATCCTTCTCGTAGACGGGCTTCCACCCAAGGAAATAGGATCCTCTATCTCCTGCTATTTACCCATAAGGAGAACAGAGATGGATTCCTATATTTCGCAAGGGCATTTTCATATTGGTGAATGCAAGGAATTCGACTGGAATTCGAACTTAGCTCTCCGATTCCTCTATCCATTGTCGCTGTCCATTACAGCACCGTGCTACTGTATTCAAATTCAGCCTTTTTTTCGCGCTTACTTTCCCACTAATACCCTTGGGAGAAGCATGAATGCTTATTGCCTTACCTCGGCTACGGATAGCAGGACAGCGTGGAGTCTCTAGACTTGGTTGCCAACATGTATAGAGAAAGCAATAAGAAACTACTCGAATAGATTTCTTATGAAGCCATGATATTTCACAAATTAAAAAAAAACAAAAACGGAGTGACATAATCGCCTACGTCCTGAAGTGGCATGCCCTGAAAAATTATACATTCGTTGAAAAGAGAATTAAATCCTATTTAATCACAGTGGATATTTCAGAAGATGTGTGGTCATCAATGCAGAAAGTATAATCGGCGAGCCATGTTCAAATTCCGTGCAAATTTCTTGCATTTAATTTCGCACAAATACATTTGTGATAAAAGTATGAATCCATTTGTGGGTTAAAAAAATTTAAATTGGATATCTGAATCTACAGACATGTAGTTCTACAGAAAGATGCTGAGGATAACATGGTCCGAACCTGTGAGCAACGACTAGGATTTAGAGAAAATGGAAACAAAAAAGAAAGTTATACCTGACGAAAGGAAGAAAAAATTTAAATTTCTAGGGCACATAATGAGGGCATGGAAAATAGGCTACTCACAGGGCGGATTGAGGGCATGAGGGTCTGAGGAATACAACGCATAATATAATAGACGAGTTTGAGAAAATGGATAGCGGAACAGGGCTTAAGAATAACTAAAATACATATTTTATTTAGAGCTGTAAGGGACAGGAAATCGTGGAGAACCATAATCAGTTGTAGTCTTAGGGAACAAAATCACATATAATAATAAAAAAAAATGACTAGAGTGCCATGATCACCTTCACCGTGAAGAGACATGTTTTAGAAGAAGAAGATTTAAGGGCGCCTGCTGGTGTGTTTTAAAATCTAATATCGTCTGTCGCTTTGAAACCTGTTCTTTTGATTGCTCGCTCTCTTTCTTTCATTCTCAATAACTACTTTAATCCAACGCGTCCTTTCTAAACAAGGACAATCATCCAATATGCCAAGCATGTGAAACGATATACACTGTTAAACATATATTAACCGCATGTTGGGCATCTCTAGGCGGTGTAATGGTCAGCATGCTTGTATCGCTAGAGCAATTACGACGGCGTAGTGGGTTCTATCCCTAATGCGTGCATCCTACTTTCGGCCTTGTACCACATCTAAGCTACGCTTGGAAAATCAATATATTAACCAATATATTAATCTCTCTCAAGACAAAAATACTACAGTGTAACCCGGATATAAGAGAGTTGTCGGGACCGGAGAAGAAGTCTCTTATATCCGGGTTACCCTGTATAATACAAACAACATGTATAAGCTCTTCGAGACAGCAAATGTAGATGACATAATATTATTTTTTTTTAAATGGGCCTATAGCGAAAAATATAAACCAAATAAGAATGTGAAAGTAACCAATTTCTCTACAAACTGTACATCTGAAAAGAATACATCGATGTAAAAAAGACCCTCTACAAACCCTCTTTGCAAAATACAACAATCAAACCTGATCTTCTACAAACTGATTTCTTACGAAGAATACATATTCAAGTCATAAAAAATATATTCAAAAAATCTTGTCGGTATTAAATAACCCGTTGAAGTTGATATGATATAAAACAGAATAAACCAAATCAAACAAATAACTATTTGCACACTAGCTACCTGGGTATGACGATAAACAGCATCCAACAGGAACACCTCTGATTCAGAAATTGGAGATTTTGAGAAGCGCGGAACAACTTCTTAATTACTTTTCTTCCAGGTCCACCCTGATACGGCAGGGTTAGGGTACCAGCTATGGGGTAATATTTAACAACCAAACTGGGCTCAAAACAATATAAAAGTATCAAATTGATTTTTATCGTAAAACTACCAGGAATATCAATGTGAAAAAAGAAAAAAAAATACAAGCAATACGTTTTTTGAAATAAATAAAATTACCAGCAGTATATTTTCGAAAGAGAAAAAAAATTAACAGCAATATATTTTTGGGAAAAAAATATACCAGCAAAATATTTGACTCTTGACAAAAACCACTTGTCAAAAATCCGCCAATAAAACCTGATCTACAAACTAATTTCTTACAAAGAATCCATATTCTATTCATACGAACCTATCATAAAAATATTGCCAGCATTAAATAACCCATTGAGGTTCATATACCGTAAATCAAAATAAACCAAACTAAACCAAAGAATCCATATTTTATTCATATGAATAAAAATATTGCCAGCATTTAATAACCCATTGAGGTCCATATACCGTAAACCATAATAAACCAAACTAAACGAAAGAATCCATATTCTATTCATACGAAACTATCATAAAAAATATTGCCAGTATTAAATAACCCATTGAGGTTCATATACCTTCCATCAAAATAAACCAAACTAAACATAGTAGCCAAGTGGTTTTTATTTTTATTGCCAAGACTTAAGAAGACAGAAGAGAGTGATTAACATTAAGTACCTCCAAAGCCGCGCAGTTATTAAAAGAAACTGAAATCGATTTAAAATATAAAGAATTAATCATAATCAGAGCCATGTTCGATCCCCGAATAAGATTCAAGATATTTTCCTTTTCAACTTGTTATCATTCTCATTTCCTTAAGACGTTAAATAACGTTTTCGCAAAATTAACTATCCAGTTTGCAACGCATCAATTTCACGTTTTACAAGGTGTGATAATGTTCCTTACTTCCTACACTGAACTGTGTTAACAGAATTTAAGGGCACAACTCACTTGCTTAAATCAATATAATTTGATAGAAGAAACGCTAATAAAAATACATTTTTTTTCTTTATTTCTTGACAAACGAACTGTTTCTCCAAGGCTAAGTACTTGCAGGCAACGTAAGCGATGCTTGTCATCTTGAAGATTGTTGCAGAGTGTGACTGCCACTCGAAGTGTGAATAAATATGTCGCCTAAAATATTGAACTTTACGCTCTACCTTGACAGATCCGTATTGGAAAAAGTGTGAAAATTCTAAGAGTTTTGCTGCACACTGGCGCAAGTGTCAATAATATTTGATATACAACATTGGAAGCAAATTGACTTTATCAATCCTTGTCTTGTTTTCTTTAATTTTATATTTTCTAGATTTTTATTTCATCACTAACGTCAGCTGAAATCGGATAAGGAAAAATGTAGCGAGACGTCTAAATATGAACTTTGCCAGCTAATGCTGTCTAAAGTGTAATTGTTTCCAATATCGAATAGCTTATGAGTTCAAATCACGTTGGAGCCTCTTCGTATTTACATTCATAACGCATAATACGCACAAGACTTCTTGTTTATCATTGGATGCATTTAAAAGGATTTAAATGTTTACAGAGACATCCCGTTGAAACACCGGTTCTCTTGCCATCAGCGAAAATTAGCAACTTCAAGCCTGATCATTACCGAGATGGGTGACCGCTTGGAAGTAGCAGGTGCTGTGAGCTTGGATGAGCGAGAGTTGTAATAGATGATGGCTCGGAATAGTGAATCTGAGAACCGAGTTCCAGTTCCTATTGGGTCCCTTATATTCACTTACGGTCAAATAACATTGAGAAAGTTATGAATCCACTTTATCTGACCCACATCTATGGGTTAATTAATAAAACTTGCGTCACTAAACGATTGTTATATCCTTAAAAATTCTTACAATGTTAAAAGTATTTTCTGGATTTAAATATCCTGCAATGGGTTGATAAACCGTGAAAAACCAAAGCAACCAATCAAAGACATTTTAAATAAAATTACCAAATTTTAGCGGTTGATAATCGGAGCAGTCGTTACAATTTCCGAAAATAAAATAACCCTTATTAAAGACAACAGTTATTAAATCACCAGAAACATAGAAGCTCCGAGCAAAACCGGCAAACTGGTAAAATATGACTATTATCTTCATGCGCTTATTAACAAGACATTTTTTGTAACGAATTAGGGAATTCTTAGAACACTCTTTTTGAAATGCCATCCCTATGGTAATCTGGAATATGCCGTTTAAGATCCTCAAGATGAAGCTGAAACGACAAGAATGGTTTCGTCACAAAACTGACAGAGAAATCGTCATTTTTTATAACGATAATCACTTGCAATGAAAAGCTGATTTGTTACGTGTATCAAAACCAAAAATAGCTGTGGTTTCTATAACTGGTTTCTTTACCTCGCCTAAAGCAGAATCACACCTGTAGAATAATCTATTAATCTATGGTTGGTGATATTCAAATATGCTTCTTTTTCATTTACGAAATGATGTCTGAACAAATAGGCACAACGCAAAGTTACAGCGATGCAATAGTTTGAATGAGGAATTAAAACATAAAAATAAAAAAATCCTTCGTTTTTACTGAGCAAATTATTCAACCGTTGCTTTTTCGACATGAAAACGCCGATCCTCATGTTGTTAATGGGGCGCGGTAAAATACGATTTGAGATGTAAATGCATTACACAGATATTTCAATCTCTGAATGGAACTTGTTTCGCTTCAGGCGACATCTTTTGTTTGGCTAAGGTGTCCAAGATTATGACAAATATTGTATGATTCCTCAAAGAATTAATTGAATCTAAAGCGAAATCGTTATTTTCAGATATAATACACAACTTTTCACTAATATAGTTGATATGAATAGAATCATATAAAACACTTTGATGAGGAATGTATTTACATCGAACAATGCAAAATGCTAGAATTACTTTTTTGAATCATTTTTACGGCAAGCAAAGCAATAAAGGTAATGAGGTGTAAAGGACTTGCTTTGAGTGAAGGAATATGTAAAAAAGGCATTATTAATGAGAGATAAAAATAAAAGGACATGAATTAAGAATACAGAAGACAGCGACTGACATTGTATTTACATTTTTGCAGATCAACTTTGGCTGGTAAGAAAGAAGACGGAAGAGAGTTTTATAAGGGAGAAGTTCGAGGGAAGAAATTTTAGCATAAGGCATAGAATTTATGTTAATTACAGCAACGAAAACAGTAAATTATTGAGAGCCAGGATCACCTACGTGGAAAAGGAACAGATAAAAAAAAATACATGACTCGATTAAACTTTGATGTTTAACTTTACACAATATGGGCGTATCCCGTGTCCAGAATACGTCACACTCGACTCCCACGTATCATCGTATTTGGAGAACGCGCCAGCAACAAGAGAATACGCGGATGGCCAAAACATAGCTTCACGGATCTGCTGGAAAAAAATGACAGATAGAGGCAACATCGACTCTGATACCTGGGAAACCATTGCTGCAAATCGGCCTACTTGGCGTATGAACCGCTGAGGTGTGGGGGGGCAGAAACTTTTAAGTCCAACTGTCAACATGAAAAGGATCTGTGACTTGCAACCAGGAGGACTAGACTCACCCAGCCGCGTCTACTACACACACTCCTCTGTAGCATTAGCTCACGACCATTCAGAAGTAGGTCCGACCCTTAGTCATCTCCGCCATCGCCACAAGTGGAGAAAAAGGGAATAAGGAAATATGATGACGATCTCGATGTTCAGATGTGAGCGGGTGCTGACGACAATACACAATTTCGTTTATCTGCTTATCATTTGATATTTGGCCCTGTAACAAAATGTTGCGTAACAAATTAGTGTAAGCAACAAAAGATTTTTTGTCATTTAAAATATTTTCGGAAAACAATTAATAGCTGAAATGGGTAGATGTAACCACAGGTTAAACGCTAAGAGTTTCTTCAGTATCTGTCTATATTTCTGAGATGAGGTATTATGTACATTATTTACATTATTCAGACGATTTTCCTCGTCTTTGTCGCCATATTTATTATAATGATACATGGCACAGTGGATAAAGGCGTAAGCTAGATCCAGTGCTAGGACCCAAAGAGTATGAATTCAGTACCCAGTTAAGGCAGTGAAGAACTTTCAGAGGGAAATTAACAGGATATAACTGATAAATGACATCCATTAAACATGGCACGTGGAACTAGAACACTCTACCCCAGTGTTGAGATGTTGAGTGTTTCCACGTGAGTATATGGTAATAACGAACAAACACAGTCGTAGGGAAAAATACTGGTATATTCAGAGAGGTATTTACATCAGAGAGATTAGTAGTAGAATGAACGTAGGTTAGTAGTAACAATAAGTAATAGTAATAAAGTCCAACGGTATCTTCCGGTCCAGAAACGGAAGTGTAACTGATCACTCCAGAAGTCTCACTCTGCACTGCACTACACTGCTACACTACTCACATTCTCTAGAACTACTGTTCTATTTATAATAATAGGATCAGTCTATTGTGGTTGTGAAGGTGGGTGCGCCCCAACACCCAATGAGCGAAATAAAGGGTTCAGTTCGACATTCCAACCACCTGAAGAAAGCCAGAGCGTACAACGGCCGAAACGCTGTAATAAATATGGCGACAAAGATGAGGACAATAGTCCGAATAATGTAAATAATTTAAAAGTTTCTTCTCTTGTACTTCTCGCTTGTGGAACTGTTTTACTGGTTCTTCCTTTCCAGCCAACTTTGATCGTCAAAAATCTCAATGAAGTTGTCTATCGTCTGTCATCATACCTGTTTCTTTACTGTTATCACTATTTAACAATGTTTTGCTTTTCTCATATTCATTAAGCGCTTGCATCTTAGTGGTCTCCTTACCTTACTTGGTGTGAAATGATTAAAAAATTAACGTCTCTTCTCCATAAACTATTTTTCTTCTTTTATACAAGTTCTGTCATTTCAGAGTGATCATCTCATCCCCACAATTTACTTCCCTTTGTTGCTCTTAGCAATATCGCCCTTTTTATATCTCTCCCCAAATCCATGTTCTTCCATTCATTTACACAAGCTCTTTAGGTAGGTCAAGCGTTGCTTTCCTCTATCAATCATATCTATAATATGTCCCAAGTATCACATTTTTCAGGCCAAATTTTCTTATAATGCATCCCATAAAATTCAACTCTCTCTCTCTTATTTCATATATAATTGTCGATTTTGTTGTCATTTCCCTTAAAAATACCTCAGTGTTTACATGTTCCACCCACAGTATTGTTCAGCATCCTTCTGTAGAACCAGGTCTCTGCTGTCGCAAGTTTTCGCTTCGACTGCCAGGAAATTCCTTAGCATTCATTATCATATAGGCAAACTTATATTACGTAGTAGTTCAACACTTCTTTCTTTATTTTTAAGGTTTTTTTTTATTTCTTAATATTTTGTTCAACTCTTGAAAGGTATCATTTACTATTTCGATGGGTCTTCGACTTTTGCGGTCTTCCTTTCTGAGCTCTGTTAAAACACTTTCAGACATTTAAACTTTTGTCGTTTTTATTTTTAATTTTGACATATCCAATTCCAAACTCGCATCTTGGGAGTTTTCTCTTGCTGACAACCATACATTTATTTTCTTTGTTGATAATCTTTTCTTCTATAAAATGTTTGTGAAGTTGAAACACTAAACACTAACATTATTAACATTTCACCGAAAATCTCTCATAATTTTATTATCAATTAGACTACCCGTGACCCGTTGAGTCACTGACGGTTCATTTTATAAAACATTGAAGTTAATTTTAACATTCCATTGAAATGAAAGTCAATTTTTCTTATGATTCTGTTACATATCTCCATTCGTTCATGTTAACATTGGTCTGGATTACAATTCATGTTTAACGTTTTACTGATTGTTTACAGCATTTAATAGGAATAGAACTTCTGGGATAAACTTGAACTTTAGATCAGTTTAACTTAAACATATTTTTTAATATACCAAAAATATTTAAAAATCATATTCACTTGAAAATATTCTTTAAATATGCTAAAAATAACTTTTAAATATTTAAAATATTGTTTGTTTAAAGAAAGCGGAATAATAATTACTCTACAAACAACTGAACAAAACAGCAAAGCGGGATCTCTTTGCGACTGTCTTTCACAAAAATATTTTAACTAAAAAACTTGTATGCTTGAAGATAGTTAAAATATAAAAAAATACTTATTTATAAACAAACCGTATTTTAAAAATCTTATTCGCTTTATGTAACATTTAAATCAGATTAACTTACAATATTTTTAAAATATTTAAAATATTGTTTGTTTAAGGTAAGCTGAAATGTAAATAATTATCAGACTAACTTAAATATTTATGCGCTGGCCGGCCGGACGCAAGAAGTACGCACCCAATCACAGGCTTCAGTGTTAGATAGATAGATAGATAGATAGATAGATAGATAGATAGATAGATAGATAGATAGATAAGACTAGAAAGAAAGAACAGACTACTTTTAGGTAAACATAAACAGACAGTAATAGCTAGCTAGCTAGCTAGATAGATAGATCAGACTACATTTAGGCCAACATAAGCCGAATCTGCTAGATAGATAGATAGATAGATAGATAGATAGATAGATAGATCAAACTACATTTAGGCCAACGTAAACCGAATCTGATAGATAGATAGATAGATAGATACCCATTGAAGTGTCATCATTATAATTCTCTTTCTCCCTCCCTTCGTTAGTCCTACTTTATTTCGTGCAATAGTTAAACTCTGTAAACACCTGATAAAAATGGACTATTCCGTTTTGACCACGTGAAAACACAGAAATGACATCTCATGTATGCTACTTGCTTTCAGTGAGGAAATGAATGAATACAAGAAAGAAAAAGAAGGCAACATAGTGTAGTGGACCGGGGTGTGAAGATGTGAAGAGAGGAGGAGATATCTCTGGTTTAAGATTTCCTGCTAGTCGGTCCAGCTACATAGGAATGTTGGACTATAATGGAGTCCAAAGAAGGTAAAGAAAACAAACAAGACCGATATACATGTATGCAAACAAATATATATTAATAACAAATTACAATGACATGAAAAGTTACATAGTGTTTGTATGGAGAAGGTGTGTGTGTGTGTGTGTGTGTGTGTGTGTGTGTGTGTGTGTGTGTGTGTGTGTGTGTGTGTTGAGTGTCCGTACGAATGTATATTGTTTTTAGCGTGTTCCCAGAATTTGGGAAACGCTGTCTCTGTGAGAGGTTACATATTGGTGTAAGTGAAAAAAACAGACTTTTTTTACCTCGCCTCACGCGCGAGATTGCGGCCCGAGGGCTGAGTCGAGAAAAATGGCCGCCCGTGTGCGTAAGCCGGAAAAGAGGAAGAGAGAAGGGTCAGCCAGTATTTATACTCGTGGGAGAGAGAGACCCCTGTTGAAGGATTAAGGAAATGAGGAGGAGCTAACTGCGACAATAGAAGAGTTTAACGTCTGTTTCAGTAAAGTGGAAAATGTTGCCAGTTTCAAACCTTTTTCATGTGCACCTCCTTAGTTCTGAAATATCGACCAGCATTTATAGTGATTTTCTAAGCGTTGCTCAGGCCGAGATTTTAGGGCCTCCAGTGAGGATTGAACTCGTTACTCAGTTGATTTAGCGAGTCGAGCTTACACCACGTCGAAGTAATCAGTATTTGTATTTATGATTGTTATAGCAATATTTTGTGAAAGTTTCTGATCTCAATTATTTAACGAAGCGATAAGGGAAATTCTACGACTATTTTATTGTCGTACAACTCGCCATGAGCTTACGTAATCATTAACTTAAGAATTAAGATTCATCAGAATATTAAAATAGGAAAACCCATAAATTTTCATGGGTCTTTCTCGTTTATTTTTAAAAGGATTGCACACTGTTGTAGTGAATTTAGTTCATAAAGGCACCGGTAAAAATGATACAAATGGATAAAAAAATCTCCATCTGATACTTGTTGATCTTATAATCTGTTTTCTTTACATGGATCCTTGGAATCAAATCTCTTTTCCTTTATTACTTGATATGACTTCTGTGAAGAGTGAGCGTTGTCTTCTTGACAGTGGTGCAAAATGGATGTTCATAAGTGTCTCATGGCCGCTACTTATTGTTTTTACTTCACCGGTTTTCTTACCGGTGATCACTTCTATTCGTCCCGTCTTTTCGTTGGGCCTATTCTTTCCCACAATGGGCTTTTTGGTAGAGCCACTGACATCAGTGATGTGTATTTGACCGTTTTTGGATAACTGAATCAGAAATAAATAAACAGATTCAAATTTTAATTTTAAATGGATTAAAACTAAACAGCTACTGGTGTATAATTTTAAGCCGTTTAAAGAGTCTGTTTTTCCCCTTTTGTCATTTTTCTTATTTTTTTCACTAGTGCTATATTTACCTGTGCCATTATTGAAGTTATTGCAGTATAAGACTTTTGTTCTAAGATTCCCTATTATGGATAACCTAAAGAAACAAAAAATATCGCAGCTACAAATCGTCACTAATTTCATATAGATGCAATTCTAGTTTTTGTTATGGCCCGTGGCATCATCTCCCTGCCACGCACTATAGTGATTTTCCAAGCGTAGCACAAGGCCGAAAGTATTGGCCACTTAGTGAGGATCGAACTCACTACTCAGTGGTAATTGTTCGAGCGAGACAAGCTTGCTAACCATTACACCACCTGGAGATGCCCTAGTGATTTTCCAAGTGTAGCTTAGATGCGGTGCAAGTCCGAAAGTATGGGACACCCAGTGAGGATCGCTCTCACTTCTCACTCGAAATTGTTCTAACGAGACAAACTTGCTAAACATTACACAACCCTGAGGTGTCCCTGCCACGCCCTATATTACTACTAAGCAAAACACTTCAATTCCAAGACTTTAATACCAAGAAAATTATTGATGATTTAGTTCTATATATTTTTGTAGAAAGATTTCAGATTACAATATACTATTTGCAATATTTGGATATAAAAATATAATTTACTATATAGTTACTATAAAAAAATATACTATAATTACTATAAAATAATACTATATCATTTGTCTTCCCCCAACAGAAATCCGTTCGCCGATATGGACACCTTGTTTTAAAAGTATTTGAAATTTAAGTAGAAAAGTGTTTTTCTTTTGCATTAAACTATTTACACTATGCAACACTTTTGATTTACAATCATTTTGTCATTGCTTTTTTATGCATTTCGTGAGATAATTGGAACCGATGTCTGGGCATGGTTTGATCAATGGCCGTAAGTGGTACAAAATGGTTGAATTCAATTAAATATTATATCATCGGATAGGTTTGTCTAAATGGATCAAATCATAAAGGTGTAACGTACATTGCCTCCAACGATTATCGTCCTTCGCTTCTATATTGGTTTTTATATCTTGTTGTTTTATTCTCTGATATAATAGAGTTCGCATTTCATGCTCAGTGGATTGAATGATATCGAGTCTAGATTTCTGAACAGTGCCTCTACGCCTGGCTGCATGACTTTTGCCGAAAAGGTCAAATAGATGTGCACAGTTGTGGGGGAAATAATTGCAAGGCTAACGGACAAGAATAACAATGTTCTTTGGATAATGTTACGTGCAAAAGGGAATATGTTTACGTTTCCTGCTAATATCCATGAAAAAGAAACGCCCCAAATATGAATTGGAATATTTCATATAATACTTCGTATAGAATTATATTTTAATGTGTAAATAGTAAAAAAAAGCCATATATCTATTTGTATTAAAAGCACTTTTAAAAATATTTACAATGCAGCACAGTTATAAATATATTAGATCATCCCATAAGTTCTGTCCGAATTTTAACTTTTTGTTAAAATGAACGAAATTTAAAGAGTATTTTATAATGTCTAATGGAGCTGAACATTATTTTTATGTTTAGATGCATTTAAACTGATCAAAGTTTATTTCAGAGAAAATAAAATTAAATTTTGTTTGATTAAATCCCTGCTAACATGGAAGTACCCAAGAATCACTTGAGGCACATAATGCTTTATGAGTTCAAGAAAGGAAACTCAGCAGCCGAAGCGGCTAGAAACATTCACTCAGTTTATGGAGAGGAATGTCTGAATGAAAGAACTTCCAGAAGATGGTTTGCAAAATTCAGAGGTGGAGATTTCTCTTGAAGATGAAGATCGAACCGGACGTCCAATTGAGTTTGATGAAAAGCTTGAAGCAGCCCTTGAAGAAAATCCTGCTTTATCTGTTGAGGAATTGGTAGTGGTTCTCAATTCAAACCATACAACTGTTCATCGTCATCTCCAACAACTTGGAAAAGTTCCTAAACTTGGAAAATGGGTGCCTCATGTATTTTCTGAAATCTTCTCTTCTCTCCATTCTCGCCAACTTGTTTCACCTTTATTTGGATAGACTTGTGACTGGCGACGAAAAATGGATCTTTTATCGAAATGTTAAGCGTCGTAGACAGTGGCTTGGTAAAGGAAAGGACCCCAGCCACAGCCGAGAAGGGAACTTCATGGGCAAAAGTTTATTCTTCCAATCTGTTAGGATTGCCAAGGCATAATCCACTTTGAATTCTTACCGCCTACAATTAATGCTCAAATATACTGTCAGCAATTAGAGCGTTTGAACCAAGCTTTGAGGAAAAAAGACCTGCTCTAGTGAATCGAAAACGGGTGATGTTTCATCAGGACAATGCGCGACCACACACAGCAAGAATCACGTCACAAAAGATCGAAGAACTTGGTTGGGAGAAAATTCCTCATCCACCTTATTCTCCCGATCTTGCTCCTTCAGACTACCATTTGTTCCGCAGCTTACAAAATCATTTGGAAGAAACAGCTTTTGAGGAAGGGGTTAAAACTGACATTTATGAGTTCTTCGAATCAAAGCCAAAAGGATTTTACAGTAATGGAATTAGCAAGCTTGTTAATAGATGGAAGGAAGTCATAGATAATCTGAGAAAATACATTGTTGATTGAATCTGTAATTAAATGTAACATTTGGTCACTTCTTTTTTTATTCAAATTTCGGACAGAACTTATGGGATGGTCTGATATATATATATATATATATATATATATATATATATATATATATATATATATATATATATATTAACTGATTAAAAATATGGTTCTTTCGCAACACATGAATTACCATGTTTCAAAACCTGAAACTAAAAGCTTCAAATTTAATTATGTATGCAAATTAAAATAATTAATTCTGTTTTATCTTCAAGGGAATTTTTAAAACTCAGTAAATTTAAAAATAAGTTATTCCAAAGTTCGCTTGAAGATGAAACAGAACTAATGCTCTTAATTTAATTATATAATTGAATTTGAAGTTTTTACCTTTGGTTTTTGAAACATGGTAATTCCTGTGTAGCGACGGAATCATATTTTTAAATCAGATAATTTATAATATTTATTCTCTGTAAATTTACATTGAGCGCACAGTTTTGTAAAAATAAGAATATCAATAAGAACACTGGATTATATATCTTACTGTTCTTTCTTTTTACTATATATATATATATATATATATATATATATATATATATATATATATATATATATATATATATATATATATATATGTGTGTGTTTTTGAATTGATTGATTCGTTTTTATCGGCTTATCAACATATTGCGTGTTATTTAAAAGCAGAATATACTGTTTACATTCTAAGAAATTTTTTTTTAGATAAGATAATAATTTAGTCATAAAAGACTTATTAATTAACCCATACCTAGAGGAGAAGAGGTGGATTCATACCTTTTCCACGTGTATTTGCGCGTCCGTGAATATAACGAAATAAAACTGGAATTGGAGCTCGGCTATCTGATTAACAATTCCGAGCCATTCTGCATTACGCCATCTGCTGATACAACGTTAGCTCCTTCTATTCCCAAGCACTCACCCATCTAGGTAATGATCAGATTTGAAGTTGCTTAACTTCGGCGATCGTACGGAAACCGGTGGTTCAACCTGATGTGACCGTAAGTTTTATTTACATCTCTGGTCCTCCGTATAGATAATCGCTAATCGTTGAATTTACCTGAAATGTGGGAGAACATTAAAGCAGAGAGGGAACCGGTGATTTTCTTTTTACGAAACAAAGTTACGATAGGTCAACACAAACGTCTTATAGCAAAACTTCAGGAAGTCTTAGGTTGAGGAATAACAGTCTGTTATATGATTATTATTTCTAAATATATAAACATTTAGGTGAATAAGAGAAAGTGATTTATTGTTGTCAGATTACCACTTTTCGGTTCTATGAAGAATATGATTTGAAATACACATTTGAGTTTTCGTTTGCAATGATTCAAGGATGAGAACAGATAATCCACTTTGAAATAAATGTTTATAATTTTAAACGGTTTAGTTTACGTTAAACAAGAAAGCCAATCCTAAACAACAAATAGGGATAAACTTCTAATCCTGTTAAAAAAAACGGAAAGACATTTCCGGTTTACATTTTCCTCGTTCTTTTGAACAGGGGTAGAGGGTTATCGAATGTTTCCTGTTTAGGATTGAGTTTCCGGTTCCTCTTAAAGTCTACTTCAATTCTATATTTCTAAAATCTCCATCTAAAAAACTAAAATTGTATTTACTATATTTTCCTCAACAGGGCTAGATAGGTTCTCCTATGATCTATTCCACATTCCTCCCAACTTTTTTGAACAGGAGAAGAGGTTTATCTCTTCTTTCCTATTCGGATTGACTTTCCAGTTCCTCTTAAAGTCTACTTCAATTCTATATTTCTAAAATCTCCACCTAAACACTGCAATTGTATTTACTATATTTTTTCCTCAACAGGGTTAGATATGTTGTATGATCCATTTCACATTCCTCCCAAATCTTTTGAACAAAAGAAGAGGTTTATCTCATGTTTCATTCTAGGATTGTTTTCTGCTTCCTTCTAAAGTCTCCTTCACCTTCTTGTTTCTAACGTTTCCACCTAAACTCTCAAATTATATTTACTATTTTCTTTTCCCAGTAGTAGTAGCAGATAGGTCTGCGCTTCAGCCTATTCACACACATCACCATTCTTTTGAACAGGAATAGATGTTTATCTCTTCTTTCTTGTTTAGGATTGAGTTTTAGGGAAATTCCGAATTCTTCTCATTCTCTTTCACTCACAGTCGCCCCTTGCTTCTTAGTGGACTTATCGCTTTTCTTGGGGTGAATTGGTTATAAAAGAAGTTAGTTTATTTTGGGGGCCCAGCAGGATTCATTTTGCCTTCATTAGGTGTTATAAGATACGTCAAATACCTTTTTCCTGACTGTGTCCCGAAATTTCTACTGACCCTCTTAGATTTAAATTATACGAGTCCTTTTTTTTCCTATTCCTTAAATCTTTTTTGGTGGTTATATGCACCTCCCGTTGTATTTTCACTATCCTTCTGTAGAATGACATGTCTTTTACCGAAAGTCTCGGCTTCACCATATTAAATTAACAAGTATTCACTGCGATATTAAAGCTTAATATTATAGTTCAGTGGGAGTTTTTGTTTTAAAACTGATTTGTTTTCTGTTTCATACTACTTAATTTAGTTTCTGAAAGGCATCTTTGGCTTTTCCAAAATCTGTGTTACATTATATTCATTCATTAAATATTTCCAGATCGTTAAATTTATGTACTTGCTCGGTTTTGCTATTTCCATTTTGTAGCTGACTTCTTGAACTGGCCTTCCTGTTAGAGACCAAAACTGCGATGTGGATTCATCGGCAAATATTTTGAGAATACCGTCGAAGGATTAAGTGACAGTCTGTCTATAACAAGCAGAAAGTGACATTTGACATTTTGGGGACGTATAATAGGGAGAGAAAGCTTGGCAGACTTAACGTCTGAAGGATATATCAAAGTGATGAGAAGCAGTAGATAGCAACGATTTCACTATCTGAAATTTATTAGTTAATCACTGGTAAGATATTTTTTTTAAAATGCCACTTCAAGACCCCCCCTGGTCCCGTTTTTAATATTCGAGAAGTGAAATTCGACCTTGGAAAAGATAATGTAGTAGTTTTCTGTTTTATTTTTCACGGTTCTGAATGTGAAAGCTTTTGGTCAAGTCTAAAGAGCCAAGTTTATTCTGCTATTTTCCAAACGACCTTATGGAGTAGGAGATGGATTAATGCAATTCACAAAGGTATGTTCTGAACAGACTAAACAGGAATTGGAACTCACCTCGACGATTTCAATTTCCGCCAAATTATTTTAAGAGAAAAATAGAAATGACACCAGGAGAATGAGGGGCTGAAAATGAAACATTGAGAAAAAGAGACATAAAACAAGAGCTACAGAGAAAAGAAAAGGAGAAACATCTGGGGAAAATTTAGAGAAAGGAAAACGAGAGAAAGAGAGCCTTAAACTGAGAGAGTGAGAACAAGACACAGATAAGGAGAAAAAAACTGGAACTCCAAATAAATGAGATCAAGAACAATACGAGAATGGATAACGGGAGAATGAGAGACCGAAAATGAAAACTACGAAAAAGAGTCATAAATAAATAAGAAAAACGTGAAATACAAATAATAATAATAAAAAAAAAAAACGAAACTGGGAGAAAATCAGAGAAATGATTACGGGGGGATGAAAGACAGAAAACGAGTGAGTGAGAAATAGAGACAAAAAAAGAAAGACAACGAGATGTAGAGATAAAAGAGAACAAAAAAACCCAAAATACAAGGAGAAACTGAGAGAAAGGGGAGACAGAAAAAGAGACAGATAGAGACTTGGATAAATCGGGAAAAAAAGGAAAGCTATTGACAGAAAGAAAGATAAATTAGAAAGAGAGAAAGGATAGTGAACGAAAAGACATTTAAAGCGAGAGAATAAAGAGGCAAAAAAGAAAGAAAAAGATGAGAGAGAAGAAGAGCGTATGAATCAAGACGGAGCCAAGCATAAGAGTAGAACGAGAAATAGATGTCCATAGATATGAAAGGAAGAGAGCGCTGTAGTAAATAGAACTATGCGACAAGAGATGAGTATAATGGAAAAGAGACTGAAAGGAAAAGGAGAGAAAAATAGATGAGGGAGATATGATAACGATGTAGAGGAGAGAAGAAAAATACAATGTGAAAAAAAAAGAGGAGGCAGGTGGAAATTAGAGAATGAATCAGGAAAGAAAGAGAGGTAATTTTTGTCAAAAAAGGACAAAAGATACCGAAAGAACGAATAAAAAATGAAGAGGCAAACGAGAGAAAAAATAAATGTCATTCATGTTGCTGCTAGGGATGGATCGCTACTTAAAAGCAACGCATAAGAATGGTCGGAATTTGATTTCATGAGTTGCTCTGGTGCGTTCTCAGAAGTTCTGGACTTATCAAAGAGACCCACGTTCGTATTTTCATTTCATGCAAGTTTATTGGTTTTAATACTTTTTTGTATCTGGCAACAATGCGTCTCTTCGTGCATATAGACTCGTCAACGTGTGAATAAATAACCACAGAGATCGTAGTACTCGGTGTTGAATGCTCTACGCAAAATGCAGACACTCAACAAGTTTAATGATCTCCCTCTCCATCTTGCCATTATTTGATTGCTTATCTATCTATCTATCTATCTATCTATCTATCTATATATATATATATATATATATATATATATATATATATATATATACATATATATATATATACACACACACACAAATACATACATATATATATATATATGTACATTCCATATACATACATATGTACATCATATACATATATATATGTACATTCCAATTATGTTATTAAATCTATCTATCTATCTATCTATCTATCTATCTATCTATCTATATATATATATATATATATATATATATATATATATATATATATATATATATACAGTATTTACATTAGTCGCACTATGGTGTTCCCTGTCTATGATCTCAACATGATCCCACAGGGGACGGTGATCTCCCTTCTCTCTCCATATGTGGTCAGCCACGCCTGATTTTTCTACTTCCCTTCGCGTTACAGCTTTCTGGTGTTCTTGAAGCCTTACCTTGAGGGTGCGGCCTGTCTCTCCTTTATATTCCTTTCCGCGGCTGCACGGGATAGCGTACAGACAGTCTTTAGTCATGTTCTCCTCTATGGGGGGGTCTCACTCGAGAGAGATATCTGCGAAGTGTTGTCACGCTTTTGAAGGTTGTCCTGATGTTATATGGACCGCAGATCCTTTGTATTTTCTCTGATAACCCTTTCACATAAGGCAGGCAGACTGTTTTCTGAGTGTTGTTGTCCTCCTCCTCCTCTTGTACTCGCCTATCCCAGTTTTGGGGGGCTGCTGCCATGTACCCAGGGTAGTTGTTACGTTGTAGGGTACTTTTTGAGTTTCCTACATAAAACTTTGCAGGGATTGTGACATGTTTCTCTATGTAATATCTCATAATAAACAATATTGCTCTACTTTTATTGAAACCTCTTTGATATTAAATGTTACGAATGTACCAAGTAGATGTCATAGTTAAGGATATTAATAAATCCAATCAAATATTTGTTAAATCTCATAAAACCACTAATTTTTACAAACGTAATCCCAAGGATTACAACACATTAATCAAAAGCAATTTATCTAAAAATTATAAGAAGATAGATATTAACAATTTTAATTGTGTTGATAAAATTAATACTGCTTACGTTGTAGGGTACTACTTATACTGACCAATTCCTTATCTAACGTCTCTGGGTTGCCACTTATGACTTTTGCTCGGTGTTGTAAGCAACGGACGATCCCTTTCTTTACGCTGTATGGATGGTGGGAGTTGAAATTGGGGTACTGTCCGATGAATGTCGGTTTACGGTATACGGATATCTTGAACCCATGCTCTGTTCGAGATATTAGTACATCCAGGAATGGGAGTGTGTTGTTACTCTCTTTCTCCATTGTGAACTGTATCGAAGGTCTTATTGAGTTAACATGGTCCAGTAGAACCTGGACATCTTCCCGGTGTGGCCAGAGTATGAAGGTGTCATCTACGTACCATAACCATATAGTTGGCTTTAGAGATATAGATTCTAATGCCATTTTTTCAAAGTATTCCATGTATATATTCGCCATTGCTGGTGATAATGGCGAGCCCATTGCTAAGCCCTCATCCTGTCGATATATGTGTGATCCCATTCCGAAGTGTGTTGTTTGTGTACAGAATGTCAACATCTCCATCAGATTATCTATTGGAATACTGGTCCGTTCTTCTAGGGAAGAGTCAGAGGTCAATCTGTCTCTGACTACTGAGAGTGCCTCCTCCATGGGTACCTTGGTGAACAAACTCACCACGTCCAAGCTCACCATCTGGTTGGATAGGATGGGAGCATCTTTGATTATTTCCACGAAGTGGGCGGAGTTTCGGACATATGAAGGAGACTCTCCGATCAATGGGTCAATTATATCTACAAGGAAGCGACTCAGAGGGTGGCACACAGAGCCTTGGCAACTAACAATCGGCCTGAGCGGAATACCGTCTTTGTGAATCTTAGGGAGACCATATATGTGAGGTAGCTTGGTGTAACGCTGCGATAACTGCCTATACATTTTGGGTGCGAAGTGATCCTTGTTCTTGATTAGGATCTGTGACAGTCTGCGTTCCGTTTTCATAGTAGGATCCTTTTTCACTTTGCTGTAGCTACCATTGCTAATGAGGTCTTCCAGTTTTCTTGTATACTCTGATTTGTCCATCACTACAGTCGCATTACCTTTGTCAGCCGGTAGTATGATGATGTTTTCGTTCCTCTGTAGGGATCCAATCGCCAGTCTCTCCAGTTTTGTTATGTTAGACCTGGGCAGCTTGGCTCTCTCCAAGGTCTGTCTCACTTTCCATCTCAGTTCATCCGCCTGAGCCTGAGGGATGTTCAAGGCCACCTCCTCGACTCTGGAAATGATGTTCAAGTATGGCACCCGCCTGATGGTTGTGGCGAAGTTGAGACCCTTATTCAATACTGACTCCTCAGAGGCACTCAGCTGATATTGGCTGGTGTTGTCTACTGCTTTCACTGGTGGGTGATGGACCTTGTGCGTCACCTTCTGATCTTTCAATCTATTTAATTTTTGCACTTGGCGAGCCTTGACTACATCAAATTCATGTCTGAAGGATTTATCCAAGTCACTTTGGATCCTTCTCTGGTCTTCTTAATTAGTAATTCTGTTGAAGAAGTCCTCGAGCATCTGGGAGATATGAGCTTGTAGTCGATGTTTTATCCAACGATTGTACTGGATTCTCTCTCGGACAAGGGCATGTCCCGCGTTCTCTACAACCCGACGAACTCTCCTTGAATTGATGGGAAGTCTTGGTACCAAGCCTGAAGGAATGAGCTGTAGGTCTCTGCATCGGTGTAGGAATGTCAGATGGTTCGATATTCGTGCCAGTTTCTGGTAGGATTTCTCAATTTGTCTCCATATTTTTGGTATATCGGGTCCGTACCGATCCTTCAGAGTCTGTCTATATTTCTGAGATGAGGTATTGTATACAGTATTTACATTAGTCGGACTATTGTCCTCATCTTTGTCGCCATATTTGTCACAACGTTTCGGCCGTTGTACGCTCCGGCCTTCTTCAGGTGGTTGGAATTTCGAACTGAACCCTATATATATATTATTCTCATTATGCTATAATATCTATCTATTTATCTATCTTCTCATCATCCATATATAAATGTTTTTATATATATATATATATATATATATATATATATATATATATATATATATATATATGTGCGTGCGTGTGTGTGCAGAGATAGATAGATAGATAGAAAGAAAGAAAGAAAGAAAGAAAGAAAGAGGTATTATTAAGAACGACTTAGATTTTGTGACGTTTAAATTTAATGATTGACTTTTTCAAATTTTGAATAATCCTTCTCAGACAAGGAGGAAATATCGTCAAAATATTTCTGAACATCATTTCGGTAGGAAAATACACGAAACATGGCCCAAACCTTCGACGTTCTTAAGTCATCATTAGAGGAATTCGAGATGATTGGTGTGTTTCGTAGATATAGTGAGTTTTGTGATACAGGCAAAGGGTGTTTTGACGTAGGCAAAGATTGCTGTGTGGTGAGTGAGGTGTGACTTTTTTTCGTTCCTTGGGAATTTCTTCCTTATTTCATAGGGATTATTCTTTATGACGAAAAATCGATCATTTAAATTACTCGAAAATAATTACTGTCGTTTTTCACAATAATAACCTTAATGTAAATTTCCTTCCTAAATACACAATATATATATATATATATATGCTTTATTTAGGATATTACTTTGAAAAACATGTCAAAATCGCAATGCAGTCGTGTTTCGATGAGTTACAACGCATCTAATTTATCCCATTGTAAATTACTTTCGAGTGAACGATTTATTCTATTATTTATTTAGATTTATTCTATTATTTATTTAGATTTAAAAGCAAAATACAGCCTCATTTTACGAAAAAAAGAAAAAACGGTGGCTTGTTATAAGGTTTTGGTGCGTTACTCAGATCGGCCAATCGAATATGACCTTCGTTAAAATTAAACTAAGGGAAGAAGCAAAATTTAAGAAACTATTTTTCATAAATGGGTCTTGACCTGTAGATCCGAAATCAATGAGAGCAAGAGTCGTTAAACAGGATACATATTGTACATTATACTATATCATTTCCCAAGGAAAAACGAAGTGATAATTTAACAAAATGCTAGACAATTTGTATGCTTTTTGAGTTTCCTACATAAAACTTTGCAGGGATTTTGACATGTTTCTCTATGTAATATCTCATAATAAACAATATTGCTCTACTTTGTATTGAACCCTCTTTGATATTAAATGTTACGAATGTACCAAGTAGATGTCATAGTTAAGGATATTAATAAATCCAATCAAATATTTGTTAAATCTCATAAAACCACTAATTTTTACAAACGTAATCCCAAGGATTACAACACATTAATCAAAAGCAATTTATCTAAAAATTATAAGATAGATATTAACAATTTTAATTGTGTTGATAAAATTAATACTGCTTCTAGAAATAATGCTGATGAACTTAAAATCAAGAATAGTGTTAATACATTTTGTACTAAAGAATCTCATGTCTTACTTAAAGATCATAAACTAGATTTTCAGACCAAACTTCCTAATAGGATCATAAACCTTACCAGATCGGAAATTGGAAGGATAAGCAAAGTTATCCTAGAAATTATGCGTCCCTTTTGTGCTTTTCTTCCGTACAAAGAGGATCTATTTTGCATTTAAACCTGAATAAATCGTTCATTCGCCAGTAATTTACAATCGCCTGATGAGATTCGTTAATACGCATCGAAACACGACTGCAACTTTGTTGACATGTTTTCTATGTAATATCGTAAAATAAATAATATTGCTCTAATTTGTATTGAGACCTCTTTTAAATTATATGTTACGAACGTTGGAATCGTATTCTATTCGTTCTCATCTTATCTGTATGTATGTATGTATATATATATATATATATATATATATATATATATATATATGTGTGTGTGTATATATATATATATATATATATATATATATATATATATATATATATATATATATACCAGGCGTAACAGCAAAATTGTCCAAATCGTGTAACAGCATGGGATAATTGTCCATCCCACAAAATGTTTAATAACTAAAAAATCAATAACATAATTCAATTCAATTTATCCAGTTTTTCAGATAATGCGTCAAGCCATCTTGACACCATTTGTCGTAATAATCAGCGAAAAATATTCTGATGAAGAAAACAGGTCAAAATCCGTTTGTACCAGTTCCACTATGTCTTTCCAAGTGAGCAATGGTGAGAGGAAAAAGAACATTCAGGCCTTCAGTAATGGTAGCAACATTCATACTCTGATTCCAACTTCAAAGTTCATTCAAGAACCACCAATAGAATGGTGCATAAGTTTAAAAAAGAAAGAAAAATAGAGAGGAAAACTGGAGGTCACAGGAGGTCACATCATGAAGAGGGATAATCATTTCAACCTAGAGCTAAATAAATTCTTATTGTTCAAAGTGGAATCCAATTGATATATAAAAACCTCGGAGAATTCCAGTAAGATATCTTTAATCGTTTCTATGATACAACTGTCCAAACCATAATCTAACAATTGGAAATTTTTGCTGTTACATGATTTGGACAATTTTGCTGTCACAGACAGTATATTTGTGTGTGTGTGTGTGCGTGTGTGTGTGTATGTGTGTGTGTAAAGCCACTCTCTATTAACTTCAGCATAACTTAGGTTAAACATTTTATATTTCGCTTATTGAGAAAGGATAATTATTTTACAGAACAAATTTTTCAGCATCAACGTATTATTATATATGACTTGCAAAAAAGATGTTCATAATATTACTATGATCGCAGATGCAATTTCTTTGTATACATATACACACGTACGTGTAATCCCATTAATACAGATTTGAGTTTGTTTTTTCCTTATAAACCCAAATTATGAATATTTCACGTAGTTTTTCCCTTTGTAAATACGTTTGAAATGCATTATATTAGATAATAAATCTATATATTTCACTAAGATTCTATATAATGGAACAAAATTTTCTGAATAGCGAAGGTGCCACTTATTTTAATACATCATTTGTATCATTCCTTGTAAAATACGAACTGTGGACCCATTACATAAATATGTTCCCTTTTAATTTTAAGTAATTTAAAGCGTCGATTTGATTTTGAGAAAAATTAGGCCTCTCGGTCGTAGTTGGAAGAAGCTGTAATGCGTTCAATTTACTCCAATTTTCTGTGGAAACGAAAACGACTGGCCGGTAATGTCTTTCAAGCATAATGTTAGAAACTGATTAGGCGCGTTATAATTGAGTCAGCGTTAAAGCGAGAATCTCGCGATACAAACGAGAGTAAACAGAACTTGACTCAAGGATGTGAACGTTTATGTGAATGCAGGTTAAACAAATATTTCGGTCTGCGTTTGTTAAATTGAAGAAGAAATAGCCTCTTATTTTCTCCTCAAGGTTTCCATTTTGGAAGGATATTTGTGCTAAAATCTTATATACATTTGAAGACATAAACTATATTTTCTTTAATTTCCAAAATGAATAATACATCAGGATTCGAAGGGATGTTATCTGGGTCGGGTGTATAATGCATGACCATTGTTAGATTTGTAAGATTAATGCCTGTGTAGGACGAATAATGTTGCTAGTAGCGTGTTATCCCTAACCGCATGGCGCACGGGATTAGAATGGAACCATCATGTACCGCGCATGGCCCCAAGGATTCACGAAGATGCATCGACTCTCCAAGAATTCATGACATCATTAGCTTTGATTTGGTAGTATTATATAATTCAAAAGAGAATTCAAAAGAGAATAATAGCTTATCTACTCACAAAATGGTCTCCCGTTTTGAGGAGAATCATAGTAGGAATTGATAAAGCAATATCCTCATACACTTACACAACACCAATATATATATATATTTATTTATTTATATATATATATATATATATATATATATATATATATATATATATATATATATATATATATATATATATTTATGAGTGTGTGTGTGTGTATGCGTGTGTGTATAGCCAATTATATATATATATATATGTATATATATATATATATATATATATATATATATATATATATATATATATATATATATATATATATAAATGTAGTAATCCGTTGTCCTATTATCAAAAAATTGAATTTGAAATAAGTTAAAACTGACACACAAATGAGCGCTCAATGTTCATTTTCATTAACCAGAGCAAATATTCTTTATATATATATATATATATATATATATATATATATATATATATATATATATATATATATATATATATATATATATATATATATATATATATATACGTACTTATTTATAATTGGAATTAAGATACATTTAGTAAATGACCATTTTCACCTACGAAACTTAATTTCAAATTGACATGTTTTTTTCTTTTATATTTAAACACGCTCTAACTTTGATATTGAGCACTTTATCCCAGGAATATTGCACACCTTAAGACTATAATACTTCATATGTATATATATATATACATATATATATATTATAAATACATACACACACACACGCACAAACACACACACACACATATATATATATATACATATATATATATATATATATATATATATATATATATATATATATATATATATATATATATATATATATATGTATATAATTTTAGACTCTCCCGTCGTATTCGATGTATGAGGGTAAACCAACGTAGTTCCAATGAACCGACAGCCAGACACCAGCACATGTGATTTGATTATAGTAGGTGAAGGTTTTATGCAGAAACATCCATTCTTTTTGAAGGACCGAATAGAGAGACCTGGTGCACTACGTGCCACAAGGTCCCCAAACGACTCTCCGCAGGTTTTGAATTCAGAGTTGTTCATCTCTTAGACCAGTTGGCGTTCGAGACTATAGAACCCAATCTGTCCTGCTATTTACCCAGATCTGTGGAGAGAAGAATAGATTCATTCCTTTCCCATATATATATATATATATATATATATATATATATATATATATATATATATATATATATATATATATATATATATATTACAAAGAGTCAATCATACCTTGAGTCAATCAGTCAATGATTGACTTTTTGTAATGTAAATATGTGCTGCCTATTTTATTATATATATATATATATATATATATATATATATATATATATATATATACATATATATATATATAAAATATAAAAAATATTACTCATAAGAGTTGAATTAGACAAAGAAACAGTAGTATGAAAACAGTTCTCACTGCACATATAAATAGATAGAAATTTAACATAACGAGCTTTTGATTATAGAAAGTTAGTAAATCAGACCATACCGCTAACATAGTTTCAGATTTTCGGTATCTTCAGGCGATCTCGGTCAATGGAAAGAGGGGGCTTTGAAATTTGATACTAACAGGATATACTGAATGCTAAAAAAGTTCAAATATGTTAAAAACTACAATGGATAGGAACTTTTGGTTAGCTCTAATTGCCTACGCCTTGGTGGGGCAGGACACGTAGTAGAAGAAGGAGGTGATGATTTTGAGCAAAATCAACATCAACATATATATATATATATATATATATATATATATATATATATATATATATATATATATATATATATATATATATATAGATAAAATAACTGAAAAAAATTGGGTGTATTTATTTATATGTTTTTATATATATTTAATATTACAGACCACCTCGGTCCTTCCTCAGAAATTAATATATATATATATATATATATATATATATATATATATATATATATATATATATATATATATATATAATGGAATGCTAAAAGGATTACATTATTAATTCTTCTCACACTCACCTAGGAGTTTAAGATAACGACAACCCTGAGATTGAGGCTAGCCCCAACACACCGTAAAACGTACTTGCTTTTGAAACAGCATCATCACGTTCTGCGATCAGGTTGTGATTCTATTGTCGACCGGAAGTTTACAGTTTCAACTACGCCCATTCCAAGTTGTTTGACATCTGAAATGTATTATATTCACTAATTTTACTTAACACTTATCAGTTCAAAAGACAGGAAGTCAGATTTTTGTAATTCTATGATAGATTGAAGAGTTTCACTCTTTCCCTCGCAGCTATATATATATATATATATATATATCATTATTATTCTTATTCTTATTTTTTGTTGTTGTTGTTGTTGTTGTTATTATTATTATTATTATTAATTCACTAATACTTGATACTTGGGCATGTTTGCCGATCTGCGAGGGAAAGAGTGAAACTCTTCAATCTATCATAGAATTACAAAATCTGATAAGTGTTAAATAAAATTAGTAATAATAATGATATATATATATATATATATATATATATATATATATATATATATATTATTATTATTATTATTATTATTATTATTATTATTACTAATTCACTGATACTTGGGCACTTCGTCATGTTTGCCTCGCTCCGAGTGAATGAGTGAAAATTTGGCGCGCGGTACCCAAACCCATAGTTTGGGTAATTATTTTCGTAGAGTTTGTAAATTTCGTCAAAAAATGTTAGCGATACATTCAACATCACAAGATGCTGTAAGTATTTCATTATATGTCAGCGTGTTGAAATAATAATTAAAGTCAGGCAAAAGTCCATGTTGCTGGTGTCGTGGAATGAAACAAATGAAACAGAAGTATGGCTTGAATTCAGAACGTTTATAGAATCAGTTATGGTTTACCCAACGCTTTAATTCGCTGGCCATGTGTCAGTTTGGATTCGCAAGTTCTGGAAAGTTATATGATCTTGTTTATTGCAAGAAAATATCAAAGGATTCAAACATGGATAAGACGAAAGAACTCTAACGTCATTAAAGAAATTAATAGACTGGACAATGTTTATTCGTGAAGATGTTTTCGGCCACACCGCTCCCATTATGAGTACACATTTATTAACTTCGCAATTTCTGTCTATTTAAAAGATTGTATTTTGATAAAGGAAACACTGTCACTCTACTTATAACCTTTCTTCTTTTATGTATCATGTTTCTTCAGGATGTGGACGGCCATGGCTCTCCACTACTACTTTCTCTAAGCAATACCTCCTTGCTCTACATCCAAGTCTCATTTCTGACATTCCGTTACACAAATTCTTTTTGTTTCTCTCTGCCTATCTTACCTTGTGAGTGACAATTTCTCGAAGCCCGCTTTACTCATTATATGGCACATAAATTCTGAATCCAAATATTACTGTACGTATTGTTTCCGTTTTTCTTAAAACTTACAAGTAACTCACATCCTACGGCCATGGTAGTCTAACTGTATTTATGTGGAACAATATTGTCATTGTCTCATTTTTTTTTTGTCTGGGATGAAATTGTCCAGTATTCCTTAATTTATTCGAGGATAGATAACACTTTATATTTCTTATAAGTGAGTTTTCCTAATGCACTGCTTAGTTTTTTGAATGCATCTTTTAATATTCAATCCACATCGGAATGCCGTTGTCGCATTTTCCGACCTCTGTTAAAAAAACTTCTGAGATTGTTTAATTTTTGAACTTGATTTATTTTCACATCAAGTGAGAAGAAAGATCTAACGGTAAACTACATGAAGACAGAGTGCATGGTCATCAGTAATAGGATGAGCCCGAAATGCGATTTGAGGATCGGGAACAATGGAATGAAGCAAACGCGGAAGTTTAAATATCTGGGTAACGTCTTGACAGAGGAGGGTAAATGCGACATGAGATCCGTAGATGTATTGGGATGGCCAAGGACATATCCCAAAAGCAGGGCGGTGTACTGCAAGACAGGGGGATTTCTTGGTAGCAAAGAAAAAAATACTGAACTGTAATGTGACATCTGTCCTTCTTTACGGCAGCGAATGTTGGACGATTTCCTCAAAGATGAAGAAGAGACTCGAGGCGATAGAGACGTGGTTCTAGAGAGGGATGCTAAGGATAACATAGACAGAGCGTGTGAGCAACGATGAGGTCTTAGAGAGGTTGCAAAGGTTTTACTTAGAGTCAAGAAGGGTTATGCTTAGTATCAGGAAGAGGCAGCTGAAGTTTCTGGGAAACAAAATGAGGAAGGAAGGCCTGAAGAATCTGATACTCACAGGTCGAATAAAGGGAAAGGGATACAAGGGAAAACAACGCGTGACATACCTGGTGGACTTAAGCTAGTGGACGTGGTCTGGGAGAGGAAGGAAGTAGTTGAGAGCTGCTAGGGATAGTGGGTGGTTGAGACCCATGATCGTCTACGTCCCGAAAGAACATGACACACAGAAAGAAAGAAAGAAACAAAGAAAGAAAGAAAGAAAGAAACAAACAAAGAAAGAAAGAAAGAAAGCTCAATTCTTGTGATGATCCTTTAGCTGACATTAGAGACAAATATCTTCCAAGTTTTAACTCACGATGTACATAATATATTTAAGCTGGAGACGCCTGCTCGAAGCAACGTTTGTCGATTGACGTTACGCTTTTACGCTCTACAGTATGTTTTGTATTAGCTAATTGGCTATTTTAGCTAAATAAAATTAGTGGGCCCGTGGTAAACCTAACTTGAGCTTTCATGGACGAGATCAGAGTACGCCGGTGGAAAGCAGTTGCGGAAAGAGGCTTCTGGCTGATTAACTTTCATTTGGGAATGGTGCACGTGGAATAATCGGATGGACGCTTCGTTGAGGAATACTGTGAATTCCCTCTTGGGAACTAATTCCATCATGGAGATGGGATCAGGAGCGAACGAAGGGTTATTGACGCCCTAAGTGGAATGGTTTGAAACATTTGTTACGATCAATTTCGACGACTTTCCTTCAGGCCGCATAAACTATAATAAAAATGTTATTTCCCAGCACACACAGAGACAGATATATATATATATATATATATATATATATATATATATATATATATATATAAATACAAATACATATATATACATATATATATATATATATATATATATATATATATATATATATATATGTGTGTGTGTGTGTGTGTGTGTGTGTGCGCGCACAAATTTATTGATAAAATAGGATAGAACCGTTAGACTGATGATCCGAAGATTTTTTGCATTTCTCTTTATATTTTTAAAAAACAGTACTCAATACTCAAGTAGAGCCTAAACTACAAAATATTTTTTTTAAATATGACTCCATCGCTACACAGGAATTACCATGTTTTGAAAAACAGAAGCTAAATACTTCCAATTCAATTATAGAAATTCGCTTGGAAATGAAACAAACTTAGATACTTTAAATTAATTTAATTCCTATAATTGAATTGGAAGTTTTTAGCTTCTGTTTTTGAAACAGGGTAATTCCTGTTTAGCGATGGAATCATATTTTAATATATATATCTATATATATATATATATATATATATATATATATATATATGCGTGTGTGTGTGTATACATATATATATATATATATATATAAATATATATACATAAATATGGATATATATATATATATATATATATATATATATATATATATATATATATATATATATATATATATATATATATATATAAAGAAGTAATGGAGTTTTCATATTTTAATCAGATAGATTTTATCTCTCTAAACTTTATTTTCAGTAGATGCTACATTTATTTATTAATGAGGATATTTATTTATTTTCGGGAAAGTACTTCGTTGCTCAGTCGCTCTAGAACACGTTATATCTAACGTCGTTTCCTTCTGCTAAGGTTCGAATCCCTCAGAGGATCTCCTATTTACATATTTACATATAAAACTATGGTGAGATGGGAAATTGTCGTTTAATTTACGAAAAAAAGAAAATAAGACTGCTATCTGATTTCATCAGGTATATTTTCCAAAATTACTCCAAAAATATCTTGAGATAATACAGGGTAAATTTATTCAGTAAAATCCCATTGGTTTGAAACACGGCCTTCGGATGACAACTGAATCATCTGTAACTCTTTTGGACTGCCTCCTTGTTCAAGTTGATGAATGCTAGCATGATATTCGCTTCATTTCATCTTTGGTGTTAAAAGTAGTTTTTTTTGTTTTTCGCCGCTCGCTCAGCTGCGCCCCACATATGATAATCAAGAGCGTTGCAGTCTCGGGAGTTAAATGGTCAGATGTAAAGGGTGATGGGGTCACATAAATTGTCTGACAGCCATGATTGGATTCTCCTGCTTGTGTGACATGGAGCAGAGTCCTATTGCTAGACACTGGGTCTTCCAGCTGTCGCCCTCTTGACCCAGGGCAGCACTATGTTCTCAAGACACTTGATGTAGGCTTGCGTGTTGAATTCGAGGCCCTGTCGGAAGATGAATGGAATCAAAATGTCTCTATCACTAGTGACCCTTACAAACACCTTTGTAATCTTCATTAGACGCTTCCAATTCTGTCCGAAATCCTCTGCACTGTCCTCAGATTGACACCCAAACTTGCTGAGATATTCTTTTCGGAGCTTCCGGCACGAATGCCACGCATTACAGCATGAAGTTTCCAAATATTACGGTATGGTGCACTTTTATTCTCACAGGCGGTGCCCAACTGACTCTACTACGCTGTGCAGTCGATAAAATCAGAAACATTCAACGCGCAGAGGCGAAATTAATAATATAAAATGGGGACAATTTACCCATCGCAATCTGTATATGAAGAGACAGAAAGTAAAAATCTATATATCGATATAGCTGTTGAGGCTTTGGTCTTAGGAATCAATATTGCATGCTCGTCGTTAATTCCACAGTTCAATGTAAATAAATGTGATGGGGACCTACCTTCATGGACAAAATAGACTCGTCTTATGATTATAATATGCCTCGCAAGAGGACTGTAGACCGTTGACAACTCGACTTCGGTTGAGTAGTTACTGGTCGAACTCTCTGCCTTTGAGCAGAGAGGAGCCCGGACGAGGTTCCGCCGAAGGGCAGAGCCTCGTTCGGGGAGGTTGATCGACCCGATCCCGTTTATACGGGATCTACGGGCTATTTTTGGCCGAGCCTACGGGCTCGGGTACCCCACTTTAAACCCGGCCTTGTGCCACATCTGTCCCTCGTGGGGAGGACACTAAATACCGTTGACAACTCGACTCCGGTTGAGTAGTTACTGGTCGAACTCTCTGCCTTTGAGCAGAGAGGAACCCGGACGAGGTTCCGCCGAAGGGCAGAGCCTCGTTCGGGGAGGTTGACCGACCCGATCCCGTTTATACGGGATCTACGGGCTATTTTTGGCCGAGCCTACGGGCTCGGGTACCCCACTTTAAACCCGGCCTTGTGCCACATCTGTCCCTCGTGGGGAGGACACTAAATACCGTTGACGACTCGACTACGGTTGAGGAGTTAACGGTCGAACTCTCTGCCTTTGAGCAGAGAGGAACCCGGACGAGGTTCCGCCGAAGGGCAGAGCCTCGTTCGGGGTGGTTGACCTACCCGATCCCGTTTTATACGGGATCTACGGGCTATTTTTGGCCGAGCCTACGGGCTCGGGTACCCCACTTTAAACCCGGCCTTGTGCCACATCTGTCCCTCGTGGGGAGGACACTAAATACCGTTGACAACTCGACTCCGGTTGAGTAGTTACTGGTCGAACTCTCTGCCTTTGAGCAGAGAGGAACCCGGACGAGGTTCCGCCGAAGGGCAGAGCCTCGTTCGGGGAGGTTGACCGACCCGATCCCGTTTATACGGGATCTACGGGCTATTTTTGGCCGAGCCTACGGGCTCGGGTACCCCACTTTAAACCCGGCCTTGTGCCACATCTGTCCCTCGTGGGGAGGACACTAAATACCGTTGACGACTCGACTACGGTTGAGGAGTTAACGGTCGAACTCTCTGCCTTTGAGCAGAGAGGAACCCGGACGAGGTTCCGCCGAAGGGCAGAGCCTCGTTCGGGGTGGTTGACCTACCCGATCCCGTTTTATACGGGATCTACGGGCTATTTTTGGCCGAGCCTACGGGCTCGGGTACCCCACTTTAAACCCGGCCTTGTGCCACATCTGTCCCTCGTGGGGAGGACACTAAATACCGTTGACAACTCGACTACGGTTGAGAAGTCAATGGTCGAACTCTCTGCCTCCGAGCAGAG
>OZ038496.1:67474607-67497107 GCA_964036315.1 Acanthosepion esculentum
TCTTTCAGACTCAATGAATTACTTAATTATAATTATCAAATCCTCCTTACAATTTCTATCATATGTATATCATTGCTTGATCCGGCTTCTAATGCTTCAGTTTGAGCGGCTTGGTGATAGTAGTCGTGGCTCTCCTATGGTTACAGAGAACATCAGTTGAGTTCCACCACGGAATATGTGAGCGAGCGGCGCTATATTGAGTCTGATTTCCGTTGGAACTGTTGGTATGACGTTTGCTTGATAACCTAACTGTTCGGGTTTCAATTCTCGGTAGTGGATGCGCACTGCTGATGAGTCCCAAATATAGTGCTTTCTGCATTCTGTTGAGGTTTCTTTCAGACTCAATGAATTATAATTACCAAATCCTCCTTACAATTTCTATCTCATTTATAAATGTTCATACAATGCAATAGTATACTGAAATAGGAAATGTAATAAACAATTTCGAAAATCAATTATATTTTCTTTGCTGATGTTTCTTTACGGCGTTCTTGAATCTTTATGAGACTATAATTCGTCCACATATGGAATATTAATGCCAAGACTTGTTTGGTTATTCTTCTATATCTCGATATTATTCCACAGAATCTGCAATGTCATCGGTCCTGATATAGCATATCGGCTACTGTCCATTTCACACTAACGTAAAGTAGCTTCCGTGTTTCTTTTTCTATAAACACATTCTTTTTAATTGCTTTTATGCTCTTTCTTCTTTGTTACCTCGACTTCAAAATTGGCACGTGGCCGAGTGGTTCATGATCATGAGACCCAGGTTCGAATCTCACCATGGCCGATTTTTCAGGAACGAAACTTCCAGATGTTATCGGACTGAAGTAGCAAATCCCAGAGTGTGGCACATTTGGTTAGCGCCTGAAAGCCATACAACGGATAGACCCAAGACTTGTGAGTGAAATTCGGTAGACGGAACCCTTAGGGGCTCTCGATAGCTGTGCTAGCACAAAGTCACATATCATCGAGGGCTTGATCGTGCTGGCCTTGTTCAAATTGTTGATCACGCAAGATAACACGCTTTTTCCTAGAAACTGTAATAAAGGTCTGCTCATCATAGTTGCACTATAAACCACAAGTGAGCTCTCTAGGGGTTGAATAAGCACAAATGCGCCTGTGCGAGCGTCTGTAATAGGTATTGGCTAACCGGTCTAGTAGACGGGTATCCTCGAATAAGAGTGGCCAGCTATACGCACATATACATACATAGCTCGATTTGGGCACCTCGAAGTGGTGTAATCGTTATCAAGCTTGTCTTGCTAGAAAGATTACGACCTTGTGCCACATCTAAGCTACGCTTGGAAAATCTCTACCTAGACTTCACAAATTTAAACGCAGTATTAAATTTGTTTATAAATGTTCATACAATGCAATAGTATAGTAATAAAAAAATTCGTTTTATCATTTTACACCCTTGTGAAAATTAATTGAAACAAAACGAATAATTCCGTTATTATTTACTTTTCTTTCGTATTTTCCCAATGAAACATGACCCAGTGCAAATGTTAGTACTTCGTATGTCGTATGATTGACCACAGATTCTCGATTGGATTTAAATCAGGAGAGTTTCCGGGCCAGTCTATAGTACTTTGATTTGCTCACTGGTAAGACTTGCCAGTGTGTTCGTAAAGCTATGTTGCGTACATTTCCTTGGAGTAACGTCCATCGCAGATGATGGCCGTAGGACAACTAATCGACAGTAAAGACAATATTATCTGGAGGTGATAAAAATCTGATGCAATCACAGATGACACAATATTTTTCAAGGCCAAACAAATTTCATCATGCCCCCTCCCCCGGAAAATAGATTCATATTATTGCACACCGCCGCAAATGACCTAATCTGAGAAAAAATAGAAATCGATAACACCATGTCACCCCAGTGAGTCTAAAAGAGACCGTGTGGTGAAAGAAAGGATACTAAAGCGGTTGTTTTAATTCAAGTGTGTAGTTTTGTAATTGCTATGTGAAAGCGTAAGTTCTATTCTGATGTTTCCTTCTCTCGCATTTATCGTATGTGGAAATTTCTTCCGGTTTCTTGTTTTCTTGTGAACTACGATGTTCACAAAGTTGTGTGTGTTGTTAATCGTCCTCTTTTGTTTCCGGGAATCCTGGTCTTTTAATGACATCTCTCTCCCCCGCTTTTTCTTTCATTATCAGTTACCACTTTGCGTCTTCATGGCTTCATCGCCTTGCTTGTCGTGAAACGATTAGAAAAATACAATTACATTTTTATTTTTTACTTTATTTCCTCAGTGCATTTTTTTTTGTTTCCTAAGAGAAAAAGCGAAACAAATCGCAATCAAATTGTTGGTGGAACGTATCATACCGAGGGTACCTCGGCTTGGTGTAATGTTTAGGAAGCTAGTCTTGCTAGATAAACTACGACTGAGTAGAGAGTTTCCTACTCACTGGGTGCCCCATACTTTCGGCCTTGTGCCACGCCTAGGCTGTACTTAGAGAATTACTATAACATACAATACCGATTGTTTAGAAGTTATATTTTTCTTTCATGTTTTGGCATACTGTCACCTCACACTGAAACACCAGTTTCGTATGATGACCGAAGTTAAGCAAAATAGAGCCTAGTCAGTACCAAGATGTGTGACCACTTGGAAATTTCAAGTTCTCTAAGTTTGGGTGTGTGAGTGGTGCACTGAATTTTTAATCAGAGTGCCGATTTCCAATTCACGTAGGTTTTGTTATATTCACTCAGATACCCTTAGGAGAGGTATGTATCCACTTCTCCTCCTCCTCCACTAGATATAGGATGGTTAATAAGAATTATATCCTTAAACTCTTAATATATGCAAGACCCCAGCTATAGGTTAAATAGCTCCACTGCCTTGTGGAAACCTTCGGGAGAAGAAAAGGCTAAGGAGCAAAGCTTACACAAATCCTGAGTGGAGACCCTAAGGCTGATGGACGGCACTCTGTGCTACCTTCCGGCAACTCCTGCAGCCGCGCTGGTACCAAACTGTATTGGTTCATCCTCTCATTTGGACTCTGCTAGCAAGGCCTAGAGGGAGAACTAGACGTCCGGGAAGGCCTAAATCTCCATACATCCCACCCAGGCTCGTAGTGGACTGGAGAGGACATTCCAGCGACATCGCAAGACATCGGCACAGCACGGGAAGTGACAGTTATCGGTCAAAAGCCCAACCCGATTGGCGTAGGCGTAGTCGTAGGCTACGGGCACTTGGGGGTCACCTCCGTCGGTGAGAGAGATCATCGCGCCTCACTGGACAGCTAACGCCCGCCTCAAGCTGGCCAGCCCCCAGCCAGAAAGGTGCTTTCGCGCCACAGCTTGCCTGCTCTACTGGGTGTGTAGAGCTCAGGGACTGATCCTCCTGGAAAGCAAGCTGTACCTGAGACGATGTAACTCCATCGCCTAGCACCTACAGCGCTACTCCATCGTCTCCCGAGACGGACGGATGCCGAACGATATGCAAGGAAAATTCTCACAATCTAAAAATATTTTCTGGTTTTAAATAACATGCAAATGGTTGATAAGCCAGAGAAAACAAATAAATAAAGTTTTTTTTTTAAATTTATTTTTTGAGATGATTTAGCAAGTTGTTAAAACGCTATTTCGCTAAGAGAGGGATTTATGTGCACTCAATGTAGAAAATTAATCTTCATTCGCTGGGAATTATTGTGATGACTGCGAAAGCTATTTTTATTTGCTCAGAAATATTATTTAAAAAAAAAAAAACATATATTTCTTTTTGTTTGTTTACCCAATGTACGTAAATAAATTTATTCTTGGGAAATTTTCAAGTTATAAAATAACCGGGGGAATTTATTCTTGCCCCGCGACAAAATATGCAGGCCAGCGTGTAAATTATTTGAAAAATATCGAATTGTTCCGTAACACATAACCAACGCTCCCGGAAGCAAGGATTGAAGAAAATAGATATTAAAAAATACAAGTCCCGGTGCGATTTAAATTATGTTCATACACTTGTGCATAAAATACAGGTGCCGGTACGATTTAAAACGTTTCATACACTAGTGTATAAAATAGAAGAGCCGGGACGATTAAAAAAAATAAAGACTTTCAAACATAAAATACAAGTGTCGGTAATATTTAAAAATATTTATATACTTCAATAGAAAGTGTAAGTGCCTATACGAATTTTTAAAAAAATCGTACCGGCACTTGTATTTTGTACACAAATGCCGGTACTATTATAAAACACTCATACACTTGTGTATAAAATACAGGTGCCAGTACGATTAAAAGGTTTCACACACTTTTGTATAAAATACAAGTGCCGGTATGATTTTAAAGCTTTCATACACTGTGTACAAAATATAAGTGCAGGTACGATTAAAAAAAACATTAATGAAATTCTACATAAAGCACGAGTGCTGGTACGAATAAAAAAAAGATTCATTGACAAGAACATAAAGTAGAAGTGCCGGTAAGATTTTAACATATTCATACAAGTGTAAATATGTTAAAATCTTTTAAAATCTGTGTATTAAATACAAGTGCCGATACTATAAAATAACATTCATACACTTGTGTATAAAATACAAGTGCCGGCACGATGAAAAAACATTCATACGATTCTGTATAAAATACAAGTGCTGGCCTGATTAGAAGACATTCATACACATGTGTACAAAATAATAGTGCCGGTACAATTAAATAATCGTACCGGCAACTGAACTCATATATATATATATATATATATATATATATATATATATATATATATATATATATATATATATTGTTAGGAGGATTTGATAATTATAATTAAGCAATTCAACAGAATGCAGAAAGCATTGGACGGCCGTTTCGTCCCATATTTGGGACACATCAGCAGTGCGCATCCACTACCGAGAATTGAAACCCTGACATTTTTTCAAGCAAACGTCATACCAACTGTTCCAACGGGCCTCGGTGACGAAGAGATAGCAAATCAGACTCAATATAGCGCCGCTCGCTCACATATATGCCGTGGTGGAACTCAACTGAAGTTCTCTGTAACCATAGGACTGTACCCCCGGGGGCCATGACTACTATCACCAAGCCGCCGCAACTGAAGCATTAGAAGCCGGATCAAGCAATGAAATACACATGATAGAAATTGTGAGGAGGATTTGATAATTATAATTAAGCAATTTCATTGAGTCTGAAAGAAACCTCAACAGAATGCAGAAAGCACTGGACGGTAGTGGGTGCGCACTGCTGATGAGTCCCAAATATAGAACGAAACGGCCGTCCAGTGCTTTCTGCATTCTGTTGAGGTTTCTTTCAGACTAAATCAATTGCTTAGATATATATATATATATATATATATATATATATATATATATATATATATATATATATATATATAGCTGGCCACTCGTATTCGAGAGCCCACCTACTTACATGGAAAGGAACAATCTGAACAAGCCCAGCACACTAAAACCCTCGTTCACAGCTATCGAAGTGTTGCGTCTACACAGTTTTCACTCACAAGGCAATGGGAATGCCACTAGCACGCAAGGGGTTACAGAGAGTGAGAGCAACACTAAAGAGTAAATAGGTGTGTTCGAGGAAAGGATATAGAGAAGGACTGGGATCAGGATCAAGGCATCAGAAAATGTCTATTGACATTACGTTTGAAGATTTGGAGATTACAGCTATCAGGGAAGCAAGTAGGAGGAGGGAGTTTCACTGGTGGGAGGTGAGAGAAGACGCTGTTGGAGTAGAAGAGGCGGTTAGATTTAACTGTTTCGAGAGTGAAATCCTGGGACCGAGATACCAACCTAGTAGCATGCTTAAATTCATGTAGGTGGGGTGCCAGTGAAAATAGCTCGTCGGAGCAGTCGCCCTGAAAACAATTGTAGAAAAGACAGAGGGAAGCCATATCGCAACTGTTAGAAAGGGACGGTAGACGAGATGCCAGATCAGGATCTATCACATTGCATATCCGTCTCTGGATTTTTGTCGAGGACCTCTAGAGAAACTGTGGAGGCACCAGACCATATATGGCAACAATATTCAATGCAAGAACGAATGGTAGATTTGTACATTTGATGGATGGACTCAGACGAGAAAAACCTTCTGGCACGGCACAGAACTTTAAACGTTATTTTTAGTGGATACCCGTATTTTTTTTCACCTACTGGCGTCTATATTTGTAAAATCAAATTTCCCTTTAGTACAAATTTCACATGAAACCGCTTGAATCACATCACTGTATATACTGAAGATTTTTGGCATTGAAACAGTGATTAAATCCACTATTGACTGAAATATTAGACTGGAAAAGTTCGTGATATAAATTTATCAGCGTGTTTATATTTCTTATGAAGCAGAAAATACAATTAATAATACATTAGATTGCAAGCTAATTTGTTATATCTGTTTCTTAAATGCGTAGTTAATGTTTCACGCTACAGAAATTAGAATATATAAATACTAATAAAAGAATGATATATTTCACTTTCGAAGCAAGTCAACTGTGAAAACAATGATCTATATGTCATTGTTCCGTGCAATTAGTCTTATAAAAAACAAAAACCAGTCGCCATAATGTAGCAGGTCACATAAGACAACATTGAAGGAGTAGGAAAAAAAATCATAAATTTTATCTCGTTTCTTTGGTTTCGTTCCCGTTTGCCCAGCTGGCGTGCTTTTAAGGTAATGAGCAAGTCGACGAGAGAGTGAAAGAATGCCTAATGAATTGTGAAATGCGAGCCCAACCTCATCGTCGCCGGGCAAATCGCACAGAGAGGGCGGGAATAGTGTCCGCACTTACGGCACGTTGTTCCCCCCACGCAAAGATGCAAATCGATCAGTTTGATTGATCGCGCCGAAGCGGGCGCTTGCTTGCTGTCAAGAAATCGAACGTGCGGGCTTATCGTTAATAAGGATTGCAAAATAAGACCATTTAATCACACGCTGTTTCTTCTCTTATTGATTTGATTGTTTCCTCTTGTTTCTAGTCTGTTTCTTTCTCGTTTTCTACTGTACGCTCTCCGTTTTATCGAAACATATTAACATGTTAACATTTTAAATGATTCGACCCAAAGAGTTATAAACAAAAACTTGCATAGTTGACTTACTAAAGGTAAATAACTGAAATCGAGATATCCAGAAAAGAACGAGAACAATCTATCCCAGTGGACAAATTAAAGGGTTCGTTTCGAAATTACAACGTATATCGCCTGAAGAAGTCTGAAGCGTATAACAGACGAAACCTCGTGAATATGACAATAAAATGAGGACAACTGGGCGAACGATGCAAATATTTTAAACATTAACATAGGGTTTCTAAATTAATTGACTGATTATTATTTTTTACTGCTCATCAAATCATTCTGAGTTATTTAAACTTAATAATTATTTTGTAATATACGCTCTACGTGTTAAAGATATTTAACACATTTTTGGAGTCTGTCTATATTTCTGAGATGAGGTATTATGTACAGTATTTACATTAGTCGGACTATTGTCCTCATCTTTGTCGCCATATTTGTCACAACGTTTCGGCCGTTGTACGCTCCGGCCTTCTTCAGGTGGTTGGAATTTCGAACCGAACCCTTTATTTCGATCACTGGGGTAGACTGTTCTAGTTCCACGAGCCATGTTTGATGGATGTCAGTTATTAGTTATCTCCTGGTAATTTTCCCTCTGAAAGCTCTCCACTGCGTGAACCGGGTATTGAACTCACACTCTTTGGGTCTGTCACTGGATCTAACCAACGCCTTTATCCACTGTACCATGTGTCCTTGAGGATCGAAATAAAGGGTTCGGTTCGAAATTCCAACCACCTAAAGAAGGCCGGAGCGTACAACGGCCGAAACGTTGTGACAGATATGGCGACAAAGATGAGGACAATAGTCCGACTAATGTAAATACTGTAACACATTTTTGTATGTACTTGTTTTGTATTGTACGCTCTACATTTTATTGAATATATTATGTTAACATTTTAATGTCGCGGACAACTTCAGCGGCCATTTTATTATCTGAATACTGAATACAAAGTTAAAAACCGTTTTCACCGCTGAAAACTTTTACAGATCCCTATTATTATTACAATTTTAAGAGTTATTAGTCTATTATTTTTTATCTTTCAAATTTGAGACACTGTGCTTTAATGGGTTTTTGTTATAAACTAACAACTAATATCGGAATTTTATATTGCTATCATTAATATAGAACAAATGGCCACGTGTATTAAAGTATTGGTCGAAGAAATCCAATGTGACACTATGAGTTGGATATATGCACACGCGTGTGTGTGTGTGTGCGCCCGCACATCTGTGTGTGTGTATATATATACACCCCCACATCTGTGTGTGCGTGCGCGCGCACACATATGTGCGAGAAGATTAGTTAGATTTGACCTGGGTATCAAACTTCAAGACCCAATGACTAGATTAGGAATCTAGATAAAACGATGTTTTGGACATATGGCCAAAAGGGTAGATAAGTGTTTAGTACTTGTCAAAATACGAAGATAGGAAAAAGACCGGATCTGGTCAAAACTTAAAAGGGTCTGAATTTAATGTCCCTGAATCGGAGTCAGCTAGGCTAAGAAATATTTTTATGTCCACTTTCTTCAAAGAGAGAAATGGTCATGAAAAAGTTATGGGTTTATTCGTGGGTGTCCCTTGTCCGGAAATGATGAAAGAGGATTCTGCATATATACGGGAGCGCTTTGGGTCACGGCAGTTAGTTAGACTTAGTTTAGGTTCGAGGAAGGTTGATTTAGGCCGGAGCACGTAACAACGAAGAGCGACCCATTAGCAGCCGGACATTGTTAGTTAAGATATATATTTTTTTTCGCCAGCCGAGAATCAGCCCAGAGTTATCATCCACAAAAAGGTCACACGCCTTCCCTCATCTTTTCGTCCTACCCAAGTTTGTAGTTGTGTTTTTCTTTTGCCTGTGAGCCTGCCTCTCGCTCGATCCGCTGCACAGAAATTCTACGACGTGGGGTCTATATCTTTGTGCAACGAGTTGCAGAGGTGAGTAGTCTCACACCAATGATTTTTAAATATATTTAATTAACACCGGTTTTACGATGTGTAAGAATGAGTTAATTTTATATATTATTTTCTTAATATTTTCATCTTAATATATAATCATTTTATTTCAATAACCTTACGGAGATTATTTTTGATTAATTAACCACTGGCCATATTTCATGATATAATTTAATTAATATGAAGAACTTACATGAAAATATTAATATATTATTTTTTGTAATTGAGTAACTTATTATATTAATATGTTAACATTTTAATGACGCTCACAATTTCAGCGACCATTTTTTTCTGAATACTGAATACAAAGTTAAAACCCGTTTTTTGCCACTGAAAACCTTTACAGACCACTATTATTATTACTATTTTCAGATTTATTAACCTATTATTTCATATCTTTTCCAACTTCAGACAGTCAGACACTTAAGTGTCATGCGTGAAACACACTTTGGCCTCATAAATCTTTCGTACATGACTGACGAGGCAGATTTTTCTGCGATAGACCAGTTGCCATCCAAGACTATATAACAAAGTCTGTCCTGCTATTTACCCATAGTTGGAGGGGAGAATAAGACGATTCATACTTTTCCTAAAGTTATTAGCACGTTTTGGGTTCGACTTGAATTCGAACTCGGTTCTCTGTTTCCTTAGGTAATTCTGGGTTATAGTTATAAACCTACAATAAATATCGGAAATTTATATAACTATTATTAATCTAGAACAGATGGCCCACTGGATTAAAGCACTGCTTGAAGTAATCTAATGCTTTGACCAAAAGAATTGTGAATAAGATCTTGGACGGTTAACTTACTAAAGGTAAGTAATTGAAATTGAGATCTCCAGAAAAGACGTGGAACGAGAACAATCTATCCCAGTGGACTAAATAAAGGGTTCAGTTCGAAATTATAACGTATAACACCTGAAGAAGACAGAAGCGTACAACGGCCGAATCGTCATGAATATGACAATAAAAATGTCGACAACAGACCGAACAATGTAAATAGTGTAAACATTAAAATAGGGTTTCGAAATTAATTGACCGATTCTTATTTTTTCCGGTTTATCAAGTATTTCTGTGTTATTTAAACCTAATAATTATTTGGTATTGTACACTATATGTGTTAAAGATATTTAACAAATTAAAAAAAAAAAATATTTTGTATAGCACGCTCAACGTTTTATTGAAACATATTAACCTTTTATTTTATTGGTTGCTTTAATTTCAACGACTTAAAAACCATTTGCAATTTTTTTGAAGCTAGTAATTATACTGACATTGTAACTTTTTTTTTTTAGATATTAATGACTTAATGATACAAGTCCTACTAATTAACCCATACCTGAGAGGGCTACGTGAATTCATACCTTTCCCAAAGGTACTTGCACGTAAATGAATATAACGACCTCAAAATGGAATTGAAACTAGGCTCTCCGATTAATAATTCCCTGCTATTATACATTACACCACTTGTACATTCAAGCTCACTGCGGTACCCTATCAAGATAATGCAAGCTTGACGTTGCTCATCTCCGATAATGCAATGTGTCCCTTAGTCTCTTTCTTGGGATTCAATATTCTATCATCACTATTCTGAGAATTGTTAATAGCTGTGTAAAAAAGAGATGGATTTATATCTATTCGAACTGTATCTGTAGGTGGATGTACCAGAATTTTAGAATCGTATAATTAATACCGATTTTTCTTTTTAAATAGACATACCATTAAAATGCAGGAAAGATATTTGGCATATTCTATCGCCCCAGAAAATATCCGACTCCTTCTTCCATGAATTATCTTTACAAAAGTCGGAATTAATTTAAATAGACTATTACCTCCATCTCTAGGGTGGAGCTGATAAATTCCAAAATCTTTTAGGCAGAACATATCATCAGCTCTAGAGCCCCTTTCCTGCAGACAACACGATTAGAAACCCTCTTGCATGTTTCACTAAACCGTCTTATCTTGAATATGTCTTGTGAGCGTTACATTTTCCAAAACCTTTTTCCTTATTATACATCTCAGAAATTTTAATTAGCTAATTCCAATGCTAACTATAAACGCCCTTCTTGTTTTCATTTAATCCAATACATCGTTAATCAGCTTAGTTACAGTGTAATTCACATGCTGGCTTGGCTATTTTGATATAAGGTTCCCCCTTGGAAACCTTCCCTGAACACTAGAGTCTTAAGTACTTCAAGGCACGGGTCAATCGCGATTTATTCATTTTAACCTCATAAGCTTCATTTCCAATTGTCATCTCTTCATTCATATTACATGCCTCATTGAACATTATCAGTAGCTCTCTACTTTGCGTGGCGCCTGCAACTTTTATTGAGTGAAATTTAGCATTAAAAATAATACCATATATTTTTAGAGATTTATAATTAAAACCAGACATTTGCTTTCATTATAAAATAAAGAGACTTAAACACTAATATTCCATGGTCATAATTTATTCCATTGGAATCGTGAAAACGATCCAATTCATCAGACCTACAAATTCAAAAAGAAAACAGAAAAAATCAACTCCGAGGAAAAAAAAAAAATTAGTGAGAGTGTATGTATGAGTGTGTGGGACGAACGCTAGAGCCAATGAGATCTATAGAGAGGGGTAACAGACGAGAGAAGAACAGGAAGATCTCAAAGATGAAGGGGGATTAAGATTTAACAGAGAGAAGTTTTAAAGAGGGGTGTGAATGACGGTTTAAGTGAGAAAAATATGCATATTTTCAGATGTTCAAAGATACACCGGAAAAGTGTATACATTTCTTGGTGACATATACACACAATAGACGATATAATCTTAAAGCTCAGAGATGAGAAGAATAGAGGAAAAGAAGGAGAAAAAGGGGTGAGAGGAGGTGGGGTGGGGGAACAAAAAGCGAATTGCCTTTATAAAAGGACCGCTGCGTAATCAAGAAAATTTGACAAAGGTAATATTATATATATATAATTTGACAAAGGTAATATTATATATATATATATATAATTTGGCAAAGGTAATATTAGATATATATATATATAATTTGGCAATTATATATAATTACTAACGGTTTTATGATGGGTACGAATGTGTTTATATTACATATTATTTTATTTATTTATTTTTATTTTTTTAAGCATTTCACCCTAAGCAAGGCGAGAGTGCCACTAGCGCGCAAGGGGTTGCAGAGAGCGAGAGCAAGAGTAATGGGCATGATAGAGGAAAGGATGAAAAGTAGGACGGTTGATCTGAAGATCTCGATTCACATTGCATTTGAATGATTGAAGGGTGGCGCCTGGAACTTGTATTGAGTGAATTTTAGCATTAAAAATAATACCATATATTTTTTATAGATTTATAATTAAAACAGACATTTGCTTTAATTATATATATTGTCCATTTCATAATGTGTGACGTCATCTGTTTACATTTGATACGCCATGAGCAGTTATGAATGTACGTGAGAGATAAGCAGTAAATTCGTCCTTGCCAACCGAACAATCCTTTGTGCTCGAGAGGTTAGGCACGTCTGCATATATATATATATATATATATATATATATATATATATATATATATATATATATATATATATATATATATATATTCTTCGATCTTTTGGCTTGTGTATTGGAAATCTTTTTCACGCTGTCACATGATAAAAATCTACGCCATGCACGTGATATAACATCATCGCGTCTTTTCAATTTAAAAGGAATTTAACGTTTTTAGTTTGTAAAAAATAGTAGCAACATGATTACGCTACAAGATAATTGGCAAATGTTTGTTTAAAAAAAAAAAAAAAAAAAAAAAAAAATTTTTGACTAAAATATTGACCCTGAAGATGAACAATGATGTTCGAAAGCGCTAGGTCATCGTATGGAAAATACATATTTCGGAACTATTTTCAAATAAAAAGTCTCATTAGAGAATATGAGAAAATTCAAAAGAAAATATGTAAGACTATGTTGTCTTTAACATTCAACACTACATGTTTGAAAGAAAAGTTGCTGCCAAATTACACATATATATATATATATATATATATATATATATATATATATATATATATATATATATATATATATATAATTACTAACGGCTTTACAATGGGTACGAATGTATTACTATTACATATTATTTTCTTTATTTTTTATTATTTTATGCATTTCACCCCAGGAAAGGCGAGAGTGACACTAGCATGCAAAGGGTTACAGAGAGTGAGAGCATGAGTAAAGATGCTTGTTAGAGAAAAGGATGAAGTGAGATCAAGGCATCTGAAAATGTCGATTGACATTGCATTTGAATAGCTGGAGCTTATAGCTATCAGGGAAGCAAATAAGAGGAAGGGAGTTCCACAGACGGGAAGTGCGAGACAAATAGTGGGGCGTGATGCCAATCTCGTAGCACGCTTAAATTCATGCAGTTTTGTAACCAGCAAAAGCAGATCGTCAGTGCAGTTACCGTGAAAGTATTTGTAGAAAAGACAGAAGGAAACCCCAGCACGTATGTGAGAAAGTGACTGTAGACGATATGCCAGATTAAGACCACTCACATTGCACACACGTCTCTGGATTTTGTCGAGGACCTTCAGACGAACACCAGGGGTTCCAGATCATATATGGCAGCATTATTCCATTCAAGGGCGAATAGTTGATTTATAGATTTGAAGGACGCATTAATATTATTTTCATCTTAATATGTAATCATTTTATTTCAATAACGTTACGGGGATTATTTTGATAAAGTGATTAATCGCTAGCCATATTTTTTAATCTAATTTAATTAATATTAAGAACTTACATGAAAATATTAATATATTATTTTTGTAATTGATTAACATATTATATTAACATAATGATTAATAAAATATTGTTTTGTGTGTGTGTCTATGTGTCTGTGCGTATATTTGTGTGTGTGTGTGTGTGTGGAGGTGATGGGAGAATATGGAAAGGCTTGCTGACGCCACGATTCGTCGACTTATGTTAGGTTCAGTACCTGCAGTCCTATTTGGTTTGGTTTGTTTTGTTTTATGGTATATGAACCTCAATGGGTTATTTAATGCCGACAAGAGTTTTTTTGCAGGTAATAATTTTATTTACCAAAGAATGTATTGCTGCTAATATTTTTCTCCAAAATCTATTGCTGGTTATATTTTCCTCTTCAAAAATGCATTGTTGCTATTAAAACCTATTTTTTAATATGTTTTTTGGAGGTTAACTATTTGCCTGTAGTTTGGACCCTAACTGGTGTTACCACCCCGAATCAGGGTAGACTTGTGAACAACAGAGGTCTTGCTGTCGGATGTAGTTTATCATGTTACACAGGACGCGGATGGTTTTCATTTTGTAATCAAAGACAAAACTGAAGGAACATAAATTAACTTACTGTTGTGGAGTTATTTCCTCAGTGGAAACTCTATTCGGACTAAATGCGTCCTAAATAGGTTTAACGTACAGAAACGTTAGGAACTTGCAATAAAGTGTTACGCAGATTAATCGAGTTGTGGTCGCTGACTACTTCTCTTTTCTCGACTACTACTGACTCCTACTTATAATAGATGGGAGAGTCTATTATCTAGACAAGGTGCCTTTCACTATAACACTTACCTTATCAGATAATGGCTATCTATTCACAAAGTGTCCTTATTCCTGCATTTGCGATGTTTTGTGATGGAGACTGTTGCATGTATAATGCTTTTATTAAACAAAGTTGTCATATAAAGAAAGTATATGCAGCATATTTTAGTTGGTGTTATTAGTGATGATTAACCTGGTTATGTTATGGGGAACTGTCCTAAAGGATTTTTAATTTTCTATGTCACTAATGCTTTCTTAGCCACGACCCATCTATGGACACAATTTGATATAAGCATAACTTATTACAATGCTTTTTGTCATGGCTAATTTTCTGGTTTGTACTATCTTTAAAACTTCTTTTTAAAATGCCCATATTATTTCTCGGCATATATTTTTTCACCAAAAGGGCATTTTTGTGAGGGTTTAACTTGTATTTTTGTGTTAATCTACCGATATATCTAACTAAACTACAATTTAAAAGCATTCGAATTGTTTTGTTTTATACTTTCTCTTCTTTTGTGTAATATTTCATAGCCATGTTAATAATCATAACAACAATTATATAATAACTGAAAAGAAAGCACTTTCTTCAAAATTGGCCTTAATAAAATTTTTGACTGTGAGCTCAAAAAATGTATAAATTGAAAAATACCTGACAACATATTCAAGAGATTAATATCGTAAAGCTATTATATTTTAAACACGTCTATTATAAACTTGTTCGCACCACCAACCCTTAAGACAAATTTTGTTATTTTTATGCATATTAAATATTTCACATATATATAAAAAATTCATACACACTTAAATATAATCCACATTTTAATATATCACGGAAATATATTTTATTTTACTTCATAATAAGGTGACATAATATTTCATCCACATTTGAATATAACAGAAATTTATTTTATTTTACTTCATAATAAGGTGACATAATATTTCATCCACATTTGAATATAACAGAAATTTATTTTATTTTACTTCATAATAAGGTGACATAATATTTCACCCACATTTGAATATAACAGAAATTTATTTTATTTTACTTCATAATAAGGTGACATAATATTTCATCCACATTTGAATATAACAGAAATATATTTTCTTTTACTTCATAATAAGGTGATATAATATTTCATCCACATTTGAATATATTCAGAAATATATTTTATTTTACTTCATAATAAGGTGACATAATATTTCATCCACATTTGAATATAACAAATTTATTATATTTTACTTCATAATAAGGTGACATAATATTTCATCCACATTTGAATATAACAGAAATTTATTTTATTTTACTTCATAATAAGGTGACATAATATTTCATCGACATTTGAATATAAATGAAATTTATTTTATTTTACTTCATAATAAGGTGACATAATATTTCATCCACATTTGAATATAACAGAAATTTATTTTATTTTACTTCATAATAAGGTGACATAATATTTCATCGACATTTGAATATAACAGAAATTTATTTTATTTTACTTCATAATAAGGTGACATAATATTTCATCCACATTTGAATATAACAGAAATTTATTTTATTTTACTTCATAATAAGGTGACATAATATTTCATCCACATTTGAATATAACAGAAATTTATTTTATTTTACTTCATAATAAGGTGACATAATATTTCACCCACATTTGAATATAACAGAAATTTATTTTATTTTACTTCATAATAAGGTGACATAATATTTCATCCACATTTGAATATAACAGAAATTTATTTTATTTTACATCATAATAAGGGGACATAATATTTCATCCACATTTGAATATAACAGAAATTTATTTTATTTTACTTCATAATAAGGTGACATAATATTTCATCGACATTTGAATATAACAGAAATTTATTTTATTTTACTTCATAATAAGGTGACATAATATTTCATCCACATTTGAATTTAACAGAAATTTATTTTATTTTACTTCATAAAACGGTGACATAATATTTCATCCACATTTTAATATAACAGAAATCTATTTTATTTTACTTCATAATAAGGTGACATAATATTTCATCCACATTTGTATATAACAGAAATTTATTTTATTTTACTTCATAATAAGGTGACATAATATTTCATCCACATTTGAATATAACAGAAATTTATTTTATTTTACTTCATAATAAGGTGACATAATATTTCATCCACATTTGAATATAACAGAAATTTATTTTATTTTACTTCATAATAAGGTGACATAATATTTCACCCCCATTTGAATATAACAGAAATTTATTTTATTTTACTACATAATAAGGTGGTATAATATTTCATCCACATTTGAATATAACAGAAATATATTTTATTTTACTTAATAAGGTGACATAATATTTCATCCACATTTGAATATATTCAGAAATATATTTTATTTTACTTCATAATAAGGTGACATAATATTTCATCCACATTTGAATATAACAGAAATTTATTTTATTTTACTTCATAATAAGGTGACATAATATTTCATCCACATTTGAATATAACAGAAATTTATTTTATTTTACTTCATAATAAGGTGACATAATATTTCATCCACATTTGAATATGACAGAAATTTATTTTATTTTACTTCATAATAAGGTGACATAATATTTCATCCACATTTGAATATAAAAAAATTTATTTTATTTTACTTAATAATAAGGTGACATAATATTTCATCGACATTTGAATATAACAGAAATTTATTTTATTTTACTTCATAATAAGGTGACATAATATTTCACCCACATTTGAATATAACAGAAATTTATTTTATTTTACTTCATAAAAAGGTGATATAATATTTCATCCACATTTGAATATAACAGAAATATATTTTATTTTACTTCATAAGGTGACATAATATTTCATCCACATTTGAATATATTCAGAAATATATTTTATTTTACTTCATAATAAGGTGACATAATATTTCATCCACATTTGAATATAACAGAAATTTATTTTATTTTACTTCATAATAAGGTGACATAATATTTCATCCACATTTGAATATAACAGAAATTTATTTTATTTTACTTCATAATAAGGTGACATAATATTTCATCCACATTTGAATATAACAGAAATTTATTTTATTTTACTTCATAATAAGGTGACATAATATTTCACCCACATTTGAATATAACAGAAATTTATTTTATATTATTTCATAATAAGGTGACATAATATTTCATCCACATTTGAATATAACAGAAATTTATTGTATTTTACTTCATAATAAGGTGACATAATATTTCATCCACATTTGAATATAACAGAAATTTATTTTATTTTACTTCATAATAAGGTGACATAATATTTTATCCACATTTGAATATAACAGAAATTTATTTTATTTTACTTCATAATAAGGTGACATAATATTTCATCCACATTTGAATATAACAGAAATTTATTTTATTTTACTTCATAATAAGGTGACATAATATTCCATCCACATTTGAATATTACAGAAATTTATTTTATTTTACTTCATAATAAGGTGACATAATATTTCATCCACATTTGAATATAACAGAAATCTATTTTATTTTACTTCATAATAAGGTGACATATTATTTCATCCACATTCGAATATATTCAGAAATATATTTTATTTACTTCATAATAAGGTGACATAATATTTCATCCATATTTGAATATAACAGAAATATATTTTATTTCACTTCATAATAAGGTGACATAATATTTCATCCACATTTAAATATAACAGAAATATATTTTATTTTACTTCATAATAAGGTGACATAAAATTTCACCCACATTTAAATATAATAGAAATATATTTTATTTTACTTCATAATAAGGTGACATAAAATTTCATCCACATTTAAATACAACAGAAATATATTTTATTTTACTTCATATTAAGGTGACATAATATTTCATCCACATTTAAATACAACAGAAATATATTTTATTTTACTTCATAATAAGGTGACATAATATTTCATCCACATTTGAATATAACAGAAATATATTTTATTTTACTTCATAATAAGGTGACAATATATTTCATCCACATTTGAATATAACAGAAATATATTTTATTTTACTTCATAATAAGGTGACATAATATTTCATCCACATTTGAATATAACAGAAATTTATTTTATTTTACTTCATAATAAGGTGACATAATATTTCATCGACATTTGAATATAAATGAAATTTATTTTATTTTACTTCATAATAAGGTGACATAATATTTCATCCACATTTGAATATAACAGAAATTTGTTTTATTTTACTTAATAATAATGTGACATAATATTTCATCGACATTTGAATATAACAGAAATTTATTTTATTTTACTTCATAATAAGGTGACATAATATTTCATCCACATTTGAATATAAGAGAAATTTATTTTATTTTACTTCATAATAAGGTGACATAATATTTCATCCACATTTGAATATAACAGAAATTTATTTTATTTTACTTCATAATAAGGTGACATAATATTTCATCCACATTTGAATATAACAGAAATTTATTTTATTTTACTTCATAATAAGGTGACATAATATTTCATCCACATTTGAATATAACAGAAATTTATTTTATTTTACTTCATAATAAGGTGACATAATATTCCATCCACATTTGAATATAACAGAAATTTATTTTATTTTACTTCATAATAAGGTGACATAATATTTCATCCACATTTGAATATAACAGAAATCTATTTTATTTTACTTCATAATAAGGTGACATATTATTTCATCCACATTCGAATATATTCAGAAATATATTTTATTTACTTCATAATAAGGTGACATAATATTTCATCCACATTTGAATATAACAGAAATTTATTTTATTTTACTTCATAATAAGGTGACATAATATTTCATCCACATTTGAATATAACAGAAATTTATTTTATTTTACTTCATAATAAGGTGACATAATATTTCATCCACATTTGAATATAACAGAAATCTATTTTATTTTACTTCATAATAAGGTGACATAATATTTCATCCACATTTGAATATAACAGAAATTTTATTTTATTTTACTTCATAATAAGGTGACATAATATTTCATCCACATTTGAATATAACAGAAACATATTTTATTTTACTTCATAATAAGGTGACATAATATTTCATCCACATTTAAATACAACAGAAATATATTTTATTTTACTTCATAATAAGGTGACATAATATTTCATCCACATTTAAATACAACAGAAATATATTTTATATATTTTATTTTACTTCATAATAAGGTGACATAATATTTCATCCACATTTGTATATAACAGAAATATATTTTATTTCACTTCATAATAAGGTGACATAATATTTCATCCACATTTAAATATAACAGAAATATATCTTATTTTACTTCATAATAAGGTGACATAAAATTTCACCCACATTTAAATATAATAGAAATATATTTTATTTTAGTTCATAATAAGGTGACATAAAATTTCATCCACATTTAAATACAACAGAAATATATTTTATTTTACTTCATATTAAGGTGACATAATATTTCATCCACATTTAAATACAACAGAAATATATTTTATTTTGCTTCATAATAAGGTGACATAATATTTCATCCACATTTGAATATAACAGAAATATATTTTATTTTACTTCATAATAAGGTGACAATATATTTCATCCACATTTGAATATAACAGAAATATATTTTATTTTACTTCATAATAAGGTGACATAATATTTCATCCACATTTGAATATAACAGAAATTTATTTTATTTTACTTCATAATAAGGTGACATAATATTTCATCGACATTTGAATATAAATGAAATTTATTTTATTTTACTTCATAATAAGGTGACATAATATTTCATCCACATTTGAATATAACAGAAATTTGTTTTATTTTACTTAATAATAAGGTGACATAATATTTCATCGACATTTGAATATAACAGAAATTTATTTTATTTTACTTCATAATAAGGTGACATAATATTTCATCCACATTTGAATATAACAGAAATTTATTTTATTTTACTTCATAATAAGGTGACATAATATTTCATCCACATTTGAATATAACAGAAATTTATTTTATTTTACTTCATAATAAGGTGACATAATATTTCATCCACATTTGAATATAACAGAAATTTATTTTATTTTACTTCATAATAAGGTGACATAATATTTCATCCACATTTGAATATAACAGAAATTTATTTTATTTTACTTCATAATAAGGTGACATAATATTCCATCCACATTTGAATATAACAGAAATTTATTTTATTTTACTTCATAATAAGGTGACATAATATTTCATCCACATTTGAATATAACAGAAATCTATTTTATTTTACTTCATAATAAGGTGACATATTATTTCATCCACATTCGAATATATTCAGAAATATATTTTATTTACTTCATAATAAGGTGACATAATATTTCATCCACATTTGAATATAACAGAAATTTATTTTATTTTACTTCATAATAAGGTGACATAATATTTCATCCACATTTGAATATAACAGAAATTTATTTTATTTTACTTCATAATAAGGTGACATAATATTTCATCCACATTTGAATATAACAGAAATCTATTTTATTTTACTTCATAATAAGGTGACATAATATTTCATCCACATTTGAATATAACAGAAATTTTATTTTATTTTACTTCATAATAAGGTGACATAATATTTCATCCACATTTGAATATAACAGAAACATATTTTATTTTACTTCATAATAAGGTGACATAATATTTCATCCACATTTAAATACAACAGAAATATTTTTTATTTTACTTCATAATAAGGTGACATAATATTTCATCCACATTTAAATACAACAGAAATATATTTTATTTTACTTCATAATAATGTGACATAATATTTCATCCACATTTAAATACAACAGAAATATATTTTATTTTACTTCATAATAAGGTGACATAATATTTCATCTACATTTAAATATAACAGAAATATATTTTATTTTACTTCATAATAAGGTGACATAATATTTCATCCACATTTAAATACAACAGAAATATATTTTATTTTACTTCATAATAAGGTGACATAATATTTCATCCACATTTGTATATAACAGAAATATATTTTATTTTACTTCATAATAAGGTGACATAATATTTCATCCACATTTAAATACAACAGAAATATATTTTATTTTAAATTATAATAAGGCGACATAATATTTCATCCACATTTAATATAACAGAAATATACTTTATTTTACTTCATAATAAGGTAACATAATATTTCATCTACATTTAAATATAACAGAAATATATTTTATTTTACTTCTTAATAATTCTCAAGATGCAAGCAGTATATTTAATCTCAGGTTGTAAACGAACGACGGAGAGGAAAATGAAAAATGTTAATAGCTTGTCAATGGTATATTTTCAAGAGGAAATATCTGTGCCTCTATTAGATTTATAACGTGACAATTGGAACTAAGTTAATTCATGGTGACGAAACAGAAATATATTTTGATAGGGCGGTAAATTACAATTAATAAATAATAATAATTAATAATAATTAAAACTTGAATTTAACTTCAGGCAGAAAATTAAAGTAAAATCGAGTTTCGTGTTTTGCATTCGAGATCAGCGAATAATTGACTAGTATTAAAATGTAAAAAAAACAACAACATTCGATTTTTAACTAATTTGAAAATTTTATTTACACGTATCTATATTTGGACAATTGTCCTTATCTTTGTTGTTTTTATCACATCCTTTCAGTCATTGCGCTCTCCTCTGAAACACATTTGAAAGGCTATTTACACGTATTTATTTTCGGACTATTGTACATATCTTTGCTGTTGTTATCACAACATTTCAGCCGTTGTGCTGTTCTTTTAAAGAA
>OZ038496.1:67502107-67587107 GCA_964036315.1 Acanthosepion esculentum
GCTTTAGAGATAGATACAGACTCTGCTTAGAGGAAAAGAAATAAGAATAGGTAAATACAATGATCAATGCAAACTATTAGTCAAAGGAGAGAACTAGTATTAAAATGTAAGCACAGAAACAGGTTCAAGCATATATAAGAATATAGGTCTTACAATCACTCGCTAACAACCAAAAAATAACAGCTCATTAATTGATATAACTCCCTCTGATTAATTTTTACTTTAATATCTTTTCCTTAAAGAATTTTGGCTACAGCTCGGCATTCCTAATATTATTGCCGAAACTTAATGGTGGAAAGCGATGGTGTGTATACGTATGTATATGTGTGTTTTAGTGTACACACATATATATATATATATATATATATATATATATATATATATATATATATATATATATATATATGTCTGTGTGTGTGTGTGTGTTTGTGTGTGTGCACGCATATATATGTATACATATATGTGTGTGTACGTGTATGTGTGTATGTTAAATCCTCCACCACATAATAATATAATTCATTAGAAGGAACCTAAATTCATTTACATACATCTAAAGGCTAAAGGCCTTGGCAATAAATAAACCCCCAACCCCGGCCCATTTCCCTACCGTCAAACGAAACTGCTTATCTAAACTGAGGCGTCCCCTTAAGTGGCACCATTCATTTTCATTAACACTATCTAAACCAAATTAAAAAAAAAAAATTCCAGACAATCTTGGGCTGAGGATAGCTGACACATAGCAGTACTAGTTTGAAATAGACTGTACCTACATGAGGTAATTTTGGATTTTTTTTGCTGTATAGAATTGTATAGTATAATTGGATTGAAAATTAAAAAAAAACATCCTTGATAATGGCAAACAGAAGAGCCGAATGCGCTCGGATATTCAGAACATTCGAACAATCTTTACGCAATTTATGTGTAGAAAAGAAATCTCTAATCCGAACACAAGAGAAAATAAATAAAAAGCTTAATTGCAGTATCTGTCAATTTTCTTTAATGAAAAGAGGAATAGCTGCCCAAATACAAAATTATATCTCTTGTTTATTTTGCCAATGAAGTTAGAAGTTTTAATTTTATTTTATAGCAGATAATTATTTTAATCTTCTTGTTTTTGTTGCCAATGAATATTAAATTAATTTATCTAATATATATATATATATATATATATATATATATATATATATATATATATATATGCATGTGTGTTCATGCGTGTATGAGTGTGTGTTTTTGTGATCGCGTATGTGTGTACACAAAATATAGATTGCAACGATTTACTTTGTGTATATATATATATTTTATTTACTTAACATTTAGGAGCCCAATAAATGTTTCAGGTAAATGATATTGTAAAATGTCCGGTATCTTTATATTAGTCTGTGTGAGGGACGTCTGTGTATACGTATGTGTTTGTGTATGAGCATGTGTGTCTGTCTGTATGTGTATGTGTGTGTGTGTGTGTGTGTGTGTGTGTGTGTGTGTGTGTGTGTTAGTGTTTTTATAATATTATTGTCTTTGTCAAATTTAAGGCCGTCTATCACAATGTTTTTTTTTATATTTTCAGGTAAGGACTTTTCATATATCAGAGAAGAAAAAACTATTATATGAAAATGTTACTGTCAGGTAAGTAAGTTTATCCATAATTTCCTATTACAAAGGGGTTTATGGCCAAATCACGTTCAATAGGGGTTCCCGTAAGATCACCAAAGTTATGCAACGTCGAGCCTCGTCAGTACTTGGATGTGCGTGTGGTGTAATGGACAATGGTTCAGAATTGTTAATCGGAGAGCCGAGCTCCAAGGGCAGTCACAGTACTGAGTTTAACCCACCCACAAAGTGCCAACAGACACTCAATCAACTACAGGGCTAGCAGCATGTGTTCTGTTTCCAATTCTGAGGTGGGGAGCAAATTCGACCTTCCCAGCACCCCGTATGCTTCAAATTTATTTTGCGACAATTTCAAGGATTCGTTTTTTTTTCATTGTATAAATAGAAATAAATTTAACAACTCATATTAAGAAAATTGTCGTCCCCTACATCTGTGAATGTAATGTAAATTAATGATTGTTTTTAACCGATATCATCAAACTCAGAAAGTGAAGGGAGCAATAATTTAGAGAGTCCATACTTCCTGTTGAAAATGGTGGTTCCCCAATATATTCGCTCCAGCGCTGAATAATTTTTTCCTTCTCTAATATGAGCGTTCCTTGCTTGGATTTTATGCAGTCTATTGACGAGCACGTCTTCTGTGCTGTTCGTTTATTTGTTTTTGCATATATCCTTTGTTGATGATATTAAATCTCCCTGTTTCTGAACCTTTTTTTGTTTAGCCATTCGTTTTTAGCCGACCTGCATTTGTTCCTTATTCCAGTGCACACTTTTCTGTATTCCATTCCATATCTTGGCAGAGTTTTCTGTCTCCTTTGCATCATGCTGAGAATCTCATCAGTGATTCATTCGTTTTTTCTTCTTCGTTCATTTTCCTTTGGGATGGTGCCATTTGCTGATGTCACTAAAGTTTTTTGAATTTCCAATTCCATTGTGTCCCTCGTATGTTCTTTCTACATTGTCCACATATTTTCCTTTCAGGTTCGGGTCGCTCAGGAATTTGTTGTATTGCAATTTGGGTGCTGCGTTAGGCTTCTTCAGTTTGCGTAGTTTCATTCTTAGTTTACATATAAAAGGGCGATAGTCGCTTCCGCAGTCGGCAATTGGGTAAGTTTTGCAGTAAACCATTGCATTCCTGAATCTTTTGCTGATATTATGTAGTCAATTTGGTTTTTAGTTTCTCCTCCTGGGCTCCTTTATGTCCATAATCTTCTCGGATATTCTTAGAACCATGTGTTGGCTATTACCTGGTCATTGGCCGTGTACCGTTGGATCCATTTTTCTCCACCTTCTTTGCGGGCTCCTATTTCGAATTTTCCGGCTACAGCCCCAGCCCTTCCTCTGCTTAATTTGGCGTTTAGTTCGCCCATGATAATTATGAAGTCTTGCGATTTGCAATGAGTCTTGACATTTTCTAACATGGAGTAGAAAGATACGATTTCTTCTTCCTTACATTGTGCTGTCGGTGCATACACTATTATTATAGATATTTTTTCAATTTGACTACCAGAATTCTTTCAGATAGTTAGTAGTAACCCAGAACGCATTTCTTGAATTCTTGATCTCGTATCAATCCTATTCCTTTATCGTTTTTTTCTCTCCGACTGCATAAATAATCCTGTGATTGCCACTGAAAACATCACCGTTGTTTTGGTCGTTTATTTTCACATGCACCTAAGATATTGACTATTAGCCTACTCATCTCTTGTTTTATATTATCTAACTGGATGCAGTTATTAAACGTTCAAACATTACATGTCCCGGGATTTAATTTTGTTTGATGTGAGCAGACGCAAGATAAGTGTTTGGCGATGCATGTCGCTCATGTTGTTTCTTGCCAGGCTAGGGACAGGTTCCGAGGAATTTTATCCTCTTTACGCCGTCTGTCCTAACAGTAGCTAGATGACGGCCTGATTACACCTGTTGCACATATCTGTCGATACCGGGCGTGGAGATAATTGCCAAAGACTTAACATCCTACACGCTGTTTGGTTTCATATTGCGTGTGTTATTAGCCATGATATATCTTGGGATTAATAGTGGAGTGGTTTCTCGTTGCCTTCTTCACAGTGGTTTATGCAGACACCACCTCTAGTTAGCTGGCCGTTGACTCATAGAGATTCTTTCGAGTTTGGCGGTGTTCACTATTTGCCCATAGATTGGACCCTAAACAGGTGCTACCACCCGGATAATATGAACCTGGGAACAACAGCAATTAAGATGTGGATACATATTCCTCAAACCTCCAATCACCCGATCAGAGGCGTTGCTGCTGGATGTAGTTTATCGTCATATCCAGGACTAATACTAGTTAATTTAGAGTGTATGGACAATGTACGGTACAGATATTTTTTTTTATAATCTGGGCGAATTCTTCCGCATTATATTGCATTTTCTTCCAATAATAAAATCTTTAACAATTTTCCAGTTTTGTCAGAAACAATTTGAGACGTAATATATTTCTCATCTCTAAACAATTGAAAAATAGTATGTCATGAATTCTTTACTGCAGCCGGGTACGTGCGCGGGAATATTTATAACAGCAATTCTTCATTACTGTCAGAATTTCCTGGAGGGGATTCATTATTTACATTTTACTGAGTAAGATTTTTCTCGTTGTGCTGTCAATGTCGAGAGGTATCTTGTCTTGTTCAGCTTTAATACTGTTATGATATTAGTCGACCACGAGGACCTCCTTTGTAGGCCAAGCACAGAAATAAATATTATATGGGTGTCATTAATAAATAAAGAAAAGTGACAGAAAGCAGTATCGAGGTTCGAAGAAGGATGGTTGTCTCTAAGACGGTCCCATCTTTGCTCATTGATCCGAAAATCGGTTGCCTAAACAACTGACTCTTTAAAACTACATAAATGATTTTGTCGGCATATAGGAAATCATCGAATACGTTTCGGCCTGAAAAAACTTGAGAACGTAACTCGAGTTTGAGGTGTTATATATATATATATATATATATATATATATACATATATATATATATATATATATATATATATATATATATATGTGTGTGTGTGTGTGTGTGTGTGTGTGTGTGTACACTGCTGGTCAAAATCTTAAGACCAGATACAAAAGGGTTAAATAATATAAATTGCATTAATCTAAATATATTTGCGAAACATTTAAGTTTAATTAGAAAATGTAGTTTATGAACAAAGAAGTGAAAATTTTAAGCTTTTAATTGATTAACTTAAACAAAGATTGAAAAGGTTTTTTTTTCATTGGTCCCAAAGATAAGACCATGTGTGTAAAATAAATTACCGGACAAAAAATTTAGAACTAGTCAGTGTGCTTATAGCTTCAGGCGTGTAGACATCTACGTCGCTCATTTCCAGCATTAAATTTCAGATTTTAAAATGGCAAAGGGTAAAATTTTAACAAAGTTCAAATAAGGCAGGACTGTTAAATTTCAAAGACATGGTCTTTCGCAACGAGCCATTGCAAATGAAATTGGCCGTAGCAGACTTCATTAAAAATCAAGAGGCAGAGGCTTCTAAAAAATTAAGCGGTCGTCCCAGTAAAATCTCACCCTCTCAAAACAGATCTATTAGACGAGAAGTTAAGAGAGATTCAAGCCTTACATCAAATCAGATAAAAGCGATATACATGCTGAAATTAGCTCTCAAACAATTCGACGGCATTTAAATAAGAAAGGGTTTATGAACGCGAAACGGCTGCAGAGGCCTCGACTTCTTACCCGCCATAAAACATCCAATTTACAATTTGCTTCTGATTATCAATCTTTGGATATAGATGAATGGAAGGAAGGATTGTTTTCAGACGAGAAAAAAATCAACTTTGAGAGCCCAGACGGTTTTCAGCGTTACTGGCATGCAAAATATGTCCCAAAAGAAATTTTCTCAACACGACACAGTGGAGGTGGATATATTGGTGGTTTGTGGTTCATTTCTGTACAATGGAACTCTTGAGTTACACGAGGTAAAAGCTCGCCAAACGTCTGATAGTTACATTGACATGATAAGACACCGCTAATTACTGAACCCCCTCGTCTATGTAGAGAAAACTGGATTTTCCAGCAGGACAATTCTGCAATCCACAATGCTTGATGGAGTTTTTTTTATGGAAAACAACATTCACCTTTTGAGACATGCACCGTGCTCTCCTGATCGAAACCCAATCGAGAATGTTTGGGGATGGATGGCAAAGGATGTTTATAAACATGGATCGCAATTTCAAATTGTGTATACTCTTCGTGCTGCAGTTTATGCATCCTGGGCGAGTATTCCAAGCACCCTCATGCAGGAGTTAATAATGAGTATGCCAAAGCGAATTTTCCTAGTAATTCGCAAAAATGGAAGATATACTGAGAATTAAATTGTCGTTGTGACTGATTTGTTCTGTATTTGATATTTTTATCTACACGGTCTTATCTCTATGACCAACTAAAAAATACTTTTCAATGCTTATTTAAGTTATTCAATTAAAAGCTGAAAATTTTCATTTGTTTGTTGATAAACTACATTTTCTAAATAAAAGTAAATGTTTCTCAAATATAATTCGATTAAAGTAACAGTATTTTATATTTGTAACCCTTTTTTATCTGGCTTTAATATTTTGACCCAGAGTGTGTGTATACACACACACACACACACACACACACACACACACACACACACACACATACATATATATATATATATATATATATATATATATATATATATGTGTGTGTGTGTGTGTGTGTGTGTGTGTGTGTATATATATATATATATCTATATCTATATCTATATATATATATATATATATATATATATATATTGGCTGCATGTTTTCATGAAGACATGTCTCATTTAGAAATTTAGACAAGTTTTGTTTACTTATTCTTTATAGTGTCATCAGCATTTTTTTTTTACTTGTGAATTGAAAAGCGATAAATGTATGTATCGTCCGATTTCTAAATTTTATGATGCAAATATACACGTGTAGTAACATCAAGCGAGGTAAGTAAATTACTGAGATGTCTAACATTTGTAAAAAAACTATTTAAAGCAATTAGTTAAAAGCTATATATTTTTTATTTATCTACTGTAAACATTTTAAACATTTGTGCATTATTTAAAATGGCGACTCAACCCTCTATACAAGAGAAAACATATATATTTTCGTCAAACCACAACTACCTTGTCTAGTAGGTTGAGTTTTCATTTGAATGACGCATCTAACATCACTCAACATTTACAACCATTTGTCTGTCCACATTCGTAATTTAGAAAAGTTATTGTTGAAAATACATTTATACTTTGTCATGAAAATAATAAACATAATATGCATATTTACATGATAAAATTGAAAAATCGTACCGTACTTAAGTTTAGCATTTTTCACTTTACAAGTAAAATATTTAATTTTCAGATGAACTCAATGTCGAAAGTACTCGGAATAAATGAATATTCATCAACATATTTTCTTCCTTTAATAAGGATACTAAGAAACGTAATTATGAGAGTATCCCATTAAGAATGAGTAGGACAACTTGTACAAATTATTCAATGAGACATGTCTTAATATACATATACATATATATATATATATATATATATATATATATAGTCATCCACAGACAGTTGCCTCTAGCTAGGATCGAAACCCGACTGAATTTGTCTACCAACTAAGCCGTAGGCACACGGAAGGAATGGAGGTGAATTTTAGCGTGTTTATTTTTAGATTTAGATAAACACACTGACTGACAGTGACTCAATTCTGCCGAAGAGTCGTGCAATATTATCTTAAATAGTCACTGTTTACAAACTCGCACCTCAAACCAGAGAGCTCAACCGAAATTAATTTTTCAGGAGCCAATATTTTTGTCATTCACAGACAGACTGTTTCGCTGTTTCAAAGCTCATCAGTGTGATTAGACGTCCGGTTGCCTCTAGCTAGGATCGAAACCCGACTGAATTTGCGTCAGTCGGAACTTCTACCAACTAAGCCTTAAAGATTAAGGTGAATTTTAGCGTGTTTATTTTTAGATTTAGATAAACACACTGACTGACAGTGACTCAATTCTGCCGAAGAGTCGTGCAATATTATCTTAAATAGTCACTGTTTACAAACTCGCACCTCAAACCAGAGAGCTCAACCGAAATTAATTTTTCAGGAGCCAATATTTTTGTCATCCACAGACAGACTGTTTCGCTGTTTCAAAGCTCATCAGTGTGATTAGACGTCCGGTTGCCTCTAGCTAGGATCGAAACCCGACTGAATTTGCGTCAGTCGGAACTTCTACCAACTAAGCCTTAAAGATTAAGGTGAATTTTAGCGTGTTTATTTTTAGATTTAGATAAACACACAGTGACTGACATTGACTCAATTCTGCCGTGTGTTTGTTACATTGAATAATATAAACATATTGTGTCAATATTTTATATAATGATCTTTTCCAAATCTCTAATCAGTTTCTTGATGTTAAGATGAAATTCATCAAAGAAGGCACCGTAGTTTTTCCTACCCAAGTTCTTTCGACCTCCTCCAAGATCATCGATGTGACAAGACTTAAGAACGTGAATCGAGTTTGTGGTGATTTTATATTCTTTATGTTTTTTTTACAATAGGATGCACAACATACACGACCCGGAGGCAACCCAAGGTAGAGATTTACGTTAAAGTGTAGTCTATAAAGACAGTATGTGAAAATAACGATTAACTCTAGACTTGAACAGGTTAAGAGTGTAGTGATTGGGAAAACATCTTCTTGGGAGTCTGTTCCACAGGATTGGTTCACGGAAAAAAGTTGTTTGAGTAGAACTTACTTCACGTCGATGGAATACGGTAAGAAGATGTGTGATTTTCTTATGTAAGTGGCATGGCAGGGCCTTGCCTTGAAGGTTAGACCTGGCGGAATGAAGGAATGTAGTTTCTCCATAAATTTCCATGGAAGTAGGGATAGAGCAGTGATAAGTTGGAGGGTGGAAATATTTTTTCCAACAAGGACTCGGTGACAGTTTTGGACTCTATCGAGACAGGAAGGTGAGGACTGGGAAGCTCCAGTCCAAATATGGCAACAGTAGGCCATTTTCGGATGTTTCGTTAAATAATATAGACATAGTGTGTCTATTCATTTTTATAATGATCCATTCCATTTCTCTAATAAGTTTCTTGATTTTCCGATGAAATTTATCAAAGAAGGCGCCGTACTTTTTTCCTACCCAAGTATTTTTTTTATCTGTTCCAAGGACATATTCAGGGATGAATTACAAAGTCAAACTTGTAACTGTGATAAAATCTGAGGAATACGTCGATATAAGGCCTCCTAAACACCACTAGCTTCCTAGTGTGGGGGACACGGAGATGCTTTTTTCTCTATATAGATACATTTTGAACGTGGTATGGCATGCTTAAATAGTATATATCATTTTAACAATGCTATTATATATATATATATATATATATATATATATATATATATATATATATATATATATATATATATGCTTATATATATACACATCTACCTAGGTATGTACGTATATTTGAGAATTTATACATATCTATCTATCTAACTATCTATCTATCTATAGGTATAGAAGTGGGTAAATCAAATAACTAGATATAGATACTAGCAACCGTATATACACGCGCCAGTGTGCACACACAGGTAAACAAATAAATATTTAATTTAAGGTGTAAGCATAACAATGCTCCATGTAGGTAGACGCTGTTAAAAATGTATATTAATAAAAATACATATACCTACTTTTGAGATATATGTAAATTCATTAATATATATGCATATACATACATACGTTTGTGTTATCTATCTATCTATCTATCTATCTATCTATATATATATATATATATATATATCTATATATATATATATATATATATATATATATATATATATATATATATATATATATGGTTACTGATTGAGAGATCTGTTGATCGTGCTATTCAGATAAATTGTCAAGCATATTTCAGAGTAAATTGTCGTAGGACTGGGTGTCATTTCGCCGGGTGTCATTTCGCCGGGTGTCACATATTGAACAGTGCTTTTCTGCCCGAGCCCTGATCTGACCATATGTGCAACTAAGGAATATAGCTCGCCTGAAAATTTGCCATCGATATTTCGATAAAGTAACAGTGAGCTTGCGACGGTTAGTATGAAGGGAAGTGTCTGGAGCGTTGAAAATAATTCATCACCCACAAGGTAATGTAAAAAGATTTGACCAGCCTGGAAAACAAAGATTCGTAAATGCGAGTCTTATTTGACAGCGACATTCTACTTTTGGTCTGATCTGACTCTTTTAACATATCAAGAGCCGAGCACTTTCTGGAGAGGCAATTATACAGAATCTTTTCATCGATGGATCGTATATATAGGTTTCCTTGGAAATGTGCGGCGAAAATGGTTAGCAACAGATACTCAAAGCAGTTAGTTTTATTATGAGTAGAACTGGAGACAATTTAAGTTCTCTTTCTTGAAGATGGAATGTTAATGCTTTTGGAGTTTATTTCTTAGAGATTATTCACTCGTATATGTTTTACGATATGGAAAAATAGCTAAAGAATATTTTATTTTGGAACATTTAGAATTTGCGAATTATGTACCCAGGTCAAAATGGTTATCTTTCTTCAGGTTGCTGAAATTTTATTTTACGTCATTGTATTCATAGGAAATTCAAATATATAAGTAAGAGTGTCGAAGACCGAAATACGGAAATCAATATAATTCGATTTATATTAATGTGATATGAAACTCTAAATCAATTGTAGAAACTATTCAGTGAATATCCAAAACGAATTACTATGTGATTTCAAGAAGACGCTGGTTATGTCCACAATAATCATTTTATGCAATTTATTGAATATATTTCATTTTATTTATATGTTGGTTGGTACATCGCTTATCTAAGTGAAAATGTAATAACATCTGAATTGATAAATTTTATTGAGATTATATATATATATATATATATATATATATATGTTTGTGTGTCTATGTATGTATATAAGGACAATGGAAAGGCATGTGTTAGTATCTATCTCTTTCTTTAAAAATATTAGAGGGATAAATATGCGTAACGAAATAAAAATGGCAGGACTAATGTGGATATATTTGTATTTATATTAGATTCTGTATCGTGAGAATGGCGCGCAACGCACTTCATAATGGAAGAAGGGAACGAAGTTCGAATTTAGAAATTTGGAAAACTCTATGTACCAAAGAAATTAGTGTTCTCATTTCTAATTATTTTCTGACACTGGCAAATGCCAGGTGCTCATTAAATGTCTTAATTGCAATCCTTTTCCTTTTAATTATAGAAGAAAATATCCTTTTAGTCATTCACCCTCCGTATTTTATTGACGCTTTATTCATCTCTCTAGAGTCATTCCGGCCCGAAATATATTCCCACTTTTGGATTATTTAGCAGTTTAAGAAACCGAGCAAATGAATAAGTTAAAAGCCTCGACCATATTATAACAAATAACAAGCTTTCAGTTAAAAGACTAGAATCGATTTTTTAAGCAGTTTTTTTTTATATAGCAAATTTCACTTAATAAAATATTCTAGAGTCACACAAGTAAAAGAGTTACATTCAACATATTCTGAGATTGCACGGGCTATGTTTTTTGTAAATAATTTAATCTCAAGCAAAGCAATACAGATGCAAGGGATATGGCATGTTATAGAAAAGAACACGATTAAGGAGAGAAAAGAAAAATAATTAAAATGACAGAAGATAACAATTGATATTGCATTCAATGTTGACTGGGAAGCAAAAAGGTGGAAGAGAGTTCCAATAGAAAGACGTATGATACAAGAAACCGTTAGGACAGAGGTATCACCCGTAAAATTAAGTGAACTTGCCACCAATCCAGTACTGCGCCTGAATTCATAAATCTCGATAGCAAAGAGGCAAGTTCATCAGATCATTTAGCCTGAAGCTACGTTGCGGCGGTGCGTAAGTGATTGAATCCGAGATGCCAGGTTAGAATCCAAAAACCATTGCCCGTTCTTTGGATTTTAACAGAAATCTCTCAATATATTGTAAAAGAACCAGACCAGATGTGACAGTAACAATCAGAGCAAGGACGTAAGGCCGACTTACGTGAGATGAATAAAATAGAAGGTGGTGATAAATTAAGATTATGAGGATGAGGGAGAAAAATAACGCCTCGATCTTGACTTAAAAGACGTCGATATTGGAATGTCTGAGAAAGACAACTATATAAATCATATATATAGTCATATTTATCATTGTAGGAGTTCTGTAGAAACAGCTGTTTTCTATTTTGAGCACGGAGGAAAGAGACTGATTCAACATCGAAAAAGCTGTCAGAAATACATGAACTAAAGGAAGCGGCTGTAAAAAATATAACACCACCGGTCCGGCTCAATACCGGGTTGTCCCCAAGCTGGTCAGTAATGGTGAATTGATGGTTATCTGTTTTCCTCTTCGTTCATTCATCTGCACTGCTCACGTGTGTCGTTTGATCACATTGTAGTGAATTTCGAACTTTCGTTCGCACTTAGGCTCTGATTCCTGTTGGCAGAACTGTGCTAAGTAAAAGTAAAAGCATGCTCCCCCTCCCGACGGTGAAAAAACAAATATCCTAACAAAGAACAAAGAATACCACTGGGTTAATTTTCAGTTTGTTTATATAATCGTTGACCAACGAATTAACACTCCCCGTTGGATTCTCTATCGTGACACCGTATTTTTTATTTCTAAAATTTGGAGCGGGTTAAACATTCACACGAGATGTTAGATCGGGCAATGTCAGCGGTAGGTCACGTGGGGTTCAACAGCTTCCTTGTTTGCTGTTGATTCGTCGCGGCCTTCTGCAACGGCAGATCCTGCTGGCGGCTCAGACGATCGCTCGATTTATATGCATCTCGCCCAGTTCTCGCTCCCCATCAAAGCTCATTACGCATTCCTCAATTAATTATCTTCTCAAACCCTGGAAAATGATAATGGCCCTAAACAAAGCGGTCTGGTATTTCAAAACAATAAACTTTGTCCCTTCATTTTTCTCGACAATCGGACGTTTTATCAAACAATAATTTTTCTGTCAACGAAATTATGTGTTTACAATTTATATCAAATCGGCAATTTCTTTTGTTTATCGATTTCCAAATCCCACAAAATTCATTGTTTCCATTTTTTGTTTTACTTAAATTCGGTCCCCGGTCTACAATCACCTTCAGATACCAGCAAAGTCAAATTTTCAAAAACAAAATTATTTATTTAAAATTGTCTACTGTTTTACATTACGGCTTTGTCGTGGAAACGTGAAAATTTGTATGTGCGTTTTTATTTATCAGAGAGAAAAAAACATTTTTTTTACCTCGCTTCATATTTAAATTCCTGTTTGTCACTTTTCTTGTTTAACGTTTTCAACCCTTCGAATGCTCTAATTCTTTACGGGGTTTTCGAATAAACCCTTTTAATCCTAATTCCAAACCACCAGAATCACGATAGTGTCACTTTCATTTCAATACCACCAATGACCGTTTATAGTGCCACAAATGTATGAGTTAATGAAACTCAGGAAAAGAGCTTATATGAACATTTACCATGGTAGTAACAATAGAAAAATGGCGGTTGAGTAGCGTTGTTTCTGTGAGATTATTAATTGATTAATCTTTTTTATGTTTTATCAACCCCTTTTTGGGATTTATTCAAACTTGAAATCTATTTTGGAATGTATGAATAATTGTTTGTTTTTTAATTTTGTAATTGAATATTGTGTTAATATTTTTGGAGATGACAGTGATGACAAGTACAACTCTTACTATTTAATCCAAAGCTGTGGGAGAAGAGATGGATTTTTACATTTCCCAAGTGTATTTGCGCTTAAGTGAATTTAAAGAATTCGATTTGAATCTGAAATCATTTCACCGGTATCTGTGAGAAAGTGATTGTAAAATGGAAAACACCTGATCACGCAAAAAAAAAAATCACTTAAATGTTTTTGAACTCTACAAAGTTTGAAAAGTAACCTTTGACATTTGACGGAAGGAAACAAAAACCCTGGATTAGAAACTGAGACGCGAGTTAAGTAAAAAGTACCCCCACCTTCCATTAAAAATGTAACGTAATCTTGACTGATTTGTTTTTTACTGCTTATCAAACTTTTACGGGTTCATTAAAACCAACAAATACTTATTAGATTGCAATAATTGTTGGACATAAAAATGATACAACTCCTACTAATTAACTAATGGCCCGAGAAAAAGGTGGATTCCTACCCGACCCTAGATTAAATGGGTGTAAATGAATGTAATGAACCCAACTTGATGTGGAACTCGGCTTTACGATTTATAATTTAAAGATATTATTCATCCACATAGACCAAGTGGTCAGCCATCTAGGTATTACCAGTCTCGACGTTGCTTAACCTCAATGATCGTACAAGATATGATATAACCTTAAGCTTACTTAATCTCGTATCGAGAAAAGTGTACTCATCCTTGATATTTAAAGATTGTCATGTTTATATAAGCACGAGGATAATTAGCAAAAATTAGCTAAAGAATAATACTGACTTATGAGCTATTTAAAAAATACTTGTACTTGTGAACGAATGATTATTTACTGAGCAAAGCATAAACAGATGCGCTTAAAATTTCCTATGAGTAAAAGGGCTTGTTGCATTAAAATATGTTCTATGCTAATATCGTCCAGTTCAGTCTCCTTCACGGTTTTGTGTAAAGTAGTTTAGGTTTGGGCTTCTGGTTCATTCTGAAGTTAACCTTAACTTTATACATCTAACGTCTCCGTCTAATCTCTGAAATCAAGTTTACTATTTATTTATTTATTTTCCTCAACAGGAGTTTTTAAGTTCTCCCATCGTCCGGTTCACACTTATAAGACATAAACTCTTATATTTTACGGACAATAAGTGAAACAAAAACGACAATACACTTTAAAACATATATTGGACATTGAAATATATTTTCACCATTTATCAATCTGCGCAGAGGGAGGGTTATAGGATATAAACAATATTTTACGGCCAGTAAGTGAAACACAAAGACGCCAACAAATAAATCATTCTAAATTCAGTAGACTCGAAAAACCTTTTTAAAATACTGTACAAACACGTCTCCAAATTAAATAAGTGGCCTCTGGAACCTGATGGATATGACAAGTCATGTGATGTGCTCTATATTACGTCCGCGCAGTTGAACTCCAAATGACATGGACATAGGTCAGGGCTCGTTTACCGAGTACATTCCAGCGCAAAAATCAAATAGCGATAAACACAGCTCTTCAGCGACAGTCAGTGACCAAATCCTCAACGACACAGTCAATGAAGTACATTCAGCGAAAGACAGCGAAGCAGACCAGGCCTCAATCAACCGTATAGACATACGTTACTATAACAAGGCGTGAGTCAGTGATTATTTTTCTACATATAAAGCCGCATCGAATGTAAATCTTATATTCCCTTTTTTGTTCACTGTGTTAAAAACAATTACTGCTATAGCACGCAATAAGTCAATTGTAACACACATGTTTCATTAGCGTGTTCTTCACATACACACACGCGTATTGGCGTACCACTCCACTTGATTTCATCACTTGTAGCAAAAACACTTCGAAAACATTACAGACTGAGTATCACTCAAGGGTTACAGAGAGTGAGAGTAAGAGTAAAGAGGGATGTTTGAGGAAAGGATAAAGAGAAGGACGGGTGTCAAGGTCAATACATCAGAAGATGTCGATTGACATTACATTTGAAGATTAGCTATCAGGGAAGCAAGTAGGAGGAAGGGACTTCCACTGGCGGGAAGTACGAGAGAGGAAGCAGTTTGAGTAGAAGAGGCGGTTATATTTAATTGTTCCGGCAGTGAAAATTGTGGGACTGAGATGCCAACCTAGTAGGATGCTTAAATTCTTGCAGTTGGGGTACCAGTGAAAGTAGCTCGTCAGAGCATTTGCTATGAAAATATTTGTAGAAAAGACAGAGGGAAGCCACATCACGTCTGTGAGAAAGTGAGAGTAGTCGAGATGCCAGGTCAGGACCAATCATATTGCATGTCCGTCTTTGGATTTTATGGCAACAGTATTCAATGCAAGGTAGATTTGTAGGTTTTAAGGATTAACTCTGACGAGAAAAAATCTTCTGGCACAACACAGGGAACCAACTATCCTTGCAGTAGATCTCGTCTTCTTTTACTGCGAAGAACATTTCCTCGCGTTTTTTTTTGTATTGAATTTGTGGACATGAAACTCTGAATTTATTTTTCCACCTAAAATCCGCGTAGACAAACGCCATATACTCTTCTCCGATCTTTTGAACAAGGCAGAGTTTTATTTGTGTTTACTGTTTAAGTTTGTGTTTCAGGTTCCTTCTAATGTTTACTTCTAAATTATAAATCTAACGTCTCCGCCTGATCTCTAATGTTATATTAATTATTCATTTAATTAATTTCCCCGATAGGCGTATATAAGTTTGCCTATCTTCCTGATCACACTCTCCCCCGATCTTTTGAACAGGGGTAGAGGTGTATCCCTTATTTCCAGTTTAGGTTTTGGTTTCCGGTTCCTTCTAAAATCTTTCCATCCAGTAAAAGCTTGCGTCTTTGTATCATTATCGTCTTGATTTGGGTGAATTGAACGAAAAAAAAAATATAATTGAAGCTCGACAAATAAAATGGAAAAAAAAAATTCTTACTAAATTTGTTTTCTCTACAAGGATTTTCCACTTACAGATAAATTGATTTAAACAAAATCATGGGTTTTCGCAGTGGCACTGAAATAAGTATAGCATAGTCCCTTTTCAGATATTGCAAGGGAAAATACACAATGACAGTTTTATTCATGATAACAGAGTTATATAGTAATATAATAACCTATTTAAAAGAAAGTACAAATATCTATCCATGCACGCATAAATATATATCTTTGGGTGTATATTCGGAGGGAATGTACCTTTTGTGCATCGATCTACCAGCGTTTTGATAGGAATACGCATGCGCAATCATATGCCAGTATCTCTATATTTATATACAACGTTTAATGTTTTATCAATTCAAAAGAATATGAATTATATTAGTTCAAATCAATAATATGCTTATCACAGTAATGTGATAACGGATTTTATCACGATATCCAAGTTTTTCTCTTCGCACGAGTAATATCTTACATTAATTGATGTGAGTTCAACTAGTGTGCACCGAAATTATTGTTTGCATTTTTTAGAATATGTTTTATCTGAACTGTAGTTTGTCAGAGACAGTTTACGCATGCACACAAGTTTATATAAACACGGTGGAGTAACGGATTGCAGCTCGTATTGAGGAATCGGAGAGCCGAGTTCGAATTTCACACGTGTTCATTACATGCACTTATGTGCTAATACACTTGGGAAGGGTATGAATATATCTATTTTCCTCCCCACAACTATGGGTAAACAGCAGGACGGTCTTGGAGTAGCAGAGCTCTGAATTCAATACCTGTAGAGGGTTATATGTGGACATTGTGGCATACTGTGCACTGGCTCTCTGCATTCCACCATATGAAAAAGTGTGATTGGTTATGTACAAGCCTTCCCCGTTATAATCAAATGATATGTGCGGGTAGTCTGGCTACTGGTTCTAAGGGACTAAGATGCTTGATACTCATATATCGGAAGAGTCCAGTATATATATATATATATATATATATATATATATATATATAGTAGACCTGCTTAACAGTATACATACCTAGATCTGTTTAACAGGTATAATATTGGAGGAATCCAGACTTCTTCATAGAGTGTCAGTTGCGGTGGACTGGTCATGTCCTGAGAATGTCTGATGACAGTATGTCTAATATCCTAATGTACAGCCAGTTAAATTAGGGTTATAGGAATCTAGGACGAACATGGATTAGATATAACGACAAGCTGAAGAGCAAATTGAGTGGAGATCAACGTGTTTTAGTGGACTCAGCAGTTTTCAAACTGCTAGTCTGAATCGTCTTCAGTAAGCGAGAGCAAGATCTAAAAGGTCAGCCAATCCAACAGTGAGCTCCGCCCGCAATCCTCACTCTTGTTCCATATGTCGCCTCCTTTGCAAATCACTAGTGGGTCTTAAGTGCCACTTAAGGTTATCGCACAAAATTCATAACTAAATCAATTGGTTAATTTATCAGATCCTCATTCGTCGAAACCGACGGGAGAGTCTATTAAATGTGTGTATATATATATATATATATATATATATATATATATATATATATATATATGTGTGTGTGTGTGTGTGTGTGTGTATGTGTGTGTGTGTGTGCGTGCGTGCGTGCACGCGTGTGTGTCTGTGTGTGCGTGTGTGTGTGTTCATCTGATTGGATGAAGAAAAAATGGGAAAGTTTAATAAACCTAAAATGTTTGTCTTTTATTAAAGATTCATCAGAGAATGAAGCTTTAATAAAAGTGAGCATACCAATCCTTTAATAAAAAGAAGCACGGAACCACCTCTTAATTAATGTTGTTCCGAGGTTCACCCTGATCCCTGGTGGTAGCGTCTGTTATGGCCCCAGTTATGGAAAGATAGTGAAGACAAAATCAAAAAGAAAAACACTATGAAAGTGTAAAAATATATTTTTATAGTCAAATTACCAGCAATATATTTTTATATATGTGTAAAATTTACCAACATTACATAGTTATAGTAACATTACCAACAAGAGACATTTATAGTAAACTTACCCACAATACATATCTATTGTAATAATACGAATGATACATATTGATAATAAAATTACTTACAATACATAACTATAGTAAAATTATCACAAGGCATATTTATAGTAAAATGATAACAATACATAATCTATAGTATAATTAACAGCAATACATATCTATTGTTAAAATACCAACACTACACTGATTTTCCAATAGTAGCTTAGATGTGGCACAAGGCCAAAAGTAAGGGGCACCCAGTGTGGATCGAACTTACTATTCAGTCGTAAATTTTTTATTGCGAGTCAAGCTTGCTAACCATTATATCACATCGAGGCGTCCCCCTCCAAATACCAAGACTACATATTTATATTAAAATTTCTAACGATATATATCTATCGGAAACAATACCTATTTATACCAACAGTACATATTTATAATAAAATCAACAACAATTCATATCTATAGTAAAATTACCAGAAATACATATTTATATTCAAATTGGAATTCGAATAATATATATCGTATTTTTATTACTTCAAATCTCCCAAGAAAATTAAATTTTGGCGTTAAATGACCCATAAGGAGTTGATGTGCCGTTAAACAAACAAATCGTATCTTATCAATTTATATGATTAATAAATAACATAACCATTACATCTTTAGAAAGATATGTATGTGTTGGCGGTAGTCTAAGTATATATCTATATATGGTTGTCAACTATAAAATAGAAATGAACTAAGACTTAATGAATGTGTCCTTTCGTCACTGACCAAATATAATATTGCTCTCTCTCTCTCTCTTTCTCTCTCTCGAGCGCGCATGCGCGTCAAGTCGTATTCTATTCATTCTAATAAATAAAGCAGTTTGCAAACTTGAAAATGCCGAAGTAGAAGCTTCCTACGTGATAGTTCTTTCAATATTTGTCTGTCTAAACCAGGCAACAAATTCCATATACAATTGCATAGGTGATGACAAATATTTAATTCTTATATCGGTATTTACACGACAGACGTTTGCTAAATTTGCCATGCGAATTGCAGTTCTTTAGGTGATTTTACGCGGACTAAGAAAATTCCCGTTAATAACAATCACGCCCAAAACACATACAAATTTGGGAAATCGTTAACCGGTTTGAAAAACCATATACGATCCTATGCTTAGTTCGAGAAATCAACGGCATGGAACCCTATAATAATAAAATCGAAGCATTAAAGAATCATAGAAAAAACATATAAACCTAAATGGTAATTTTCCTTACAAATCAAGTAGACAGCCACCATAAGTACGTGTGGATATGGATGGGGGCGAAACAATAAAACACTAATATGACGGAGATAGTGCCAGAAAGTCGATGCTCAATTGTGCAAATCATTGTTTTGCGTAATAAAATTTATATTCAAAATTGATATTGATAAAATGTTGAGGATAAACATTCTGCTTTCTTCGTTTGCTGGACGTCGGTTTCCCGAGATTCCGTTCAGGCGGAGGAATGGCTAATTACCCTATCGAATAGCCTCCATGCCTGTTGGTAATGGTGGGCTGTGATACGCTTCGGCGATCGTGTCGCTGCTCGATTGAGGGTCGCACGACAGTACTTGCGGCCAACTGAATGTAACGAACCCAACAGAAATTTGAACCCGGCTTTCTGATTTCGCATACCGAGCCGTTATCCGTTGCAACTCTTCGTCAATTCAAATATACAGCAGTTAGATATTGACCAACGTATCACTCTTACGCATCATGGCGATCTTCAAACAATTCTCAACATTACCAATCTCAGTCTCTCTCTCCCTCTCTCAGTATACACACATACACGCAGACGCAAGCACACACATTATCACACACCTGAACACACACACACACACACACACACACACACACATATATATATATATATATTCATACATGTTTCATTAAATAATATAGATAAGTGTTGTCTATATATTTTATGTAAGTTCTTTTCATATCGTCTGATAAGCTTAATAACATTATCATTAAACAATGAAAGAAAATCACAATATTGATACATATTTTTTAATCCAATCTAACTCCAACAATTGAGTAATAGAGTATTACATAAGGATTCCGAGGATATTACCCTCAGATGAGGCATTGATATATATATATATATATATATATATATATATATATATATATATATATATATATATGTGTGTGTGTGTGTGTGTGTGTGTGTGTGTGTGTGTGTGTGTGTGTGTGTGTGTGTGTGTGTGTGTGTGAGCATGTGTGTCTGCGTGTGTATTTTTGTGTCTGTGTCTCTGTGCGTGTGCGTGAGGAAGGATGTCCCTCCGATAATGCACATCATCATCACACACGAATATGAGCACAATTATATAAATATATATTTATATGATAATCCACCTTATATATATATATATATATATATATATATATATATATATGTCCGAGAAATATTCATAGGAAATATCCGACAGGAATCGAACCTGTATTGTATACGGAACCGTCATATAGCCTGACATGAGGATCGTTTTGTTAGCAAGATCGATTTTACTGCTTTTAAATCTTCAATGAATCTCTCACTTACATTCATATCTTTTCAATGCGTATCCAAATGTAAAAAAATGACGTCACACTTTATGAAATGGACGAATATTTTCTCTTAAAATTTCTCAGATATTCAGGCGGGTAAGTGTTGTTAATACTGTTTATTATAAACAGAGCATTTACTTAAATATTTGTATCTATAAAAAGAATGTATAAATATAAAATGTCTTAAAATAATTGTCAGACTTTGTCCATTTCATAATTGTGGGACTATAGAGAGAAAATTTTAATATAAGTAAAAGTTGTTTCCTTAGCTGACTGATGTTACCCTCAGCATCCCGACACCAGAGTTTCATCGGTTGACCTAACCGTCCGCTCGTCAGGTGATATCAGCAAGTGACTTCTTATATTTTTCGATTTTCTTTTACATATAATTATCATTCACGTACTTTTATTCTGTATTCGTGTGTGCGTTTTCGCGTGTGCATCCATGCGGCCGTCTATGCTTATATACGTTCGTGCGAGTGCGCCCGTCTGCGTAGATGTGAGTGTTTGTATGGTGTTGTGATCATTTGTTCTTTTCCCCGTTTTTTTTTCTACTTTACGCTCGCTCATTAACCTTTTCTCTTTTCCTGTTTTCTTTCAATTGGCCAATTATTATTATCTTTGTACATGTCACCGTTTTTAATTTTTTTATTCTTGAGCGTTTTAATTTTTGGCCTGTGAATATTCTATTTTGTTTTTTCCATAAATAATTGATATTAATGCTTGAATGATATATATATAAATACGCACACACACACACACACACACACATATATAAAAAAAAATATATATATGTATGTATATATATATATGTGTGTGTGTGTGTGTGTGTGTGTGTGTGTGTGTGTGTGTGTGTGTGTGTGTGTGTTGTGGATTCCGGGATGAAATCTGATATCAATAAATAACAAACGCCAGGATTAGATAAGGCAAATAAATGTATTAACGTAATAATACAAACTGGTAATACGGGTTAGTAGATCCAGGAATGAGGGTTAGTAGCACTAATATATATACAGTCTTGGTATTGAAGTATCGCGGTATGACTCCTTACTGAGTCTAGGTGCTCGTGACGGTGACTCTTGTGCTACCCTCCTCTAATACTACTCTGATACTACTCTCATACCGACTTCTCGACTGTCCTCCGGCTATTCACTGGTGGTAGTATATGTATACCTCGGTTGAGTCCATTTGTGTGAAAATGGGAGACCCCTTAACAATATATATATATATATATATATATATATATATATATATATATATATACTTTCATATTTATATATCTTCACTATGCTATTATTTTGTTTTATTATTCGGTTGTATGGCATCTTAATTATTAAATATAGGGGGTTACGTTTACAATATTTTTTTCACTATTGTTTAAATTTATGTGCATATGTCTGCATCTTGTGCATACACGCACACATTCATGTACGTCTATAGGTATACATACGTCCACATATATACACACATAAACGCCCCTTCCTCAGGGAGATGTAAAGTTATGTCTGTGCTTTAGATTTTACTTAAATCAGTGGGTCATATATTAGTACTTATGAGTTATTTTAGGATGTTTTCCTCTTGTTTATAGTTAGAGTGTATTGCAGTAAAGTAGATTGATATGTTTAGATTTATTTGGGGAATTATTATGTTTTTTTATTGATCTTAAGAATTATAACAGCTCGAGCATTTTGCTCATGAACAATGTAATTATGAAAGTCATTATTAATGAGAATCTGTTTAATGTTTTCTAATTTAGTGTAGACAGTTTTTGTTTTCGTGGAAAAGTTAGCAGTTTATGAAATCTTGTATAATAGCTGTTTTGTAATAGGATATTCATTTTTGCAGTTAAGAATGCAATGTCAATGGTAGCTGCTTTTGCTGGTTCCTAGGCCTCATGAATTTAAACGTCCCACGAGGCTGGCATCCTGTTCCCACCCCTTCCCTGATGAAACTGTTAGATGTAGACGTCTCTACTACTCCAATAGCTTCATGTCTCGCACATCTCGCCTGTGGAACTCCCTTCCTTATTCCTGTTTCCCTGACAAACATAAGCTCCAACTATTTAAGTGTAACGTCAATCGACATCGCAAGCTCCCTTCTCCACATCCTTTCACCTTTCATTCCTATCTGCTCTCGCTCCAAATCTTCTGTAACCCCCTTGCCTTGATCGATCCACTATCTTTCTCCACATCCCCTCCTTTACCACTCCTACCTGCTCTTCCTCCAAACCTTCTGTAACCCCTTGCGTGCTAGTGGCTTCCAGCCTTGCTTGGGATGATAAGCTTAAAAAAAAATCTTCCTGATTACTCTTTTATCTTTCTCGCTCCTTAACAATATTTCTGCTTTTTAATTCTTTCGATCCCACTAACTCAATGAGTCTTAGTGGCTATACTCCCTTAATCGGCATAAATTCGATTATAAACAAACAGAAAACGATTATTCTAAATAAGTTATGAATCCTTTTAATTGCCTTTTAAATAGCGTGAATGCACTTTCCTCTAACAATGAGCTAACAACCACGGCAGACTGGAATCTCTTGTCGTTGATTGCAGAAGATGGAGGAAAAATACAACGTTGACATTAATGCTGATGTAAAAGCTAGTGAAAAAAGTCTATTCACTGTTTAGATAATGATATTCTAAATTTAAGTGAATCAATGATTTTTCTTAAAAAGTTCCATCAAAGATGCGTCAAAAAGATCTTTTCACGTCATGCAATGTTGGAACAGATAAGAATGATATATTACCTTCCGACATGAATGTCTGCAAATGCCGACAAAATGGTAATTACACTTCAAAGTCCTATCGAATGAAAATAGTCCTATATATTATTAAGATTAATGATAAGCGTTAGCACACAATTAAACGTGCTAATTTGTGATGTCGAAAATAAAAGAGTTGGTAACAGAAAGCCGGTATATCTAAGTGCATACCAATCTTATTGATGCGCGTCAGGCGTAGAAACGGTTAATTATTTCGTCCTTTCAACTTAATTAGTATATGACTAATTTTATGTGTTTAAGATATATTTGATATAAATAATTTACATATATTACATATTCGGAAAAATTTCTCTGGGCTTCTAGTGACACGACATTCAGGTTTTTATTACCTTCTGTATCACATTTTTTCAACATCTTTTTTTTTTTCTATGCGCCGTGGCTCACCACAATTTATTGACCTTTGTAGCTCTTAGTAAAATGTTTCTCTTTGCTATCTCTCCTAATCTCAGTTTTGTCAACCATTTACAGAAACTCGTTATATAGGTTATTTGAATGTTTTCTTCTGTTCCTCTTGACTTCAGTATGTCTTGAGAGTGTCAAATTATCTAAGTTCTCGTCCTCAGTAACTACCCTAAAATTATCTCTTTATTATTGTAAGATTTTTTTGCTTTGTTTCTTTTTTCCCTAAAACTTCGCCGTTACTCACATGTTCAGCCCATCTTATTCTCAGCTACACTCAGCTAAAACTTCGCCGTTACTCACATGTTCAGCCCATCGTATTCTCAGCTACACTCAGTTAAAACTTCGCCGTTACTCAGATGTTCAGCCCATCGTATACTCAGGTACACTCAGCTAAAACTTCGCCGTTATTCACATGTTCAGCCCATCGTATTCGCAGCTACACTCAGTTAAAATTTCGCCGTTACTCACATGTCAGCCCATCGTATTCTCAGGCACACTCAGCTAAAACTTTGCCGTTACTCACATCGTATTCTTCCCTAGAATCCATTTTCCGTTATCACGTGTGTCTTCTTTATCTGTAACAAGACTGTGTAGAATTCATTGCCATATAGGCGGACTTGTATTACAGTAGTCTTTTCCTTGTTTCTAAAGAAATGTTGCTGTTTTTTAATACTTTCCTTACCTTTGGGAAGGCGTCTTTCCCTATCCCGATACGCCTTCGGATTTCGGTCTCGCATTTTCCTTCGTCTGTTTAAACACTTACGAGATATTTAAATTTGTATACTTGCTTGATTTTGTGTCTACATTGTGTAATTCGGCTTTGGTCTGTTTCTTTTGTGCCAACCACACACTAGCAGGCTTTTATTTCGTAGATGCCATACCCCTTCAAGATATACATAATTATATCTCTCTTTATTTCATATGAATTGTTATTATTGATTCACTAATTCGTTTTTTTTACGTCTTATCAACCTTTTGCAGGTTATGTGAAGCCAGAAAATATTTTTGACACAGTGGAGTAATGGATAGCGACTCGGATTGTTCAGTGATATAAATCTTACTAATTAACCTATAACTGGGGGGCGTAATAGGTGGATTCCTACTTTTCCTAATGGTAATTGAGCGTGAGTAAATATAAGGAGCCGAACGTGAGTGGGGACGAGGCTCATCGTTTAAGAATTCCGAGTCAATATCCATTACATCACCCGCATATCGAAGCTTACATCACCTGGTATTCCTAAGTTGTCACCCTTCTAGGTACTGACCAGGCTCAATGATGCTTAACTTCGCTGAATGTACGTCAACCGGTGTTTTAATGTTATGCGGCCCTGGGCCTGAATTGTTCTTAATTCTTGGGAAATACAGTATAGTATTACCCATTTGCTGTCTTTTGTTTTTTTTTAAATTCAGAGTACTCTTTTTTTTTACACTGGCTAGTATAGCGATTTTCCAGGCGTAGCTTAGATGCGGCACAATGCCAGAAGTAAGTGGCACAGAGTGAGAATCGAACTCACTACTCGGTCGTAACTGTTCTAGCGAGACAAGCTTGCTAACCATTACACCGCCTCGTGGTGCCCCATACACGGGATAGTGTATAAGGATTAAAACAAAAAACATAGCCGTTGTGGGAGTAAAAGGGAAACGTGTGTTTTCTAAAGAGAATTAATAAGGAGATGGAAATAGCCAATGGGCCGGAATTTAATCTTGGGGTGCAGATTCCAATTACCATACCAGATAACCAAATTAAGACTTCCTCCAGGAAAGACTCAAGGATAGTTGAGGTGCTTATTGCGAAAATTCCTTTGTCTTTTCATTAACTCGGGGTTCCTCCCGAGACACTACCAAGTTTTATTATCGGTCGGCACAATCTTAATAAAATATATGCAAGTGACATTGTGTTTATGCCAAACAGATGTAAATTTACACAGAGAGGGTAGCAGGGGAAATTGATAAGAAAGTGCTACGATCGATTGTAAGAAGACAGAATGTGAAGAGGAAAAATCCCAAGATGCGAAGAAAGACCTGGAAGATGTTAACATGAAACAACTACAGAACTTTAGATATCTGATTCGTGATTTAACAAAGGCTGGAAATGCGGCATCGAAATCAGAACGCGCACTGGAATAGCATTCCAAAAGCTAAGCAAAGTATTAACAAACAAGAAACAAAGCAGTGTGCGAGACTTCTATATAATATCCTATACGCCTATTGGTCACGGTGGAGTAATGGATAGCGACTCGGATTGACGAACCGGAGAGCCGAGTTCGAATTTCAGTCGAATCCATTACATTAACTTACGTACCAATATCTTTGGGAAGGGTATGAATCCCATTCTCCCCCCCACAGCTCTTGGTAAATAGCAGGACAGACCGGTTTCTACAAACTTGGATGGCAACTGGTCTAACGCAGAAAGAACAAAATCTGCCTCTTCAGTCATGTATCGAAAGATACATGAACGCCTAGGCGTGTATCACGCATGGCACATAATTGACTGACTATATGGAAGGGAATTCAAGAAAAAAATTCTCATAGAAGAAGAAGAATCTTGAGGCAACCGAAATATGGTTCTACAGATGGATGCTGAGAATAACATTGACGGAGCGCGGCAACGAGGAAGTCTTCATGAAGATGAAAACAAAAGAAACATTTCTACTCAGAAAGAGACAGCTGAAAATACTTGGACGTTTATTGAGGAAAGAGTGTTTGGAGAATATGAGACCCACAGGAGATATCTAAGTGACAATAGACAGGAAAACGGGTTAACTATCTGATGAGATTTTGTGAATAGATGGCGGAATGGATGGTGGGTAGAATGGCCAAGGGGGAAACGATGTTAAGAGCTACAAGGATAGGAAGTTGTGAAGAGTCATGATCGCCAACGTTCTAAAGTTTAAAATATTTCCACTCTCTTCATGGTATACTCGGGTGTTTCCTTGCAATGTGACAGGCTCGCTGGTTCCACGACTTCCTGAAAACCACAGTTCTTGCAACTCTTTCGTTTTGCTTTTTGTTTTAAACGCGCCGATATCTTTTTATACAAATTTTGCGTTTAGGTTCTTAAAGTACCACCTATTTTCATTATTTCGCTAGCAGAGAATATATCCTGGTTTCATTTCAGGTCTTTCTAATGAATCACCAGCTAAATAATGACTAAATCGATTCCTAGGGAGTTCCTCAGCAATACCTTAGTAAATACCAGAGTACCTTAGTAAATTTTTCTATTGCTTTATTATTGGTTGTTTTTTGTTTTAGTTTTGTTTTAGCGGCATATAAGCTTCTCTGTATTATTTAATGCTGTAATCAAAATATTTAACAATTAATTTTCTTTTATTTTTGGAGATGATCGTGGTTTAGTGATACAAATCTTACGAATTGATCTATAGCTGAGAGAAAAAGAGGCATATTCTAATTTTTTGAAAAGGAAATTTGCGCGTAAGTAAATATAAGGATCAAACTGGAATTGGATTACGGTTCTCCGATTATAAATTCCGAACCATTACAAGTTACACCATCTGAAAATCCATGCTAACAGCACCTACTATTACCAAAACGCTCACCCATCTAGATACTGAGCAGGTTCAATGTTGCTTAACTTCGATGATTGTTTAGGAACCGGTGTTTCAACGTTATATATCTCGATGCTTTATTTCTTTTATGTAATACTTCAGATTTTAGGGAGATGGTGGGGGCTGAAAAAAGATTGCCAACGTCCTGAAGTTTAAAGTATTACCATTCTCTTCGTGGTATACTCTTAGGTTTCTTAGCAATTTGAATAGCTGGCTGGTTCCACGACTTCCTGAAAACCACAGTTCTATCCTGGTTTCCATTCTTAACTATCTAATGAATCATTATCTAAATAATGATTAAATAAACTTCTAGGGAGTTCCACAGCTATAGGGTACCTGAGTAAATTTCTCTAATACGTTTTTATTGTTTTTTTTTTAGCGGCATACCAGCCTCTATGTGTTACTTAATGCTGGAATCAAAATATTTTACAAGCAATTTTCTTTTATTTTTGGAGATAATCGTGGTTTAATGATACAAGTCTTACGAATTAATCCATAGCTGAGAGAAGAGGAGGTAGATTCATATTTTTCTAAAGATATTTGCGCGTAAGTGAAGATGAGGATCAAACTGGAATTGGATTACGGATCTCCGATTAAAACTTCCGAACCATTACATGTTACACCATCTGAAAATCCATGCTGACAGTACCTATTTCCAAAACGGTCACCCATGTAGTTACTGACCAGGTTCAATGTTGCTTAACTTCGGTGATTGTATAGGAACCAGTGTTTCGGTGTTAAGTGGGTCGACGTGTTTTGTTTGTTTTTTTTTTGTAATACTTCAGATTTTAGGGAGATGGGGGGGGGGCTGAAAATGTCTCGGTTCGATCAAAAAGCACTGTTAAATTATAATATTTACTCTTTGGGTCAGACCTAGGTAGTATATCCAGCCGAAAACTCTTCAGCCCCCTCATCGCTTATCCATATTCAGACAGATAATTGCTCATAATGACTTGTCCCAATCTCCCTGTGTCGTATGGGCGATTCGTTTTAATGTTTATTATTTTTGTTATATCACTCTGTAGTAGCAGTCACAGCACAGTTCACGTTACGTTTCGCAAACGGGTTTGCTTAGAAATACCCATATGTTCCCCACTTGTTCTCTATTTATACTTGTCTATCTCATTTGCATACGATACTATAAGGTTTTAAAATAGGTCTATAGAAGAGCTTTTGCTTTACGAAAATAATTTCTAGGATTCATTCTGTTTTGCTTGTTCAGATGTATGTGTTAATGAATAATCAGTCATATAATTTTGTACCGCGCCTTCTTTAGTAAAACCAAGAAATCAATAATTAATTAACTGTGATTAAATATTTGTAAATGGTTATAGATAAACGAATTAAAATTAGGACATAATATTAAAGTTTTAAGGGAATCGTAGATCATCTTGCTCTACAAGTTCTTGAGAGGAAGATACGATATTCCGAAAAAAATATATACTTGGTCTAAAATTATTAGCTGAGACGAAGTGGAAAGAATAAATTGAATCCATTTCTGGGTTCAGTTACTAAGAAAGTTGGTTCTCTGTGTTTGTCCAAGACAATTCTTCATTTCCTGAAACTATTTTATGTCTACCGTTCGTTCATGCTTAGAATATTACTGTTACATATCGCCCGTTACTCCTGCTATATATTTAAAGATTCTTGATAAAATCAGAAGAAGAATAAGCAATATTATTGGTACTGAACTGATGTTTCGTCTGCAGTCAATTACCCACCGCCGTCATGTTGCTTACCCTCTTCCTTTTCTATAAATATATTCATGGTAATTGATCTGATGAGCTCTTTCCTATGGTACCTAGAATTTATGAATTTAAGCGCAGTATTAGATTGGCAACAATGTCAAAAATTCAGCCTGTAGAAGGCTCGGGGCCACTCGTGGTAGAGGATTTTGATAATGGAAAGTTTATATACAGGGTGTCCGAAAATAATGTATACACTCTTTGAATCTTTGTAACTTATTCAATTTATCTATATTGACTTGTAAATATGATTAATACAAGACAAAGAATACACATTTAAAGAATTTGTGAGTAAAATATACACATAGAAAATTAAATTTAATAAGATAAAATATACTTGGGGCAATGGCAGAATGTTCATATAATGAGTTCACATCAAGTGCTCAAACTGGTTACCGTTCTGTTCAATACCCTTTACATATCTTGAAGAAATAGACCTACAAACGTCCAGTATCATTTCCTCTGGTATTTGAGCACACTCTTCTTCAATTGCTACTCTCATTTCTGCAATTGTTTCAGGTTTCCTGCTGTAAACTTTGTCTTTTAGAAACCCCCACAAAAAGAAATCCAAGGGTGTCCAATCTGGTGATCTAGGTGGGTATTCAACTGTCCCTCTTCTTACAATCTATCTGTTTAGAATATTTTCATCCATATAAGTTCTCACATCACGGTAATGTTTTATTAACTATTAATTTTTAAAGAGTGTATACATTATTTTGGGACACCTTGTAGATAGGAAGGGAAGATACCGGTTGACTCTAGACTTGAACAGGTTATGGTTATAGTGATCGGGAAAACACCCTCTTCAGTGTCTGTTCCATAGGGTAGTCGTTCGCGGAAAGAAGCTGTTTGTGTGGAACTTACTTCTCGCCGACGGAAAACGGATGGAATGTGGGTGGTTTGCTACAATGTAAGTGGCATGTCTGGTCCTAGCCGTGAAGGTCAGACATGGCGGAACCAGGATATGCATTTCGTCCGCGCACTTTCCATGGTAGTAGGGACAGATCGCTGAAAAGCTCGACACATCTCGCCTGTGACTGAGTGGTTGGAATGTGGGGAAAAACATTCTCCCACAAGGATACAGGCATGCTTTTGAACTCTATCACTAATGGAAAGTGGGGTCTAGGCAGCTCCTGTCCAAATATGGCAACAGTACTTCATTTTCGGCCTGATCTGTCTCTTATAAAGGTAGATAATAGCATGAGGAGTTAGGTAATTACTGGAAAGCTACAGGGAGCCAATCATTTAGCGTTGAATCGTATATAAGTATTCGAGTTCGGGTGTGAGTTTGAGGCCCAGTATCCTCTCGAGGCACGAGGCTTCCTCGAGTGAACATACGTTTATTTTGACTGGCCGTAGTTCGGGGTCTGATCGACGGTGATGGAATGTAACCAGTTTGGTTTTAGAGGCATTGAATATAACCAGCCAGGATTTCCCCACTGGGAAGTTAGTGTTAGCTCGGAAGAGAGGTCAGCTGCCAATCTCTGATCGTCAAGAATTTTAAACGTGATCCCGCATATCATCGTACCATCGGCATAGATGTTTACAAATTATATTCTTAGGTAGATCATTTATGTAAATCAGAAACTGGGTTGATCTGAGAAGTGACTCCTGGGGGAAGCTTACGTTGACTTTCAATGCCTCGGAAAACTGTCCTATAATAACTACCTTCGCGGATCTACCTGTTATAAAGGATTTTATAACAGAAAAAACCCTTTCAGTGATTCCATAGCTGGAGAGCTTATGTAGCAAACCTTTGTGGCACTCCTTGTCGAAGGTCTCCGAGATATCTAATGCTATGATTCTTGTGATATGTGTGTTATCAAGGGCCTCAAATTCTATATAATGGTAGTTAGGACGTCAGCAGTCGATTGGTCTGATTGAAACCCATAAGCTTCTTCGCACAAGAATTTGTTCCTATCCAAGTGCTCAACAACCTTCTTGTTGTTTAGGGTCAGAAAAAACCTTACTCATGATACTAACGAGACTAATAGGTCTATACCGAGAGGGAGTAGATCGATTGCCCTCGTTCCTGAAGACCCGGCATACACTTGCCACCTTGCACATTCTTCGGAATGATTTCTCTTTCAAGCAGGTGTTAAATAACCCTGGGTTGATATACTTTAGGACGACTACTAGAATTTTGTCTAGGACAATGTTTGTTTAGGGTCGAGGACTTTGTTAAGTCTAGCGGCTTCTTTTGCTAAAATGAATATATTTCTGAAATTCTGCTCAGTGAGCCGTGGGAAGTTTGCCATGTAACGTTGATTTTGAGGCAAAGATCAAGGTGAAGAACTTTGCTTTGTCAGTCGAGGATGATATGACTCCGAGACCCTTTGTAACAGTGGGAACATCCGCTTTATCTCCGTTTATAATTTAGTTGGGTATCTTCCAGAATTTGCGATATCCAATTTGTTTATTTTAAACCTCGCCCTGGAAAGATCGCGCGTAGCAGTATTTTGCATTTCCTGGAAAACTCTTGCAGCAATTTCTGCCGGTTCTGAACGAAGTATGAGTCAGACAACATTGATCCTTGCAATAGATTCTGAAGTAATGTTTACGATGAGCTATATTTGTTTGGGGCATAAAACACTCCATTCCAGAAAGGATCCATTCGGAGATTAGGGCAGCAGTTATGGGGATAGCTTGTTTGAATAAAATCGGGAGAGGAACTGCTGCCATGTAGGAACGAAAGCTGCCCCAGTTTGACTCCGCCTAGAGAAATATCGTCCAATGGGACGATAAATCAGAGGATGTCATTGTCTTTGAGTCAATCTGGATACTGACTCTGGAATGGTCTGACATGTCAATGGGAGCTAAAACTTTTGCTGAGCATTTGTCTGGTCTGGATGTTAGAAAAAGATCGAGGAATTTCCCTTGCTGTCTCGTCGCATGTAGCACTTGGGTGGGTTCTTCAATGATCTGAGTTAGTTCATATGCGATGGAAAAGTTTCTGTTATATCTGCTTTCCTCATTGGTTTTGTTAGAGCAGACTAACGACTATTTGTGGTGAACAATGTGAAAGGTGGCCGAGGGAAATTCGGTGACTATATTGTTAGGTATTATCAATTTACAGTTCAATGTATGTGTAACCGTAAATTATATGTTAACTGTTGAGTCTTGACTCATTGTTGAATCTCGACTAATGCATGGAATAATAATGCAACACAAAATGTACTTAGAACAAGAATGTATTATAACAAGAAAGTGTACACAATATTTACATCTAGTATTTCTGTATATTTCTGGGAAGACGTTCTTGGAGAATGTGTTGACTAAGTCGCAGTAAGACAGAGTCTCTAGCTGGATCTCTGTATTCGCTCCCTGTCTTCCGGTACCAACCATTATTTATATAGTTGGTAGTCACCTATGCAGATTAGGTGATCCTACCACAACACCCCCCTCCCAAGCCTTGGAATCCTTTTTGGATTTCAACTGGCTTCCTATATGGGATGATGATTCTGGTTATTTCTTTGTAGATCCCCTTTGCATACTTCATATGTATATGCCAATCTGCTTAATTTTAATATCTTTTTTTTTCCCATGCCTATCAAGTTCTTCGTTAACTTTCTCTACACTTGCGAAAAGCACGTTACGTTTCTTTTTAAATATAGGCATAGTATTTTCCTTTAATTCAAATTTAGCTTCAAACTTGTTACATCTCCCAATACCAGGTGTGAAGGTTTCCGGAAACCTTTTCTTTAATTCATCTTTAATGTCCTGTCTTGTTTGTGTATTACTTTCTACTTTTCTGCAGAATGAGTTTAACGGTTTATCCCACAATTCGAATGTTTCAATAAAATCTGTACCCAAAAGGTTTTCTCCATTTCTCAGAATGAAAACTTTCATTTTTTTAACGATCCCGTTCAATTTCATTGGAAGTACAACCTCGCCTTCGAAGTTAATTTCCTTTCCAGTTACCGTTCGAGCGAGTTTCGTTGACTTCATTATTGTAGGCCTTTTTAAAATTTTCCATGTTTTATCGTTCATTATTGTTAAATCTGACCCCGAATCGAGTTGAAATTTGATATTCTTTTTGAATATTTCAGTCGTCACATATTTCCTCAAATCTCTATCTGATTTGATATTCGAATTTGTTTCTCTAATTCTAATATATATAGTCGGTAGTCACTTCTAATTATATAGTCGGTAGTCACCTATGCAGATTAGGTGGATCCTACCACAACATTAACAAAGGCTCTTTTCTCACTTCTCGCTTGTAAAACTCACATTCCCATACAACCTTTTCAGTTAACTCTGATCTTCCAAAATGTAAATGCCATGTCAATCGTTATTAACTGTCTTCCTGATTGCTCTTCTATTGTTCTCGCTCCTCAATAATGCTTCTGTTTTCTAATTCTTTCACACTCAATAGCTTATTTTGTCTTAGTGACTTTACTGCCTTGCTTGGGGGGGGAATTCGATTAAAATCCAATTTGTGGAAGTGAAAACTTTTCATAAAACTCCCATCAGATTTTTAATACATAGAAACTAGATACTTTTCTGTGAAGCATCTTTGTTTGTATGAAACGTTGACCAAAATGTTAGTATGCTTATTATATTGATAATATAATTTTTTTCGTCATATTTTTAAAGATTCTTTCGAGGAGGATTGAAAAAAAAATCTACATGACGCTGTGAGGATGTGATATTCGAACTGCACTAAAGAAAAAAATGTCTGCCTGTAAACATAACATACCGAATGCACAAAAGATATTTTATAACGGCTTATGGAATCGCATAATCAAAAACTTACAGAAGATATTGGACAATTCCCATTCAAACTTGATCCGGAAACCTGCAAAATGGTCTGTACCGATGTTAGAAGTGTATATAAGAAATTATAGGAATAATTTAAGAAACCTTCGCTGATATTCAGCTGTAACTGTATAAAAATATGCTGTCAAATAAAATTTTATAGAACTTTGCTTAGCTGCGAGGCTTTCCATAGCTGCGTGTTTTAAAGTGCGCCGAATAAGATGAAGGTTCGACCGTCGAAGGAGAACGCAGGTTCGAATATGCGTGTTTTCTCATCGTAAATCTTGAATAAATACTTATACCAAAATCGAAAAATATAGATCCTGAAATAAAAATAAACGTAAATAAAGAAAAATTATGTAACTGTAGAAATACTCAAAATTGTCCCCTGAATAATAGATGTCTTATAGAATCCGTAGTTTATCAATTAAATTGAGAATCCAAATGTTGTTAAATTCTATGTAGGATGTACAAAGAATGAATTTAAAAAAAGGAGACGGAATCAACATCATTCGTCTTCAATAATAATAAATATCGGAAGCAAACCTCCCTATCTAAATATTTTTGGCACTTAAAAAGAACCAATAAAACACCAACAGCAAAATAGAAATAAATAAAAAAAATACATGATCTTGTAGATATTTAAATGGAAAAAATATACATTATTCATTTTCTGGAAAATAAAAATTTATTAACTCAAAGAAATAAATTAGCTGTCTTCTGTAGGCACTGTCAAATAATTTTCTTAAATAATAACTAATTAAAACAATGAGGAAACACGCATATTTATATTTGATCATAAATAAAATAATTTATAAATACGTAATTAAATTCTAATATATTAATTTTATAATACTATATATACTCTGTTAGTAAATGAAATGAATATAGTACTTTAAATCTGCAGGAATAAAAATTGAAATTTGACGTAATCATATTTAAATGATTCTTTAAGAAAATCTTAGGGTATATTTATAAAAATATGTATTAAATAAAGAATTAAAAATACCTAATATATTGTCATTGAAACCGAGAGATGTGTTAAAAACGTAGGCAGTATCGAGAAGACAGCTTGAAAAAGGAAGTCTCTGTCAATGAACAAACACACTACCCAGCGACTAAACTTAACAGAATTTGTAATTACCATACATTGGATACTCGAGTCGTCTTAAAATGTTAAAACCCAACCACCCCTAATTGAAATAACTTGAATTTTCCTTAAACCTAACAAGTTAAAATATTAAGATTGTCTACGCTTATAAATAATGTAAATCAGTTCCTTAGAAAGTTGTTCTTAGCATCGCTTGACAATGGAGCGAAACTCTAGATTTTAAGTTTAATTTTTTCATAATTAAATTTGGGATTGAAGTTTCAGTTTTGAAAGATAGAAATTTCTCTATCGCGATGAAAACATTTTTCTTTAAAAAAGTAATTATAATATTATGCTCTCCTGGACACTGTCTTTTTAAATTAAAATAATAAAGCTAATAACTCTGGATTATAAATCTCAATGCTGTTTCCTAATATTTTGATATATGTATATTCACTCCCAATAAAAGTAAAGCGCATTTAATCTTTATTTTTAAATAAAAATCTTTAAAATATGGAGACAAACATCGTGATTTCTCTGAAGAACAATCTAAATACCAAGAAAAGTAATTATTTCGTCAGATTAATGGCAAAATCCAGAGGAACTCATAACAAAGAAGAGATATAGAGCGTACTTTTTCCTTCGATAGAAAAACCTCAAAAAAATCTGAAGTATATGGCTTAAACACCCCCCATAAAACAAAACAAAAAAAAAACACTGTTTATTGAAAGGTTTTTTGAATTTCAAATGGATTTACTTGAAACAATCAACAACATATCTTTCCAAAAAATACCTAATTAAAAAAATAACTAAGAACTATAAAAAGGCTAATAAAAAAATGTAAATGTGGTAGAAGATATTGACATAACTGGCAAAACATCACGGATAATTTGAATATTAGTGATATGGTAGGTAAACTTACCAAAAAAAGTGTTCTATATCGCCATGAAAGATCACAAACCCGATTTTGAAGGAAGTCCGACTACAAGGATTATCAAAACAACCCGACCTGAAATCGGAAAAAATTACTAAAAAAAATTTAGACAGTCTTAACCAACATATAAAGGATTATCTTGGATTTAAACTATGGGTCAATATCAAAGAAGGTACTAAGTGGTTTACTAATATTAAGGAAAAACCAAGTTGTACACTATTACAGTTTGATGTTGAATAATATCAAAGGGACATTTCACGACTACCCTGAAATAAATACTCTGACCTAACAGATGGAGAAAAGAACGTAATCATAATGGCTTTCAGTGGATTAAAAACTCTGATGACCACTTTGACATGGGAATGGGATCATTGGACTCTGTAGAGACTTCTGAACTTATTGGTCTATTTGTATTATACAATCTAACTGCACATCGTGAAATTAGTAATAACGACATTGGACTGTGTAGAGATGATGTCCTTATGGTTGTAAGGAAGACTACTATCTTTAACTTTATTGGGTCGGAAGAAGGAATTTTTTAAGTGAAACATGATGTTGGAGTTGGTTCTCACAGGCAGACACATTGTGGCGACAGCATGAAAGATGAGGACAGTTGTTCGCATGTAAACTTAGATTAAACTTTGAAGCGCTGTATCATAGAAATGATTAAATATTTTTTACTGGAATTCTCTGAAGGTTTCATAACACTATTGGAATCTATTTTGAACAATAAAAATGTATTTAGCTCTAAGTTGAAATCATAATACCTCTTGCTGTTGTGACCTATTCCTGTTTACTTTCTACTGTTCCCTTTTAAATCTCTTCGCCTTTCTCTTGATGGTTTGTCAATAGACTGTGAAGATGGAAGCCAGAGTATGAATGTCAGTACCATTACAGAAGGCCTTAATGATCCTTTTTCCTCTAAGAATTGCTCATTTGGGAAGACAGTGGGCCTGACACAAAACGATTATAACCTGTTCTGTTTCTAGCTGAATGACTCAAAGGGTTTTTCAGTGATTCTTATGACAAATGATGTCAAGATGTTTTATCTGAAAACCTGAAAAGAAGAAATTCAATTAGTTCAGTGTTTTGTTTTTTTTTCGAAATTTATCATTGTGGGTCGTACATTTATCCCATGCTGTTACATGATATGGACAATTTTGCTGTTACATGGTACGTGAAACAGGCACGACTATTTTTTTGCCGTACAGCGCAACACATTACATATCACATAGCTTACGTATCGATGGAGCACGGGTGTATTTTCTTTTTGAATACTTCTGTTGGAAAATGAAATAAAATCAATAAATTATAATGATAATAAAGAAAGAAATACATTTTCCGATTATGCAAGCCATAAAGGAAGGAAAAATGCTTTTGATCATCTGCGCAATTTTATGACCCCCACACCCGAAAAAGACAGACTAGTGCACTATCGTCCCACTTTCCAACACAGAACCTCCACCAATAAAGTAAGTACCACCTTTATTGTGGTCATTTCATCTCAGCGCGAAATGGTTTATCCTCGACCATTTGAACAATTCTTGTTAGTCACCATAACTTACTTCTGGAGAAGAAAAAGAAAACGGACTTACCAAAGAGAGATTGAGAACTTTGTTACCCTATAGTTTCTATAAAAAGAAGAAAATGAAACGGTCTGTAGTAGAAACACAAGTTTTTGATGCTTTTTCTTTAATTGTTTATATGTGAACACGTAGACACCTACGGTACACCAAGACCCAAACTTAAATCCCGTACTAAAACTACATCCGCGTCCTGGGTAAAACGATATACTGCGTCCAATAGCAGGGCCTTTGGTCGGGAGGTTTTGGGGAGTGTAGAGCCACCTATTGCTTACTGGTCTTCCCAGGCCCGGGGTGGTGACACCTGTACAGGTCTCGGCTATGGGCAGGTGTTTAACCCCCGGACTGGTGTAGGGACACTATAAAAGTATAAATATAAGTTTTAATACCAGAAATACTTTGTAAAAAAATATTACCAGCAATACATTTTTGACAAAAATATTACTAGCGTTGCATTTTTGACAAAAATATTACTAGCGTTGCATTTTTGACAAACAAGTATTGCTAGCAATACATTTTTGAAAAAAAAAAAAAAAATATTACCATCACTACATTTTTGGAAAAAAAAAAGATATTACCAGCAATAAATTTGTGAACAAAAAAGGTATTACCAACAATACATTTTTGGAAAAAAAAAGATTACTAGAAACAGATTTTTAAAGAAAAAGTATTACAATAAATATATTTTTGAAGACAAAATATTACCAGAAATATATTTTTAAAGAAAACAATATTACCAGAAATACATTTTCGTAAAAAACGTTACCAGCAAAAAAAAAGGAAAAAAAGTTGGCATTAAAAAACCCGTTGAGGTCGATATGCCGTAAAACAAACCAAACCAAACTCATACTTCCATCTTGTGTTGTTATCGTCTGCTGTTTAAGTATGGCATCAACACGAACACTTGGATTTTGCATAACTACGGTAGACTATGAAAAACATAGGCAATGATTTAAAAAATAAATTGATAGAGCGCTTACAACCATGTTGAATATTAGACACCGTATCGCCTGTGGTTGACCAATGAATTGGTATAGATATCGCGTATTCTTTCCCGGAGATGCCAGGAAAATCAGTGGTGTACATGACTGAGCTGTATGTTATCTTTGAGTCAGCCATGTGAACTTCCTAGTGATTAATTATTTTCAGACCTACAGCGTCTTTTCCGAACGTCGAAAGCCTTTTGTCACGCCATCGTTATTTCCATGAAAACTATTCTACCATTTCAGACTTTCAGAGCAAAGACCCACCATGGCACCTACACAGACAGTTTAATTCCGAAAACCACCGATTTGTGTAAGAGATACCCGAGAAATGGCTTCATTGACCACCATATTCTTAACCTCTTCAAGTTCAAAGTCAACCGTTACCTAGCAAATATACATTCGGAATGCTCACTTAATTCTTTCACTTACTATCATGATACAGCCAGTTTCCGTAACCACCTGGCTTGATTGTCTCTCTGGACTTGTTTTTTTGTTTGTCAAAATCTATTAGAAAGTCATTGACGAGAAAATGACCTCGTTATTTTCCAGTGTAACGTCCATAACAATTCAATATACGAATAAAGAAAATCCCCTGAAATCATTCATTACTATGAAAGTAATTTTCTTAGAAGAAAACAATTTCTGCCAAACAAAAAATATTCACAGTTCTCGAAAAGTAATAACCTGACCAAAGAATTGGTCTTGCCAATATTTTCAGCACTGTAATATTGTTACCAGTTCAACAAATGTGGGAAGAATTCGTCGCAGTAAGAAGCCATGAGAATACCGAACATACCAGCACGGTAACCAACAGAATTATACTTATAATGTAAGAATAATGACTAAAACTTAAGCTAGAGAGAGGCATAAATTATATATATATATATGGCTGCACCACAACAACTAGCATGACTAACGAACGGGATACAAACCAGGCGAAAGCTATAAATAGCAAACTAATATAATTATACAGTATTACGCAGTAAGAGCTATAACTAATTTACTTTTGAACGCATGCGCATTTAACATCACAACGATGGAGGGGGGTAGTATAAAACACAGGATAACAGTGAGGTTATAGATTTAATAAGAATTTTGAATGCCAAAGGGAAAATGAAGTCCCGAAGCATCTGACTGAAGAGTACAAACTTCAGAACATGGGTCTTTCTGTTGAACTTTTGTAACGGTGTAGGAGATTCATGTGGGACCTTCTGAAGCATATAATCACCTATGATGAGAAGTGGATGTAGAAAATAACCCTGAAGGTTAAAGACTGATTTCATGAGCTGGAGGCGGCCTACACATCTATTCCCACAACTTTCAGCAGTCAACATAAAAATAGATAACGACTATATGCTTGAAAGCAAAATGTATTGTTCTTGGACTTCATACTGAACAGTTAAGTGAACATTATAATCAAGGACAAAGTAGTAAAGGAAAACGAGAAAAGGACGAACCATCAGTTATAAGAAGAAAAATATATGGTTGGCAGCAAGTGTCAAAATAAATAACGCGATATATGTGTAGAAAACGTTACCGAATGAGTAATAACCAAAACGGAGGTTGGAAATGAAATGATAATCTTTATAACATCAGAAAAATACAATACTTGCCAGCGGCGTGAAGTAGGTAAACCACTGCTAGTGGTGGACTACTTGGACAGCATATTACGATATTTACCTGCTTCCCCACAAGGTAGGATGCAGCACAAGGCCAAATTTAATGTAAGAAAATCTGAGCCCATGGGCCCGTGAAAAAAATGCCCGTAGACCCCGGCACATGCGTGATTGTGTATCTGTCTACCTCCAACGGTCGAGACTCTGATATCTGCATAGCTTCGTCCGGGTTCCACTCTGCCCGAAGGCAGAGAGTTCGACAAGGCAAGAGCTGCCAGTGTAGACAGCATACTACCCCACTTACAATAGTTTCGAACGTATTTATGAGGATTGGGACATACCCATTAGTGTTCATAGGTACGGTATATAACAATATGAATTGTAGATTTCGAAAGGAAAGAAATACACGTTTAGATATCTGGGAAGTGTTTTAACACCGGTGGGAAATGTGGCACAGGGGCGTATCTGAATAGAAAATGAGGCCATTGACAATGTAATCATATTACTAAAACCAACCAAAGAATAAATTGTCTAGAGGACTAAATCTTTGTGTTTTAAATTTAGTAGCATTACGTTATAAATTGTTGCATGATATCTGCCCTCCTGTATAGCAGTGCGTTCTGGCTAATCTCCTCAAAGATGAAGAACAGACTTGAAGCACCGGGAATGTGGTCCTACAGAAGGATGTTGAGGATACCATAGACCGAACGTGTGGGCAACAATGAAGTTTTAAAGAAAATAAAGGTAACATATAGCACCAGGAAGAGAGAGATGAAACTTAAGTGGTGCATAATGAGGAAAGATGGTTTGGAAAATCTAATACTCACAGGACAGATTGAAGGCAAAGGGAACAAATTAAAACAACTCGTACCTTACTTAGCGAGCTCTAGTAAATGTATGGCGAAAAAGGTTTTAGGAGAAATAACATAAAGACAAACTTTATTAAGCGCTACAAAATTCTAGGAAGCTGTAGAGATCCATAATCGCGTTTGTCTCGAGTGAAACACAGCACATATATAAGAGAATAAGCATAGCAATTATGAGTTAAATTTGTGGGTCGAGTAAGGTGTACTAGAATTCCGGTGCGAGTAATAACTGAACAGTACTAAGAATAAAAACTAGACGGGATGTCCGTAGATAGTGAACAGTGTACTCCCGTAGATTAAATAAAGAGTTCAGTTCCGAATCCTATGTAGGTTACACACACCTGACGAAGGACAGGGAGCACAATGGATGGAACATTGTGATAAAAGCAACAAAGATGAGGACAATGGTCCGACTGTAAAAGTTGTAAATACTATGACTTATCAACTGTAAAAATTATTTAGGAACAAAGAAGAGGGCACTGAAATGCTTTGCAATATCAGACCTCTTATATGGCTGTGAAGGTTGGAAATTTCTTCACAAATGAAAAGGAAACTTGAAGCAATAGAAATCATATTCTACAGAAGGATGATGAGCATACCAGGTTTCTGGATAGAGCATGCAAGCAATTAAGACGTTCTAAAAATTGGAAACAGAGGGTCAATTAATATCAGAATGGAACAGAGGAATGGATATTACTGGGACATTTAATGATGAACGAAGGCTTGGAAAATTCGACACAGGTCATATCGAAGGCAAAGAAGAATAGGGGAAACGGTTTGTATTCTACTTAAGGAGCTAGTGTAATTGGATGACAGAACGGGGAGTGGGAGGAATAGCAAAAAAGATAAGCCTTGCTAAAAAAAAAAGTTAAAAAAAGATGGGAATATGTGGAGAGTCATGTTCGCTAACGCTAGCAGGAGCATGGAAAATAGGCCAAGAAGTAACGGTCAAGACACAAAGTAAACGAAATAGAATTAGGCAGTTAGGAGAGTAAGTAAAACAGATAGATAGATAGATAGATAGATAGATAGATAGATAGATAGATAGATAAAGAAAGAAGGAGAGAGGGAGAGAGAAATGAGAGGGGGATAGGAGAATGAGACGAATAAAAAGGAAAAGAAGGAGAACGAAACAAAATAATAAAGTGACTTCAAGAAGAGCATTTAATGACAAATGAAAAAGAAAGGCGAGAAAAGAAAACGGGATCCAGAAGATGTAAGAAGTTGAAAAAGAAAGAAAGAAAAGAAGAAAAAAAAGAAAGGGATAATAAGTAATACAAGGCAAAGACAAAGAGAGTGTAATTGAAACTCAACTCGCTAGCACAAAGCTTAGAAGAAAAAGAGGTTGAAGAAGGACAAAACCTTCAATAATTTTACCAACACTGTAAATGGTTGCATACAAAGTTTTCCATTAAGAGACATGCGTAAGAGATTTCGAATCGTATCAAAAACCTGTGACAGGCAAGCAACAAAAAAAAATCTGATTACAAACCAAGAATTCGAATCGTGAATCTACTTTTCTATCGGGCATGCGTAGCTTCCACAGCAAAGTATTCTAATGGACTTTGCATTCATTGAAAGCTTCAAACACGTTAAACAAACATTAGCTTCTCTAAACCGAACAATACTGGCTAAGGCATCTATGTAGGTTTTAAGCCTAATCATCAGACCGTAGATTCTAGAGGTTATTTTACTATCGAATACTGGAATAAAACAAGTCATAAAACGATTAAATTCATTGCAACAAAACCGGGATATAAAATTCGGGGACAAATGAGGGAAAGTACTTAAATGTGTAAGGTAATTGAGCGGCGAATCCAAATTATACCTTCTGTCAATTCTATTTTTTTTATATAGCACAATAATAATGTCAGAAATAAAAAATAAAAATAAAAACGTCGATTAAGAAGGCGTCTGGAAATGGAGTTTTTTATTGGGAAGAAATGCTATTTATAATGGTAGGTAACTTTAATTATCGTAGTAAATAATACACTTGGTTAATATTTAAATATGATTTAGATATCCAGTTAGATTCTCTTAGAAATATTTACTTCTTTCGTTTTAATAGTGACATGTCTTTATCCGATCTGGTAGAGAGAAAATGCGAAACGAAATCTTTGTAACTATCAAGAATCTAGATATTTTTGCTTCTGGAGCGGACACGCATATGTATTGGGATTCACAATTTGTAAAAGATGATGAGTAAACTCAATAGACAGAATGTCTATAACTTTTGTTAACACATGTCTAAAAGAATGTTTGCTGCTTAATTATACTTCTCACTCCCATATATATATATATATATATATATATATGTGTGTGTGTGTGTGTATGTGTGTGTGTGTGCGTGCGTGTACGTGGTGTGTGTTTGTGTGTGTGTGTGTGTGTGTGTGTGTGTGTGTGTGTGTGTATCATTTCTCTTATAAATGCCCCAGTTTCCGTTTGGCCTTTTCACTTTCGCCTTCTTTCTTTCTTTTCCTACCAACCTTTTTTTCTTGTGTGTCTCTCTCTCGTCCTCTCGCTCCCATCGTCTCCTTTCATGTATACATAGGTTTAGTAAATCCAAACCAGACGACAAATTTTCATATACACATCGTTATCGTAAATTAGCTAGACGTTAAATTTGGATCGTATATTAATTTTTCTTCGTTTATTATGTCTAATGTCACCAGAAATGTATCCAATGTATCCATACTTTTCCGTTGTTTGCTTTTATAATTGAGGTCAACGAATCGGCATCGATTTATGCAACTGATTATAACTCATAAACGGAATTGTAGAGTTGCATCAAAATAAAACCTGACAATTATGAAATATTTTTTTTCCATTTGAACCTGCGTCAGGTATTAATTTCAGTTCTACCCTATACGTGAATTCGTTTACGTTAAAAATGTTCATGTTTATCAACGGTAGTTACCGCACTAGTAATATTAGTAATAAATTCGGGTGAAGAGTATATAAATTGTGTAAAAGACAAACGAAGAAAACATAAATCATGGACATTCGCAAGAGAAAATGCCCATGATGTGATCTACAAATTGGTGAAGTCAATGGAAAGTAGGTTCAGAAGTTTATATATCTGAGATATTTTTAACAGAGGATTGAAAATGCGACACCCAAATCCTAACGTGTATTGGAGTATGGAATGAGGCATTTCTCAAAAATAAGCAAAACGCATAAGCAAAAAAATTAAGCAAAGTCCTTAAAAACTGAAAAAAAATTCGTTAGAAAGAGAGAAGAGTGGTCGATTACTATGTGTTATCCATCCTCTTATATGGCTGTGAATGCTGGACATCCCCCACAAACGACGAGAAAAATTGGTGTAAATGAAATCTGTTTCTACAGAAGGATGCTGAGAGTTCAATGACCGGTGGGTGAGTATGCAATGAGGAAGTCTTAAAGAAACTTATAGTAAGAAGCGGAAAAAGAAAACGGAAATTCCTTGGGCACATAATGAGGAAGCATGTCTTGGAAAACACGAGCCTCACAGGACATAGTACACAGAAGTAAGATAGGGGAGAGCAGTTGGCCACCAGTGAGACGAGCTTGTGAGTGGATGGCGGAAGGGGTTGCGCGAGGGTTGGTAAAGGGAGAAAAACTGCTAAGGGCCACAACGGATAGAAGTTTTGGAGAACCATGATCGTCCATGACCTGAAGGGACGCGGGATGTATAAGAAGTTATTTTAAACATTTTTGATATAAAATAAAAGGAAATGAAACATAGGATTTGCATAGATTACACTGAGAGATGAACAATTTTGAATATGAGTGATCAGTAAAGTTGTGAAAAATAAGTTTTACTGACGACTTTTTACTGCATCTATATAACGTGTTTTTCAGGATGTAAAGCGAACATGACCCTCCCCTTTTTCCTTTTCTTCGTTACTTTATAAGGTTTGTCATTTTGCTACATCTCCTAATCAATGTTCAGCCAACCAGTTGCAGCTCTCAACAAGTTCCTTCCTTCTGCTTCCTCCCCCAGACCACGTTCTACCATCCACTTGCTTAAGTCCGCCAGATATGTCACGCGTTTTTACTCTTGTCTCTCTTTCCCTCTATCCGACCTGTGAGTACCAGATTCTCCAGGCCCTCTTTCCTCATAATGTGTTTCAGAAACTGCCCAGCTCCCCCTTCCTGATATTAAGCAAAAGCCTCCTCCTTGTTTGCAAGCTCTTTTGATCCCATCGTTGCTCACACGCTCGGTCCATGATATCCTTAGCATCCTTATGTAGAACCACATCTCCGTCGCTTCGAGTCTCTTCTTCATCTTTGAGGAAATCGTCCAACATTCGCTGTCGTAAAGAAGGGCAGATGTCACGTAATAGCTCCGTATTCTTTTCTTTGTTACCAAAGATATCCTCCTGTCTGTTATGCAGGTTACTTGCTGATTTCTCCCTCCCTCTTTGTTCTACTATGTCCAATGAATATCAATTTTTCCAAGTCAGCTTTCCTCATTATGTGAACTAGGGATTTCAATATTCTATTTCTGATTCTAAGTGTCCATTTTATTACCATTTTCTTTAAAACTTCCTCGATGCTTACAGGATCAGTCTAAGACATTCTCGGCTTCCTTTTGTAGAGACAACACACTCTTGCCTCACGTCTCTTCTTCTGTGAGGAGATTGTCCAGCATTCACTGCCATATAGTATGATCAATATTACATAACAGTTCCGTATACTATTTTCTTTCTTTTCAAAGAAAGATATGGGTTTCAAAAATTAAGAAGTTCTTCTAATAGGAGAAACTCTTAATTTTAATTTAAAATTAATCGTTAAATAAATATTTTGTCGTTTTTTTTTTACTCAACAATGCAAGAAGATGATACAATAAAAGTATTTTTATCCTAAATTAAATTATCCTTTTTCGAGGTTTCTCATTGGTCAAAAATTCCTGATGTTACAATTCAGATAGCGATGTCTACGGAAAAAATGACAACTTCAGTTCTATAGAAATAATACAGAAGTTTCGTTACGAGAGCAGTTTATATGAGAGAAGTAAAATTCAATCAAGTGTAAGGCTCTGAAATAAACCCCCGACGATAATAAAACGAATATCAATATTCCTTTTTCATCTGTTTAGTATAGAAAAGTAATTTTAAAATAAAAAGATTTTAAGTTCATGGTTTTGCGCTGTGTTCCAATTATCAAGAGTCTGACTTCTCAATCAGTTTCCGAATTTTTGATTATCCTGAGCTTGGACATCTATGACCACCTGACTAGGTTTAAATATGCCATTACATTTACTAAAAATGAATCCTTTTGATATTTCCCTTAGTCTTTTCTCACCGTCTTAACTTGGCTTCCCTGTGTCTTTTCTATAAATATTTTCATGGCAATTGTTCTAATAAGCATTCCTCATTGCTAACTCGAACGCATTTAATTAACTAGATTAACAAGTAGGTCACATCATTTCAATGTTGAAATAGCTAGATCTAACCGTAAATTCTATCATGATATTTAACTTTCTCGCACTATTCGACTGTGGAACTAGCTTCGTCTTCTTTTTCTATGTGCTGTGTCCCTCAGGACGTTGGCGATCATGGCTCTCCACAGTTTGCTATCCTTTCTAGCGCTTAATATTTTTTCTTATTATTATCTCTCCTAAACCTTCCTCCGCCATTCATTTAGTCAATGTCTCTAGGTAGGTTATGATGCCTTTTCCTTGGTAAACCTTATATCCAATCTATCATGTGAGTATCAAATTCTCAAAGCCCTCTTTATAGGATTTTAATCTCTCTCTTCCTTATATTAAATATAAATATCCTTTTTCCCCTTTTCTTTATCACTTAAAATGTTATTTTAGTGGATACTCATATTTGAGTAGACGCTCCGTTTATTTATTAAACTGTATATTTATTTGTTTTCTCCTACCGGTCTGAATATTCGGGAGATCTTATTAAAAAAAATAGACAATCCCAGACAGGATTCGAACCTGCTTCCCCTTGCAACGAGCTTTACACGAATAGGCCAAGAAGAACCTAAGTCGGTTAATTTACGTTGGAGCTAACGATAGTTCCTTCTGGCCGATGAGGCGCAGGTTCGAATCCTACCGGAGTGCGCATATTTTTCTTTAAAAAGATTTCTCGAACAGTCAGACCGGTAGACGGAAATAAACAAACATAGTGTTTAATAAATAAACGGCTCGTCTACTTAAATATGAGTATCCACTAAAAATGACGTTTAAAGTGATCAATCCTGTCGGATTAATAAAATAATAAAAAATCCATTTGTTCTTTAGAAATTGCTTTAGGTCTTCTCCAAAATATCATACTTGCTCTTATGTTTGGTCTACTGTAGGATTTTCAAAGATTTAAAAATACAACGTCAGTTGCCATCTTCTATTATCGTTTTCACATTTTCTTTCACTCTCAGTAACCCCTTGCGTCTTAGTGACATTATCACCTTACTTTTGAGCGGGGTGATGTTTAAAAAAGAAAAATCAACAAAATCGCCAGAATGTTTTTTTTTTTCTTTTAGAATTATTGGATATATGATAATTTGATTCGATTATCAAGTCTCGATATTTTAGCTTCAGCTGCGTCCGAACATAACATCGCTATGTGATACGAAGAAATCCTACCAAAGAAGAACCAATATTAGCTCCTTTGATCATTTCTTGAAATATTCTTGTCATCCCTAGAGTTTTCTTTTCATCAACGACTTCTTGTTTACTGCGTTTATTTTCCGTTTCGCTGGATTTGCAAATTTCTAATCCGATCCGATTAGGCGAGTCGATGACAATTCAGATTGTCCATTGTTTGATCTGGAAAAAGGGAACTGGCATCATTTTTCCTCCTTACCCGTTATTTTTTTTTCTATATTTATCACTTGTCAATATAGTAAACCCGGTTTAATACTGTCTATATAACTTGTTTTTTTTTTTCTTCTTTTATTTCTATGATCCCTTTGCATTCTTTCCTCCGTCGACAAAGAACATATGATCGTGCTCGCTTCGTCTTGAAGCCGGAGGACAGTAGGACAAATGAAGCACGCTTCTACGTTCTGAATTATCTTCCCTTTTACGTCTTGAGTGTTTCTTTACAACAAACAAGACCTGTATCCATTATCGTTGGGTGGATACATGGGCTGAGTGACGAGAAGGGGAATGTATTGGAGTGATCGAGAAACTGTGAGAAATAAAAAAAGAAAAAGAAAAGAAAGACAATATAAATAAGCAAATATAAAGGAAACATTCTCAGCAAAATAGAGTGACAGCATTGGCTTAAAGAAAGTGAGAGATATAGGCAGCAAACATCTTGAAAGCCTTCCATTAGACGCGTTTTTAAATGGAATATCCGTTGGTAACGGTTTGGCGTCCGGGAACATTTCTCTCCACGTTGAACTGTATAATTCCCATTCACAGCGCATTTAGCGACAACTAAAAAGCACTTTCCACGTTTTAAGCTTTAGTAAATTGAAGAAATTTAAATAATAATAATAATAATAATAATAATAATAATAATAATAATAATAATACATACATACATATATATATATATATATATATATATATATATGTATATACATATATATATATATATATATATATATATATATATATATATATATATATATATATATATATATAAACTGTATTGAGTAGCCTGATTGAGGGAAAGATGTGGCGTATTTCAGAGTTGTGTTAAATGTATGTTTACCCGATGTAAAAACACAGAAATTTAAATAGTAGTCAGAACGAACGCTTTGAAAATTGCTTCATCTAATATATATATATATATATATATATATATATATATATATATATATATATATATATATATATATATTATATATATAAATATATATATATATATATATATATATATATATATATATATATATATATATATATATATATATATATATATGGAGATCGATAAATAAATAGATATAGATAGATAAAATCTGTTAAGCTTGTCACTTAAATATAATTACGTAAATAATCTAATATTTATTGCTCTGGACTTTACTGCGGAACATATTAGAATTTACATGTGAAGCACTGCGACACACCTTCAATCCAATCCAGATACAGGATCATTGCAATACGCCATAACCAGCGTTAAGAAGAGAAAGACGAAACGGTATGAATACATCATAAGGTACAAATAATATTTCCACACTCATCCTATAAATTACTATCATATGCAAAAGAAGAAGGGACAGGCAGGAGAAAAGAAGGCTGATAAAGTAATCATTTTCCTCCAAATCAAGGCGATAAAGCAACTAAGACGCAAAGGGTTACTGAGTGTTAGAGTATATGAGGAAAAAGCTCTGTTAAGAAGAGAGAACAATAAAAGAAGAGGAATCAAGAAGACAACGATTGAAATTCCATATAAATTTCTGAAGGTCAAACTTGACTTGAATGCAAGAAGCCGGAAGAGATTTCCACAAGCGAGAAGTACGATAGAAGAAACTGATAACATATAACACACGATTACATCCAGGCATTTCAAGTGTAAAAAGCTGAGAACTGACCGCCAATTTAGCAGTGAGCTTAATTTCATAATGCCTAGCTATTATAAAGGAAAGTTCATCACAACAATTACCATTCAAATATTTATAGAAAAGTTTAGAAATAATTCGGTGAATCACAGACATTGGCATGCATCTGATATATATGTAGGTAACTGACTAGGTGCATAGTTGCCCTGCGACTCCACAAACGCATCTGATTATGGAACTAATGAATATGATGAATATAAACGATAAGGAAAACCCTGCAGGCGATGCTGACGGCGTATTTCAAGACCCACTGATAGGCTCCGGCTATTTAAGTTTACATTGAAAAAGAAATAAAAATAATGGTAGCTGGAGCAGGACTAAGAGCCATTTGGTAAGAGAACAAACTAATGCCTTCATTAGCCTTCTCAATCTTACTGAAGGTCTGCGAATCTTGGAATTCAACCATCAGAAATGAGATGCTCGTGAACCATCTTCGGCACCTCCTACGTAGAACACATCACGAATGATTCATTTTACAAACACAATCAGGCAAGAAAGAAGCACATTGGAAGACGTCCTGCCCGACGTCAAGAAATTTAAGTTTAAATGTCACGACAGAAGAGAGTCTATCTATCCACTGCAATTCTCCAATGCAATATCTTATGCAATAAAAGAGGCAGACAAGGCGGGAAACCGGCTGAGACAGTCTTTAGAACGCAACCGAGACACGGTGAGGGAGCTGGTCATATTTGAAGCTGGTCTTTTTTTTCCCTGGTCTAGAACTGATGATGATAAAAATTTGCTGTAAATATGTCACGTGGCCATAAGTGCGGTTGAGGAATCTTGGTCTTCCCTTGACCTAACTTTTAACATAGCTATTCACGACGACTGACCCATTTACACGCAATATTTATTTTGCGAATACAAAAATGCAGTACACAGCCAAAAGGCAGGGATATGGGAAGGCTAGTCTTCAGTCTGTCTTATCTTAAACTTAGCTAGCCACAATAACCGACCAAAAAATAACATAGTATTCCTTGCACCAAAATTCTTATTTACCATTATTACTAGAGCCATTATAATACCTCAAAGACTCTATGAAGTCCGATCTAGTTCCCATGTGTACAATTTGTATGTGGGAGGGGAGAAATGAAAATAAAAACTTTTAAAAATGAAACCCGAATAAATATTTAGAATGACCCAGTTACACGTAGATGTTTCCAGACACCCAAACATCGCTTTTACATAAATATAAATATAAATATAAATATAAAATAAATATAAATATAAATTATAAATATAAATATAAATATAAATAATAAATATAAACATAAATATAAATATAAATATAAATTCAACAGGCAACATGATAGAAAACATTTCCATGAACTCCTAACTAATCCCATATATACATTTTTTTTATTTTTAGGGCGGGGAACATAAGTGTAACATCCTTTAAAATTATCTTTAAGTATAATTTACAATGATAATATAATTCCAAAAACCAAATAAAACGTCCGTTCCCATAGAAACTCCCAGCTCCTAATTATTTAGTTAATTTGAAGAAAGAAAGTGCGGCTCCATCAAAGTTAAATAAGTTCCGTATATATGAAGTTACTTAAAAAAAGTCCCATCCAGACATAATAAAAATGAAAGATGAAAGACATCCTAAATCTACCAGAAAACTGAGATATCTGTCAGCTAATAAGAGAGAGTCCCGAGTACAAAAGTAACAAACAGGACACACAAAAGAAAGGATTAGTGATCTTTGTTATGTGAGAGAACAAGACATTTTTATAAGACTCTTGACAAAATCGAAATAATGATCTGTAATGCAATCGATTCTGACCAGGAACCTCGAATTCAGTCACTTTCTTACCGTCGTAACGTTGCTTCTCTCTGTCTTTTCTACAAATATTTCCATGGCAACTGCTCTAAGAAGTTATTTCCCTGGCGTCCCGACTACATGGATTTAAGCGTGCTACTAGATTGACATCAGGGTCACATACTTTTCTGTTGAAATAGCTAAATATAACTGTCACTTCTACTCGAAATGTTTCTTTTCTCATAATTGCCTCCTGTGGTACCCCTTCCGTTTACTTGCTTCTCTGATAACTACATTCTTCAAAAATTTAAATACAAAGTCAATCGCCATTTTCTGTTTTTTTTTAGGCACTTTTATCTTTTTATCTTTCCTTAATCCTGACAATTCTCTGTCTTCTCTTTCACTTTCACTCCCTGTAACGCCCTGCGTACTAGTGACATTCCCGACTTACTTGGAGGGAAAAGGTTAAAAAAGCTAATAGTTTATAAGCAACTGTAGTCATATTTGAATAAATTTTAAACGGCAGCACTACGAACATTAGCGTGCCTTACTGCAATTCTTCTTCTTCTTCTTTTTCTTCTTCTTCTTCTTCTTCTTCTTCTTCTTCTGTGGGCTTTTCCTCTTCGGGATTATGACTCTCCATATCGTCCTATTCGTTGTATCCCTTAGTAAGTTTTGTCTTTTTGCTATTGTTTTAATTCCTCTTCTGCTGACCCCTTGCTCAAGTTTGTCAGGGAGATTTTTCGCGGCTTTATATCTGACAATTTTAGCTATAATATGTCCAGTGACTGTCAAATACTCTGAGGCCACTTTCGCATGATATTTCCTAAAATGCTTGTTCTTCCTGATTCTAACTATTTTACATTTCGATTTTCATTAAAGCATCCATTAAATGTTCGAAAACCTTAAAAAGATATAGTTTAGACAACCATTCGAGTTCTCTCTTAACACACGTGAGGAAAACTGGCCCTTGGCGAGTTTAAAAAAACAATTTTTTAACGCCAACCTAATTAAAAAAGAACATAATTCTTTACGTTGTAAGTACTTCGAGGAAATACTAATAACCATATTATCAAATATAAACACACGCCAAAAACATTATACGACATAAACAGCCTTTATTGAATCCATCTGAAAGAATATAATGTATGCTTATCTAAATCAAATGGTATGTACATTAAATCATTCCGAAATCAATATGAGGAAAGACACTAAAACCTAATGTCTGCTAGACACATGCACACACAAACATATATACAGTATACTCTGAATGTCACATAGACAAACTATAATTATTATGGACATACATAAATAAAGCAATATTCACGGTTCTTCAGTTAAAGTAAATAAATATGTAACATATAGTGCCCGATATAAAATAACTAAGCTATAATTTATATTATTAATAAATACACATTATGTCCTTACCTGAACCACCACAGTGGGTTTCCTAATGCAACCTGATGATTGGACCGTGCATGAAAATCAGAACCGTGATATTTATTATTAATATCCATTCACACACACACGCATATATAATGATTTTCCAAGCGTAGCTAAGATGTAGCACAAGGCAGAAAGTACGTGACATTCAGTGAGGATCGAACTCACTGCTCAGTCGTAATTGGTCTAGCGAGACAAGCTTGCTAAACATTACACTACCTCGGGGTACCCACACGCACGTATATATATATATATATATATATATATATATATATATATATATATATATATATATATATATATATATATATATATATATATATATATATATATATATATATATATATATATATATATATATATATATATATATATATATATATATATATATATATATATATATATATATATATATATATATATATATATATATATATATATATATATATATATATATATATATATATATATATATATATATATATATATATATATATATATATATATATATATATATATATATATATATATATATATATATATGTGAGTGAGAAGTATATTTAAGCAGCAATTGCTCTTTTATACATGTGTTAACAAAATGGTTTACGTTAGGATACAAAACAGAGCAGAAACGTAGATTTCGAGAATCGGGAAAAATATGTATCCAAAAGCACTGTTCGTTTTTTTTGGTCTGTAGATCCAACGTGGCCGAGTGGTCAAGTCACGCCAAATCTAATAACGGTTTAACGGAGGTAACGCAGATTCGAAACCTGCCATTTTCTCGAATATTCAGGCCGGTAAATGTAAATAATTAAATTAACTGCTTAATATTAAATTAAATTAACTGCTTAATATTAAAAACAGACAATCTACTCAAATAGAGAGTATCTATTAAAAATAATGTTTAAACAACTATATATATATATATATATATATATATATATATATATATATATATATATATATATATATATATATATATATATATGTGAGTGAGAAGTATATTTAAGCAGCAATTGCTCTTTTATACATGTGTTAACAAAATGGTTTACGTTAGGATACAAAACAGAGCAGAAACGTAGATTTCGAGAATCGGGAAAAATATGTATCCAAAAGCACTGTTCGTTTTTTTTGGTCTGTAGATCCAACGTGGCCGAGTGGTCAAGTCACGCCAAATCTAATAACGGTTTAACGGAGGTAACGCAGATTCGAAACCTGCCATTTTCTCGAATATTCAGGCCGGTAAATGTAAATAATTAAATTAACTGCTTAATATTAAAAACAGACAATCTACTCAAATAGAGAGTATCTATTAAAAATAATGTTTAAACAACTATATATATATATATATATATATATATATATATATATATATATATATATATATATATATATATATATATATATCCCTACCAGTGAAAAATTTGTAATATATATATATATGTCAATTTTTAACATACAACGTGTATTAACACGTGCGATACCCTGTCTTCATCAGCCGCCGACCAGGGGTGATATCACGGTCCCGCCATAGCCACCGAAACCCGTGATATCACTCCTGGTCGGCGGCTGATGAAGACAGAGTATCGCACGTGTTAATATACGTTGTATGTTAAAAATTGATATATATATATATATATATATATATATATATATATATATATATATATATATATATATATATATATATATATATATATATATATATATGTGAGTGAGAAGTATATTTAAGCAGCAATTGCTCTTTTATACATGTGTTAACAAAATGGTATGGACATTCTATGTCTATTGATTATACTCATCATCTTTTACAAATTGTGAATCCCAATACACATGTGTGTCCGCTACAGAAGCAAACAATATCTAGATTCTTCATAGTTACAAAGATTTCGGTTCACATTAGTCATTTTCAAAGGTGAAATTTTCAAGGAAAAGAAATCAGAAGTTGCCGCCTTTTGTGAAATTATTTTATATTTTTTGTTTCGAAATGAACCTCGTTACATGAGAACGTGTATGAGTTAGCAGGAATGACGGTAGTATTTTTTGATAAGTAAAGTTATTCTGTATATATATATATATATATATATATATATATATATATATATATGTAAAACACACACATATATATATAGATAGATATATTACGTAACCATATAATATATATATATATTACGTAACCGTATAATATATATATATATATGAAGAAATATAGTCTTAAGATGTGCTATATTTATGGGATAAAGTGCTCAATATCAAAGATATAACGTAAATATAAAAGTGAACATAGAAGTCAACACTTAGAGGCGACAGTCTGTTTCATACTAGATGCAATCGTCAGGCCACAAACGATTGCATCTAGCATGAAACAGACTGTCGCCTCTAAGTGTTGACTTCTATGTTCACTTTTATATATATATATATATATATATATATATATATATATATATATATATATGTGTGTGTGTTCAGTAAATCACCTCAAGCAAGACGGAAGTGCAATTAGCATGCAAGAGATTACAGAGAGTGAGAGTAAGAATAAATAGGAGTGTTTCGGAAGAGGATAAAGAGAAGGAGAAGACTCATCAGAAATGTCGATTGATATTACATTTGAATATTTGAATGTTTAGACTATCAAATGATGGGAAGGGATTCCCACTGAATGGGAAGTGCGAGCTAAGAAGCTATTATAGTAGAAGAGATGGCTACATTTAACAGTTTCGATAATGAAAGTGTGGGGCCAAGATGCCAACCGAGTAGCACGCTCAAATTCATGCAGTTTGGAACAAGTTAATGGAGCTCGTCGGAGCAGTTACCATGAAAGTACCTGTAGAAAAGACAGATCAATTTTACTTGTGTTCGTAGAATTGTTTTCTTTTGTGTATATAAAGTGGTTAAAAACTGTTCGAATATTATATATCCAAGCGATTTCAGCTATTCTATCAAGGATGTATTTTTCATAATTTTTAATTGAATATGTACATATTTTATAAATGTATATGCATAGTGATGGTAATGTCTATTTTTTATTCCAAACAAGGTCAGCGCAATCTATCTATCTATCTATCTATCTGTATATATATATATATATATATATATATATATATATATATATATATATACAGATATATATATATATATGTGTGTGTGTGTGTGTGTGTGTGTGTGTGTGTGTGTGTGTGTGTGCTCGTATTTCTGAATATGTTAATGTATATTTATCCAGTAATATTTCTTTTAAACATCTTCCGTTAAATATGATAGACAAGGGAAAAATTACATTAATTTTTTATGTAGTTTTCAAACGACCTGGTGGGTGTAAGAGAGTACAAACTTTTTACATAATTTTACACAAATATATATATATATATACATACATACATATATATATAAATATACATATACATACAATTATCTAATTATTTGGCTTATATCCACATTTTATGTATATGTATATATATATATATATATATATATATATATATATATATATGTATATATATATATATATATATATATATATATATATATATATATATATGATGAGTCCAAAATATAGGACGAAACGGCCGTCCAGTGCATTCTGCATTCTGCTGAGATTTCATTCAGACTCAATGAATTAATTTATTATAATTATCAAATCCTCCTAAAAATTTCTATCATATATATATATATATATATATATATATATATATATATATATATATATATATATATATATATAGGATTGGACATAGTCCGACAATTTATTTAAAGACATTTATATTATGTTTAACGTTCTTTTTATAGATACAAGTATTTAAGCGAATTTGCTTAAATACTTGTATCTATAAAAAGAACGTTAAACATAATATATATAAATGTCTTTAAATATATAAATATATATATATATATATATATATATATGCATATATATATATGTGTTTGTGTGTGTCTATGTGTATGTAATTATGCTTTACTCAATACACACACACGCGCAAACAGATATATATATATATATATATATATATATATATATATATATATATATATATATATATATATATATATATATATATATATATAGCATATATATATATACACACATGCCGGGAAAAGAAAATTTAATTATACTTTTTATTTTAAGGAAAATTATATTCATACATACATACATATATATATATATATATATATATATATATATATATATATATATATATATATATATATATATATATATATATATATATATATCTGTGTCTGTATAAACAAAGGAAAACTGTTTAGTCAAGTAGGTCATAGGAAATTCAACATTCACTTCCTTCTTCTCGAACGCGATATTTACTGTCATGAGTGATTTGTTTCCGCATCAATTTTGCAAAATACATAGATAATTAGATAAATGCTGCATAACAGCCTAATTTACAAACCCACCCCCGTCTACACTAGATAATCGTACTTGCGTGCTGGCTACGTCTATTAAATATATGAACATTAGTTGAAGATAGCTGCTTTATTAACACCTACACTGAGACTTCCCGGTTCAGTCGTTCCTAATAACCTTCACAAGACCGGGGCAAATCTCTTTAGGCCAATCAATAAGCGTCGACCGGATTTAAAACCTCATGAAATCCCATATATCCCTTCCATGTCGTAGTGAATTATCAGATTTAGGCTATCTTTAGTTATTGTGTATTAACGGTGCGTTGCGATGTGTCTGAACAGAAAAACTGTATTCCGGTCTACTTACAGCACAATGGTTTCAAATTGAATACTGTTTTGATACACGGACTGCTAATCCGTATCAAGTGGTTATTATCTACGCAAATCTCATTCTGAGTCGAGTATTGCACTGTAGATAACTAGCAACGCTAAGTTGGAAGGCGAAAAAAAAAACGATGGATATAACCAAAGAGAATCAGTGAGATTCCTCATCTTCAACAAGGCGGTTACTCGTTTGAGCATGCCCATCTGCTCAGGCCTATATATGCTTCTTTAACGCTCACAGAGACATCTTGTAGCTTACATTGAAATTATGTTAAGCAGCACTTAATTGCAGTTTGTGTATATCCCTTACCATAGCCCCTCCTGACTCGCTATTTCAATGGCAATTGTTCTGACGAGCTATAGTCATCACTTCCACCAGTACTGACCTCGACACTGCTTAACTGGCGTAATCTTCGGAGAATACCTGGTACGGTAAATTGTAGCATATCGATATTAAAATCGATTTTACAAGTGGTCCAAAGTTCTTTTCTTTAGCATTTAATCCCGCCATGCCAGTTAACCGTGTCACATCGCAAGCGGTGCATACCTTGATATTTGTAGGGGCAGGATTTGTATGCAATACAAAGAGAGGCAGACGACATTTCGTCTGTGGGAAAGTGGTTGATGGTTGACCAACTGAGAACTCAAGTTACTGTAAGCAACCTTCGATAATACGAATAATTTTTGATTTTACATAATCCACAAACGCTTGACTATCTATAAAGACACAAATCAATCGTTTATTTGTCCAGTTCAAACTCCTCCCCGGTTTTCCGTATAGGAGTAGATGTTTATACATTTTTCTGTTTAGTATTGGGTCTCCGGTTACCTTTAAGCTCAACTTCAACCCTATACCTCTAACGTCTCTAACTCTAAAATTTTATTTAATTTTTTTTTCTTTCTCAATAGGCGAATATTGGTTCGCCTATCGCCCGGTTCACACTCCTCACTGGCTTTTTGAACAAGAGAAGAATTGTATACATTGTTTCCTGATTAGGGTCACGTTTCTTGTTCCTACTAAATGCTACTTCAAACCTCTCCGCCTAAACTCTGAAATGATATTTACTATGCATTTTTTTTTTTTTTTTTTCCTCAATAAGAGTAGATAGGTTCGCCTTCGACCAGGTTCACACTCTCCTCCACGTCTCATAAATACTAGATCGGGTTCATTTCGACGAAGGTGGTGGCTGTACAATTCGACGTGATTCTAAACAATGCGGCCCAAACGGGGTTCTGAACTAATAGAGACGTATTGAAAATGCGTTGTCCTACTTAACTAGCTTATTATTTTATTTTGTTCTTTATTTAGTGTTGCCTAATATAAATGGATTGTAGTCAATGGTCTTGACATTTCGTGTATTCTTGCATTATTACAGATAAGATAAAGAAAGAAAAACAAAGAAGACATGGAAGAAGGCGGAAGTGCAACATGGTTATTGTTTATTTCTTGAACGGATTTTCGTTTAACACACGTAACTAAGTTCGTGCCAAGTGCAGGAAAATCGTCCAAGTGTAGACTGTATAGACTGCAGTTGACCAGTTCATTTACAGTGCGGACGGAATCTATAAATTAGAAGTAATATTTGGCATGAGGCACAATTTTTGCTTATGGTCAGTGGGGAATGAAATTACCAACATCATTTTGCCAACGTGGAACGATAAAAATAATCTGCAATATTGGCTGACGTGCTTTCTTTTTCCTCTCAATATGCAAACAGACTGCCTTTTTTCTTTTTTCTTTTCCCTCTCAATATGCAAAAACACTGCCTTTTTTTCTTTCGTTATACTTTTTTCTTTTCCCTCTCAATATGCAAAAACACTGCCTTTTTCTTATTTTTCCTTGTTTCTTTTCCCTCTCAATATGCAAACACACTGCCTTTTTCTTTCTTTTTTTTCTTGCTTTTTTTCCCTCTAAATATCCAAACTCACTGCTTTTTTTCCCTCTTTTTTCTTGTTTCTTTTCCCTCTCAATATGCAAACACACAGACTTTTTCCTTCTTTTTTCTTTTTTCCCCTCTCAATAACCAAACACACTGCCTTTTTTCCTTCTTTTTTTCTTGTTTCTTTTCTCTCTCAATATGCAAAAACAAAACCTTTTTTTCTTGTTTCTTTCCCCTCACAATATGCAAACACACTGCCTTTTTTTCTTATTTTTTCTTCTTTCTTTCCCTCCCAATATGCAAAAACAAAATCTTTTTTCTTTCTTTTTTTCTTTCTTTTCTCTCTCAATATCCAAACACACTACCTTTTTCCTTCTTTTTTTCTTGTTTCTTTTCTCTCTCAATATGCAAAAACAAAACCTTTTTTTCTTGTTTCTTTCCCCTCACAATATGCAAACACACTGCCTTTTTTTCTTATTTTTTCTTCTTTCTTTCCCTCCCAATATGCAAAAACAAAATCTTTTTTCTTTCTTTTTTTCTTTCTTTTCTCTCTCAATATCCAAACACACTACCTTTTTCCTTCTTTTTTCTTTTCCCTATCAATATGCAAACACACTGCCTTTTTTCTTTATTTTTGTTTCTTTTCCCTCTCAATATTCAAACACACTGCCTTTTTTCCTTCTTTTTTTCTTGTTTCTTTTCCCTCTTAGTATGCAAAAACAAAACCTTTTTCTTTTTTTGATTCTTTTCCCTCTCAATATTCAAACACACTGCTTTTTTCCTTCTTTTTCTTTTCTTTCTCAATAACCAAACACCATGACTCTTTTCTTTCTTTTTTCTTTTTTCTTTTCCCTCTCAATAACCAAATACCATGCCTTTTTTCCTTCTTTTTTCTTTGTTCTTTTCCCTCTCAATATGCAAACACACTGCCTTTTTTCTTTCTTTTTTCTTTGTTCTTTTCCCTCTCAATATGCAAACACACTGGCTTTTTCCTTCTTTTTTTCTTTCGTTTTTTTTACTCAATATGCAATGACACCGCCTTGTTTTCTTTTATTTCTTTTTTCGTTCTTTTTTTCTTTTTTATTCCCCCCCTCCTCAATATGCAAACACACTGCTTTCTTTCAACTGAAATTAAGAAATTTCATTGTAGACAAAATTACCAAGGGAGATTGTATTTCTCCCTCCTCTTGAATGTGAATAAATTAATTCTGATTAAATATTCATTTAATTTGCATGATCTAACCGTGATAAATATTTAAAGGTATGAAATAGGCCTAATTAGTTGGGTCAGATATGTAGTATCGAATTATTATTCAATTTCCTCAGTTTATACGACAATCAAAACAGAAGTATAAGAATATCAAGTCTCCTGACGAGTGGACCGAGCAATTACATAAAGGTTCATCTACGACATTCTGGCGTAGAGGATCTGAATATATAATTATGCAGCTAAGTGACCAATTTTATATTTTGAAAACTTCTAGATAGATGTTGATTTTCTAAGCGTAACTTAGATGTGGCACAAGGCCTAAAGGGTATAGGGTACCCAATGAAGCTGGAACTTACTACTCAATTGTGATTAATTCCAGTGAGAAAATCTTGCTAAACATTACACCATGTCGAGGTGTCCTTAATACTATATATATCAGTATGTATTTATATATAATTTGGGCTCCACGACGTCGTGTAATGGTTAGCAAGCTTGTTCCTCTAGAATAATTACTACTGAGTAGTGAGTTCGATTCTCACTGGGTGCCTCTCAACTTTCGGCGTTGTGCCACATCTAAGCTACGCTTGGAAAGAAAGGGAACCTCGACGTGGTGTAAGGGTTAGCAAGTTTGTTCCGCTAGAACAATTACTACTGAGTAGTGAGTTCGATCCTCACTAGGTGCTTTTCGGCCTTGTGCCACATCTAAAATACGCTTGGTAAGAAAGGGAACCCCGACGTGGTGTAATGGTTAGAAAGCTTGTCTTGCTAGATCAGTTACGACTGAGTAGTGAGTTCGAACCGCACTGGGTGCCCCATGCTTTCACCCTAGTGCTATATCTAAGCTGCGCTTAGAAAATCAATGTATTTATATGTAAGTTTTGTTAAAGACAATTGACAAGGTACTGCGATTAACGTTTTTTTATTCAATTTTCTTGTATTCGTACAAGTGTTTTATATTCTTTAAAGACTGTCTAAATCTTCTACATGTCCGAGCGATTTTGACTATTCTATTAGACATTATCAAGTGTTGTTTAAATTTTTAAGTGAATATGTAGAGTTTTATATCTGTGCATCTATAATGACTTTCTTTTTTTTTTAATTATTTTCCAAACACGGCCAGCACGTATGGTAAATGCACTGAAAAGTTGTAAATGATGTGGCGAGACAAGTTCGTTAATCATTACCCCACGTTCAAATGTCCCGGCCAGCACGCTCAAACACGACCACAACAAAATAAATCTGTATTTGTACGACGTTTTGATTTTTCCGTTTTATTCAGCGTCGTATTAATCCGTCGTTACCATATCTCGGTTAGTCTGGTTGTATGATACTCTGATAATCTAAGCTTTACTTTTTTAAATTTTCGTTTATCAGGGTCGGCTGAAAAGTTCATAGGCTGACCAAGATACTCTTATATAATGCAAACAAATGAGGTTTATTCTTCAAAATAGACCACTTCTGGTTCACACAATTTTTCCATCCGTGTTGCAGTGCTTGGATACCATTGGGGAAGAAGCTTTAATCGTGTTAGTCAAAAAGACAACCGAGAGTTGGGGAACAGATGATAGTCAGCAGAGGTCAAATCTGGAGAATAAGGATGGTGATTAACCAGATCAAATTTACAATCATGCACAGCAGTGATTAAAACAAACGACTTGTGTGCCACAGAATTATCTTTCTGGCAAAACGTTTTCATGTGCGTTTGTTCTTGAGAGATTTCCTAACTTGTCGGAGTTACCTCCTCTTTAGTTCCCTAATTCTTCACAGGGGTCTCTCTCTCTCTCTCTCTCCCCATACTATAAATACTGGGAAACTTATTGCCTCTTTCTCTTTTTTCCTCAGGCCTCGTGCCGCATCTCACCTCGCGTGGTGGTGAGGTAAATCTCACTTTCTTCTACATTTCAGCGACAAGATGTAAGCTCTTAGAAGATCAGCGTTTCTCATTTCTGAATGAACATTACAAACATACATACCTACAAAGATTCACCATAATACGAACATACACCAAAGAACAAACACAATGTTCCCACACACACACAAATTTTCTGTCTATGTGCCTTTGCATTTTTTTAATACATATTTGTTGATATATATATATATATCTGTGTTGTTCCTCTTCTTTCATCTTCGGTTGGACAAATTAAGTCTGCCGATTTTCATGTGTCGGGCCTTTTAATATTCTGCCAGGAGTTACACACGTGATTCTAATACAACACGCTTACACACCCGGTCCTCTACAAACTGCTTCAGCAAGGTGTAGGTCTCTCCATTGATGGTGTGAAGATAGTTAATAAATACAATGCATTTTGCATTCAAAATAACTGAATTTCCTTGTCGATGAAGCTACTCTAGCCTTCTATGGAACTGGCGAGGAAGAGTATTTCCAGTACATGGAGTGTTAAAAAAAAAAAAAAAGAAGAATATCATTAAACGTTTAAACTTAATTCACATTTAAAATCGGTCCAAGTTATTCACGAATAGGTATTTTTCAATTTATCCTTCAATAATGGGTAGCTATTTATGCCGCGCCGGTATAATTATTTTTTCTCTGTTTAACGGATTTTTATCGGTTTTTTAATAATGAGTGGCGCCGTTATGTAAGCAGGAAGACACTTTCCATCTTCATGGTCCGTGTTTACAATCACTGAGCTTCGTCCGCAAGTGTGCAAGGTGTTTTTCTACGTTCTGAGAATCGTATCGATTTTACGCTCATGGAAGACAGAGTATTTGTTATCAGAATTATGCACTGTGCTGCGTGGGATAAGCGGTCATATCACTAGATTACAGGAATTACGACCATGTAAATGCTTTAGAACAGTGTTAACAACGCCATTGCATAAAAGGACTTATTAAATAATCTATGATTTTCGCGGCAACTCTCTAATAGACGATGATTACATCGAGGAAAAAGAGGCGGACTTAGAGAAGAACATGGTAAACTAAGCCTCGCTTACAGAAGACATTTTCAAATTCATATTAGACGGTAATTACTCATGGCAGTAGGTCTTTCACGTGTAAAGTTCTGTATTAATCTATAACGAGTTTTAACCCGTGAAAATTTTGCGTTTTTCCTATTTTAATTTTCTGATGAATCTTTACTCTTAAGGTAATAATTGAGTAAGTTTATGGCGAGTTCTTCCGACAATAAAATATCCGTAGAAATTCTGCGATTGCATCGTTAAATATTTGAGGATGACTACTTATTATAGATTATTAAATATTGCAATAACAATCATGAATATGAATGCTGGTTGTTATTTTAAGAAGTGGGTACAAATGAAATTGAAACTTAAAATTTTTTCCTTTCACTAAAACAGCCGTTAGACTAACTCTCTTTCTTTCTTTCCTTATTCCCTTCCTTCCTTCCTTCCTTCTTTCTTTCTTTCTTTCTTTCTTTCTTTCACTGAAACCATGTAGTGACTTTTCCTCGCTTTCCGCGCGATCAAAATGGAATAATCCATTATTATGTATTAACAGGACGTAAAGGTCGTGCGAACTATTGTAGGAAGCGACACGCACAATTATAATATGATAAATGCTGATATATATATATATATATATATATATATATATATATATATATATATATATGTATGCTAGTCTTAATGTTCAAGAGCCACTGAAGGTAGAGAGAAAATTAATGAAATGTGTGATATGTGATATGAACGTAGGATGAATAAGTAGGAAGTGAGAATTATGAGAATATGGAGGATATAGAACGACTAACACAAGGCGTGAAGAGGTTAATATTAGTGCGTTTGCATAGGAATGTGTTCTCTGAAGTTGTTGTTTTTGAGAAGAATCTCTTTGAGTGCAATTTCGATTTTATCAATGGAATACGAAGCAAATGAGGGCGATACAACCCCAGTGATGGAGCAAGATGTGTCTTCGCTGTAAAGGTCTGGATTGGTAATACTAAAGCCCGAAGTGCATCTGAACAGTTGTCATGGGTGCAATAAACCTGTGACTTTGCCATGGTGACAATGATGAAGATTGAAAGAGTCATCCCCTACAAAGCCGCGTAAAGAAACTTCAAATCTAATATGTCTGGACATTGAAGATTCCGAAAATTCAGACAAGATGCTGCAGTAATACGCGATTCTTGGCCTAATCAAAATATGCAGATATTACAGTGTTGGCAGTAGACACAGAAAGGAAACTAAGGTAACTTCTAAATAAGGTTACAAATAAGTGAGATTAAAGCTATAAACATCAATTTTAAGAAGATATAATGTATAGTTATCATCAAAAGAAACTGCCTAAGAACGAAAATTTAAATATAAATTTAGTGTTTGAACATAATACAGAAAATGTGATGTCGATTTCTGTAGGCGCATTGAACTAGAGAATGATGCCTTCCAGAAGTTAAACAAAGTAATAGGAAACAAGATATTGCTGAACTGTTGTATAATAAATACGGGACAATATGATCGCAGATGAAGAACAGAGTTGTGGGAACAAAAATATTGTTTTCCTGAGTTATCGCGAGAATTCCATTGCCTGTTGTTTCAAGGAAAATAGTAACAGAAATGAAACTTGTACTTAGAATGAGAAAGAGACAGTTGGAATGTGTAGGTCAAATAAGAACGACAGTAGGTTTAGAGAAATTAATACGCACAGTTTATACTGATTGCAAGAGAACAAATGGTGTCGGCTATTAACCTACCTAACGTGTATGTGCACTTGGTTAATTTTTACGTCCATTCATTCTTTTTATTCAGGCCGGTAAATGTTATTAATAATGTTTATTATAAACAGAACATTTACTTAAATATTTGTATCTATAAAAAGAATGTATAAACATAAAAATGTCTTAAAATAATTGTCGGTCTTTGTCCATTTCATAATGTGTGACGTCATTTTCTTACATTCCGATACGGTTTGAGCAGATATGAATGTACGTGAGAGATTCATGGAGGATTGTAGTTTAACGACAGTAAAATCGACTTGACCAATCGAACGATTGTCCGTGGCTCGATCGGTTAAGGTACGTCAGACTAAAGGACGGTTCCGTATACGATGCAAGTTCGATTCCTGTCTGAGAACGGATATATACTATGACAGTTTCTCGGGCATTTAGGCTGGTAAATGTTATTAATACTGTTTATTATAAAACAAATCATTTACTTAGATATTTTATCTATAAATAGTATGTATAAACATAAAAATGTCTTTCTTTTTTTCTTTTTTTTCTTTTTATATATATATATATATATATATATATATATATATATATATATATATATAATTTACGCCCCTTTTTACTTTTTTAATCTGAGTTGGATCGGATGACATGTAGCAATTGTGTGGGCATAAAAATGACCAGACCTAGCACGACCAAACGTTTTCTTTCGGGGTGTACTGAAGGATCTTCTTTACAGGCTCACAATGAACACAATTCCTGAATTAAAACAAGCAATTATAGTAATGTGTTGTCATATTATTGTAGAAATGTGTTAAATGGTTTGTAGAAGTGTTGCTGATAAGTTTCCGCGTTGTATTAAACATGAAGGAGAAGATGTTAAATAGTTGTTAATTTGATCTGACAATAATAATAAATTGTTTTTAAATACTGTAATTTCTTTTTCTGCAATAAAATTTAACAAATAAAAAAGGCCGTTACATTTGACTCACTCTGTATATATGTAAAATTTCTCCGTTTATTGTTCGAACGAAATTTTCTGAAGAAATGTTGGACGAAAAAAGGCATTTTAAAATTCTGACTTCTGTCATGTCCAAAGCCATGTATAAATTCTGTCTTTTGTCAGTTGCAAGTAACTATAACAAAACTTGCAGGGTAAGTGATTGCTGTCTTGTAAAATAGTTTGCCAAAGAGAACGTGATGGATGTATTGCCGGACAAAAAAGCCCAGAAAAATACAAAGCAATTTAAAGATTCTAAGAATCAGAAGATAAAAAATACACCCTGAAATTATATAGCGAAACAACTAATATTTAAAGAGAATAATTTTAATGGGAGACAGAAAATTAAACAACACACCCAATGTACTAGTATGCCGGTGAAAAATTCGTGATTACGAAGTTCACAAAAAAAATGTTTTAATATGAAATAAATATAATTTATTTAAGTGAAGATACTTGAAAGCGTAATGGCCTACAAGAAGACGGCGATTAATTTACAGCCGCGATATTTCAGGTTAACGCCCGCACTTATTTAATTAATACCGAAAGAAGGTGGGACCCGTAAACTTCAAAAAGCGTATAGAAAATACATAAATAAAAACTGAGTTGAAATTAGTTATAATCAAATTTATATAATGCTACAGTTATACGGACAGACGCTTAGGAGGAAAGAAGTTGTGTCTCGCTAATGTAAATATATATTGCATTTAATTTCAGTTCATTGGTGAAATACGCCAACATAAAAGTTTTCTAAATGGCCATCTATCTATCTCTCTATCTATCTATCTCAATATATATATATGAATGGCCATATATATATATATATATATATATATATATATATATATATATATATATATATAGAGAGAGAGAGAGAGAGAGAGAGAGAGAGATAGGTAGATAGATAGATAGATAGATAGATACACACACACCGGAATTAGGTGTAGCTGTATAATATTGAGTCTAGTTAATTGCCTCTTCGTCTCCTAAAGCCGCTGCTTAAGGTACATGATGCATGCGTTGCATAGTAACGGCCAGTGTTCGATTCTCGTAGTAGATGCGCACTGGTGTTGAGTCCCCCTCCCCCAACAAAAAAGGACGAACCTGTCGTCTATTTCATTCTGCTGAGTATTCTTTTTATAGACTCGATGAAATTTTTAATATATATATATATATATATATATATATATATATATATATATATATATATATATATATATATATATATATATATATATATATATATATATATATATATATATATATATATATATATATATATATATATAAGTGAACACTGAAGTCAGCACTCAGAGGCGACAGGCTGTTCCCTGCTAAAGGCAAATGTCAGGCCGCGAACACTCGCGGACTAACGATAAAATAAGCAGCACTTTAACTTATCTTCAGACAAGAGCTTAGATAAATTTTACTTTTACTTACCCTCGTATATATTACATGGAGAGATAACAAAAAAAAAACACGAATAAACTAATAGTATGAATTTGGAACTTTTTACACTATTTAGATTGTTCGGACAGTTGTTCTCATCTTTATTGCCATATTCTTTTGCTGCGGTTGATTGTTCTAGTTCCAAGTACCATGCCTCTTACGGCTGTCTTAGTTTTCTCCCATTAACTCAAAACGATAAGCTTTCGTTCACCACTGCAGTAGCCAGGTATTTAACTCATATCTCTGGGGAAAATCATTGGATCCAACTAAAGCTTTTATCCACTGGTTGGTTGGATCCTGTGACTTGAAAGATAATGTTGTGAGTTCAGTACCTGGCTTCCTATATATACAAGGTAACCAAAAAAGTTCTGTCCGTTTTTAAAGGAAAAAAAAGAAAACGCTTCACAGTATGTATAACTTATATTTAGTCTTCGAAGTAATCGCCATCGTCATCCAGCGCCTTCTGCCAACATGTTCCTAGCTGTTCAATGCCCTTGCGGTAGAACTCGGGGGGTTTTGACGCAAAGAAGTCCGTGAGGGCTTTGCGCAAGTCTGCTTCATTGGTGAAGGTTTCCCGACGAAGATGATTATCCAGGGAGTGGAAGAGGTGGTAATCGGATGGCGCATGGTCAGGTGAATAAGGTGGATGGCAAAAAGTCTCCCACCCAAGTTGCTGTATGGTATCCCTGATCACTCGCGCGACATGCGGCCTGGCGTTGTCATGGAGGAAAAGCACACCTTTGCGATTCACCAATGCTGGTTCCTTCTGGCGCAATGCCTGTTGCACACGTTTCAATTGCTGCGAGTATAGGTCTCCAGTGACCGTTTGGCCCGTTGGTAGCAGTTCATAATGAACCACTTGACGACCTGTCCACCAGACACAAAGCATAATCTTGCGTGGGTGCATAGGCGGTTTTGCGGTGTGAGGGACAGCATCCTGAGGAGACAACCAATGTCTGGAAGTTTCGTGCAGAACACATATTTCATCACTGGTAAGCACTCAATTGAATAAGCATGCGGTACGGTGGCGAGAAACAGCGATACGCAGGCTGCCACTAGTTGTCCCTTGTGGACGTCCAACAGCGTTTGCGGAACCCACTTGCTCAGTTTGTAGGCGGTGCAGGTGAAGTCTAATTGTTTCATTGGAAACGTTGAACTGTCTTGAAAGTTTACCACACATTAAACTACTGTCCTCTTCAATGGCCGCTTTCAGAACTCCGTCATTCAAGACCTGTGGTCGTCAACTGCGATGCTCATCACGGAGGGAGAAATCTCCCGACTTGAATTTTCGAAACCAACGCCTTGCAGTACGTTCATCCACAGCACTATCCCCAAATGCTTGACATATGAAACTTGTGCAACAGGCATTGCGCCAGCAATTGAAACTTGTGCAACATATGCAGCGACATGATGCAGCTGCTGATAAGCTTACTTTGAAGTCGTAAAGCAAACAGCCTCGAACGAGATCTCTAGACACTCCCATCCTTGTCACAGCTGTCCGGCTTATAACTGTTGACCGGGCACAGTGCGCTTGTTTTTTATAAAGTCTGATGTTCCTACTTCCGGCTGTCCGAATTTGAAAACAATTGCTACACGCATTTCGTATATATTTCAACTTCATTCAATGACTAATCAAAAAACGGTCAGAACTTTTTTGTTACCTTGTATATTAGGAAATGAATTAAATCTGACATATGTTTTTTAATTATTTACATACAGGTTATTTGTAATGTCTATTCATAATTGATTAGATGCTCTGTTTTTATTAATAATCAGTATATTTATTTATTTACGTCTACCAGCCAGACTAAAATCCATTTCCTATAAAATTCTTTTTGTTTACGTTAGGATACAAAACAGAGCAGAAACGTAGATTTCGAGAATCGGGAAAAATATGTATTCAAAAGCACTGTTCGTTTTTTTTTGGTCTGTAGATCCAACGTGGCCGAGTGGTCAAGTCACGCCAAATCTAATAACGGTTTAACGGAGGTAACGCAGATTCGAAACCTGCCATTTTCTCGAATATTCAGGCCGGTAAATGTAAATAATTAAATTAACTGCTTAATATTAAAAACAGACAATCTACTCAAATAGAGAGTATCTATTAAAAATAATGTTTAAACAACTATATATATATATATATATATATATATATATATATATATATATATATATATATATATATATATATATATATACATATATATATATATATATATATATATATATATATATATATATATATATTTATATATATATATATTTCCCTACCAGTGAAAAATTTGTAATATATATATATGTCAATTTTTAACATACAACGTGTATTAACACGTGCGATACCCTGTCTTCATCAGCCGCCGACCAGGGGTGATATCACTGTCCCGCCATAGCCACCGAAACCCGTGATATCACTCCTGGTCGGCGGCTGATGAAGACAGAGTATCGCACGTGTTAATATACGTTGTATGTTAAAAATTGATATATATATATATATATATATATATATATATATATATATATTTATATATATATATATATATTTGTAATATATATATATATATATATATATATATATATATATATATATATATATATATATATACATATTAAAACTTTGTCATTGATATTGATAATTTCAAGGAGGATGTTAATCCAGAGAGAGCTCAATGTAAACTACAGAGCATAATAATAATAATAAAGCCAGAAGAAAAACTTCAAGGTCTGTTTCGGTTATAATTTATTTCGTGAATATTTCTGTATTCATCTCTTAAGACCGAAAGTTCTTAATAAATGGAGATAATATCTCCAGATCGATTTAATAGATTAACATGAGAAAGAGAAAGCAAGAGAGTAGAGAAGAAAGGGGAAGAGTAAGAAAGAAAAACAAAAGATCTTATAAAATTCTTTTAAAACGCAAAGTAGAAAAAGAGAGGGGATAGTTGTTCGTGTGTGTGCGTGTGCGTGTTTGTGTGTGTGTATGTGTGTAAACGTAGGAAAAGTGAAGAAGGAGGAAATGAAGGGATAGTAGTAAAACTAAAACACGCCCTGTCCAAGAATTTTTCCTTAAAGGGTTGAAATTTTGTACCGCGGGTGATGTGGTGTGTGATCAGATTTAAGATTTATAATACAGCAAATTGACCGATATGGCTTGTTATTTTAGGCAGGACAACCGCCGATGTATACAACATCTATAAATCTAAACTAACATCTTTAGTATTATTAATTTACATATATTAAGAACTTTCGGTCTGAAGATATAAATATATAGAAATATTCATAAAATAAATTATAACCGGAATGAATCTTTAAGGTTTTCTTCATTATTTGTGATATATATATATATATATATATATATATATATATATATATATATATATATATATATATATATATATATATATATATATATATATATATATATATATATATATATATATATATATATATATATATATATGAAATACATAAGAGGTCAGAGTTGAATCAAACCTGGAGACAGTAGTATTAAAAAGTTCTCAATACACGTATGAAAATTAAAACAAAAGTTTAAAATAACATGCAGAGAAGAAGAAGAACAACAACAACGACAACAACAAGATAAGCAAGGACTCAATCTTCTGTTGGAGGGCGCATATTTTCTGACAAGATTTATGGAATATTCAGGCCGATAAATGTAACTAAAATATAAATAAAGCTTAATTAATAACCAGAGCATTTACTCGAATATGAGTATCCATGTAAAATAACGTTTAAGCAAAAGTCAAATTATATATATATTTAAGTAATTCATCGAGGCTGAAACCTCAACAGAATGCAGAAATGTATTTGGGACTCAACAGCAGCGCGCACCCACCACCGAGAAATGAAACCCTGGCAGTGAGGTTGTCATGCAAACACCATACGAAATGTTCCAACAGGCCTCGGTAACAATGAGACCGCAAATCAGACTCAATATAGAGTCGCTCGCTCACATATTCCGTGGTGGAATTCTACTGAGATTCTCTTTAACCATAGAACTTTGGCCCCTGGAGCCACGACTACTATATATATATATATATAGGGCCAGGAGTGCTGTTATTTTTCTCGGCTATTGATATATACGGGTCAGTGGTGCATTGTGGGTAGTCATTTTTGGCAGGTGTTTTTCGTTTATTTGTTTATTTATTTATTTGTATCAAATTATTTTGCTTGTTTTTATTTAATTTTATTTTTGTTTTTTATCCTTTATATTTATTTTATATTTATTTATTTATTTATTAGTATAGCTTATTGTGGGTGGTCTATTATGGCGGCTATTTTATTGAAAGTTGTTTATTTATTTATTTGGGTCAAATTATTTTGTTTTTTTAATTTATATTTGTTTTTATTTTTTATCTTATATATTATTTATTTATTATTTTTATTTTGATCGTTGTTATCCTAAATAAATAAAAAGTGCTCAATACACGTGAGAATAAAATATAAGTAAAATTAAAAATAACATGTAGAGCTTTTAACTTTAAAAATCAGGAGTTCAGTTAAAATACGCGATCATGGTTTTGAACTGACGGTCTCTTCGGGTGATACTTTTAAAATGTCTACTCTAACTCTTTATTTACAAAAAAAACACAAAGAACGCTAAATAATTATCTTTTAAAAATAATAGGTTCATGATGATTGAAAGAAAGATTTAACTTTAAAAATCAGTTCAGTTTTTTTCCTTTCCATTAGATTACAAACTTCCTTTGCATTACACCCAATGTCCTGTCTTTCAATCGTCATGAGTGTTCTATTTTTTTTAAAGATATTTATGTGGCGTTCTTTGTGGCTTTTTGAAACAAATGGTTAAAATGGTAATTTTAAAAGTATCGCTCGAAGAAATCGTCAGTCACAGGTTCCGTCCAGTGCTTTCTGCATTCTGTTGAAGATACTAAGCGGCTCTATATCGAGTCTAGTTTATGTCTTCCTCGTCACCGAGTCCCGTGATACAGTTGGTATGACGTTCGCGTTGTATCAAAGCGATCCGGGTTCGATGAGTCCCAGATAGGACGAAACGGCCGTCCAGTGCTTTCTGCATTCTGTTGAGGATTCTAAGCTCGACGAATTACTATAAAATTAGCCTAAATCGCGAAATGAATTACGTATATATATATATATATATATATATATATATATATATATATATATATATATATATATATATATATATATATATATATATATATATATATATATATATATATACGTATGGTTTTGTCAGTGTACGAAATTATCTATGTTAATATTTATTTATTTACAAATCGCCAAACTGGATAATGTGTGTTATTGGATACACTTGAAAATTGTTCTTATCGATTCCAGTCGTCTAGATCTGGAGGTATAATTCTCTGCTGATATTGCTTTTTGTGAAAAAAATATTGAAATATTCACATAGTCAACGTAAGAATAAGGCATCATCTTAATATTTCACGACATTTCAATTTATTTTCGGTCTCTTTACCCTCGATGTTTCTCTGCTTTTTTTCTTTCCTCATGTGCGCTGAATATTTCCTTTAATAATAGCACAACATTTGTTATGTTTTGCCCTTTTCCTTTGTAATATATGGCAAGTGCCGCAAATCTATTAACTTATTAGGAAATGTTATTAAGAAATGTTTCCTGAAATACGATTTTTTTTCCTCTCGTCAGACTTTTGGGAATGGTCTAGACTGAAAACTTACCAACACCTTCATTATCTTCGTGTCCTTCTACTTACCCTAAAAAAGGTCGTGTCGGAGGTTAAGATAAAGAAAACTCTCGAGCATGAGATATGTGCCAACAAATAACTAAATAAAGAGAAGAAAATACAAATATAAATATAAAACAGAATCTATTATTTAACGTGTATAGTGAGATAACAAAAGAGACGAAAAGCTGATCTCTGACATTCGAAACTATATACGTCCACTTGCTACTTAATTAAGTACACAGGCGCATTTCTAATCAGCCAATGGCGTGTCACCATGTTAATGGATGTATGCATTTAAACAAGCTTATGATGATCTGCTGAGTTTCATTCAATGAATTATTATGCAATAGAAAAGTAGTATACCTGATTTAGAAAAATGTATGTTTCAGGAGAGCCGAGTTCGAATCCAGTCCATTACATTCACATATGTGCTAGTACCCTTGCGAACGGTATGAATCCTCTACTTCTCCCTCCAGCTATGGGTAAATAGCAGGACAGACTGTGTTCTATAGCCTTGGATGGCAACTGGTCTACCGCAGAAAGAATTGGCAACTTAATGCGGGAAAGAATCTGCCTCGTCAGTCATGTATCTAAAAATACATGATCGCCTAAGCGTGTATCAAGCATGGCACATAACTGACTGATGTTTGTGGGTAGATGTGGGTATTTATGAAACTGCTGGTGTACAAGGATTTTCACGTACAATCCTCTCTAGTCATAGGGAAAGATCCGAAAAAAAAACATCCAGTTAGATGTACTTCTATGGAAGATAATACTTTGTCGAGGAAAGATATCGAGGATCGTGAAGGCGTTTTCAAGTTGATAGAAAGGCAAATTTAGCTCGACTAATCATTATTCAGCGCGGATCTATTTAGATGAGCAAACCTTGAATACAAAACTCGTTGAACTTGAAGAAGTTTGGCTACAGCGGGAGAAAACCAGACCAGGTGCCAATACGAGAGTGGGCTTTGGTTCTCAGCTGCTTGCTCAGCCGCCATTGCCCATAGGAACCACTTCTTCCACCGTTTTCGTAGTGATATGTCTGACTGCAATAGACGCCTATTTACCTCTGCCCATAACGAGTGTAAGCGCATCCTCAACGAAGCTAAGTCATTATTTGCTGCTCGGATAAACGAACGTATTGCATCTCGCAAATTCGGCTCCAAAGATTATTGGCGCCTCTGCAAGAGCGTTCTGAACAATAGCAAACCCTCCATTCCTCCCCTGTTCAATCAGTTTGATGTCCTGACCACCTCTGAGACAAGGCTGAATGCTTTGCTAGGAAGTTTTCTTCCAATTCAACGTTAGACTTTTCCGGGGTACCCATGCCCGATTTCCCTCCCAGAACCGAGGCCCTTTTGATCGGATTGCACATATCCCCATAGTTGGTATTGGGCATTATTTCTAACTTAGATCACCACAAGGCTACTGGTGGTGACTGGATACCAGCCATTGTCCTGAAGAAATGCGCATCTGAACTGGCGCCTGCCCTCTCTAAATTATACAACCACTGTCTCAAGGAGCCTTGTTTTCCTGACTGCTGGAAGTCCTCAACCATTGTTTCTGTCTTTAAGAACTCTGGTGACCCCTCCGACCCTTCTAATTACCGTCCTATCAGTCTCCTACACATCTTCGGCAAGGTCTTCGAAGCCATTATCAACACCGAAGTGATTAATCACCTGTTATCCCATGATCTGCTCTCAGACAAACAGTATGGTTTCCGCTTTGCCCGATCTACAGCCGATGTGCTTACGGCCATCACTGAATTTGTCTACCAAGCTATTCATAATAACGGTGAAGCTCGTGCCGTGGCCCTAAACATCTCCAAAGCGTTTGATAGAGTTTGGCATGCCGGCCTTCTTCGCAAGCTCCAGGGTTATGGTATCACAGGTCGATTATTTGACCTAATACAATCATTCCTGTCAAACCGTGAATTGAAGGTCGTTCTCAATGGATTCATCTCCAGCTCCTATCCCACTAATGCAGGTGTTCCTCAAGGCTCCATCCTAGGCCCTACTCTGTTCCTCATATTCATAAACGACCTTCCTGACGCCATAGATTCCCAAGTCGGCATCTATGCGGACGACACCACAATTTACTCCTGCCTCAAACACAAATCTAGTGATGCTGACAAAATTAACCTGGCAGTTCGAATAGAAAAGGACCTCCAATCGGTTGTGAACTGGGGCAAGAAATGGATGGTGAACTTTAACGCCTCTAAAACAAAACTGCTCTCTATTAACCACCACCAGTATCCATCCCTGCATCCCATTAGAATGTCTGAAGACCAACTTCTCGATAGATCCTCTCTGCGGCTGCTCGGTCTCACGCTGTCCGCTGATCTGAGATGGAACACATACATCGAGTCAGTTGCATCATCCACCACAAGGAATGTTGGCTCCCTGCGCCGACCCAGGAAATTTTTCTCCCCAAAAATCGATCCTCCAAATCTATAAATCGACCATTCAACTTTGAATGGAGTATTGCTGCCATATATGGTCTGGAGCCCCTGCTGTTTGCCTCAGGGTTCTTGATAAGATCCAGAGACGGATATGCAATGTAATTGGCTCTGATCTGTCATCTCGTCTGCAGTCGCTCTCTCACAGACGCGACGTTGCCTCGCTCTGTCTTTTTTACAAATACTTTCACTGTAATTGCTCCGAGGAGCTGCTTTCGCTGGTTCCTAGGCCTCATGAATTTAAACGTCCTACGAGGCTGGCATCCCGTTCCCACCCCTTCACCGTTGAAACTGTTAGATGTAGACGTCTCTTCTACTCCAATAGCTTCATGTCTCGCACATCTCGCCAGTGGAACTCCCTTCCTTATTCCTGTTTCCCTGACAAATACAATCTCCAACTATTTAAGTGTAACGTCAATCGACATCTCCAGCTGCCTTGATCTATCCACTTCCCTTCTCCACATCCTTTCACCATTCATTCCTATCTGCTCTCGCTCCAAATCTTATGTAACCCCCTTGCCTTGATCGATCCACTATCTTTCTCCACATCTTCCTCCAAACTTTCTATAACCCCTTGCGTGCTAGTGGCTTCCAGCCTTGCTTGGGGTGAAAAGCTTTAAAAAAAACTGTTTGAGTAGATAGAATTTTTTTGAGTAAACAAACCTCTTTAGTCAGATTCAAATTTTCTCGATTATTTTTTTTTTCATTTTGAACAGGAAACAAGGGATCTACCTGTACTCATTTTCAAATGTTTATTCCCAATCTGACCAGGTCTTTTGAACAGGAGTATTGGTATATCCCATGTTTACTGCTTCGGATTGTGTTTTCGGTTCCTTCTAAAACCTTTTCATTCTCTTTTATTCGCCCCCTTGAGTCTTAGTGGCATTAGCGCCTTCCTTGGGGTGAATTGATTAAAATGAATTCACAACCAAGGCCAATCGCAGTTGGGATCATAGAGTTCTTTTGTACCCCACCATCCTTTGATTGGCTGCATATAGTATGTGCTTCGCTAGGGCTATGTATGGCTTTTGCATTAACAATTGTCAATCAACTAAACTGGTTGCCAACCAAGGCTGAAGAGATGGAACGCAATTCTATTTAACCCACTGCTGGTGGAGTCCAATAGAAGATGCACTATATCAAGAGTGGAATTATGAATAAAATGCCCCTAAACAAATCAAGAATTTTTAAAGTTTATTCACAATTTTAAGCCCATTAGAAAACATCTTTTTCTGAAATAGGAAAATATCATAAAAAGTACATCATACTATATATATATATATATATATGTATATATATATATATATATATATATATATATATATATATATATATATGTATATATGTATATATGTATATATATACATACATATATATATACATATATATATATATATATATATGTATATATATATGTTTATATATATATATGTCTCTCTCTCTCTATATATATATATACAGATATATATATATATATGTATATATATATATATATATATATATATATATATATATATATATATATATATATATATATATATATATACATATACATATATATATGTATATATGTATATATGTTACGTTTGTGGATAAGGAAATCTCTTGTGTTTGTCCTTAATACTTTTAAAGATAATTTCGTTTATTCATAATTTTAAGCCCATTAAAAAAAATTTTTTCTGAAATATGAAAATATCATAAAAAGTACATCATACTTATATATATATATATATTATATATATATATATATATATGTGTGTGTGTGTGTGTGTATATATATATTACTATATATATATATATATATATATATATATATATATATATATATATACATACATATATATATATATATACATATATGTGTATATATGTCTATATATATATATATATATATATACATACAAATATATATATGTATGTATATATATATATATATATATATATATATATATATATATATATATATATATATATATATATATATATATGTTACGTTTGTGGATAAAGAAATCTCTTGTGTTTGTCCTTATTACTTTTAAAGATAATTTCGTCTATGTAAGCAAGAAACCAAAATTGGCTGAAAAAATTGTATGCATCTTTCAATTAATGATTTTCCCAATTAGTTCCATTGTATTGGATAAATTATGATGCCATAAATATGTGTTAAAACGGTTACAGACCCGGAGTGTCTCGGAAGTCATTAGGCTTCTTAACATTATGTTATTATCCGTCTTTATAAAAAGAAAAATAAACAAATAAAATGATAATTGAAATAAAAGTTTCGCTTTCTCAGATATTTCTGTATAAAACATCAGATGTCAACTTCACTCGGATTCATGATTTTCGTTCAATAAATGCTAAGTCGTTTCACATCTATTTATCAACTTATCACTCCATCTTTAAATCTATCTATCTATCTATCCCTCCCCTCTCTCCCTTTCTCTGTCTCGATATACATATATATATATATATATATATATATATATATATATATATATATATATATATATATATATATATATAAATAAAAAGGAAAGAACAGTAAGATATAAAATCCGGTGTTCTTATAGATATTTTTATTTTTACACAATAGTGCTCAATGTAAATTTAAATTTACAGAGCCTTAATATTATAAATTAATAGATTTAAAATATGGTTTTACCGCTACACAGTGACAACCATGTTTCAGAAATGGAAGCTAAAGCCCCTGAATTTAATTTTGTTATTAAACCAAAGACATTAGTTCCATTTCCTCATCAAGCGAATTTTGGAGTAACTTACTTTTTAAAATTTACGGTTGTTAACGGCACAGGAAAGATTCATAATTTAACAACCGTAAATTTTAAAAAGTAAGTTACTCCAAAATTCGCTTGATGAGGAAATGAAACTAATGTCTTTGGTTTAATAACAAAATTAAATTCAGGGGCTTTAGCTTCCATTTCTGAAACATGGTTATCACTGTGTAGCGGTAAAACCATATTTTAAATCTATTAATTTATAATATATATATATATATATATATATATATATATATATATATATATATATATATATATATATATATATATATATACCTATGTTTATGTCATAGCGCATATTTCATGTCATGGTATAACAGAACTCGATGCATAAAAACAGACCAAAAATGTATGCTAACAAATAGTATCTAATTTGCAGTCTATTCTCAGGAACAAAGAAAATGTATAAATTCACTTTCGTATGTTTAGCTTTTATTAAAATTCTAATCATCGATTTTTAAACCAATAAAGATTCCCGAGGAGGGAAGGTAGTTAAATTAATAGCGGTGTCTGATGAAACATCGTACTTGTGAAACTCCGGTTTTTGTGGGTACGAATTTCCAAGATTGCCGTAACCTCATCCCAGTATAATATTATGTCATAAGTCTTCGTCTGAATCAAATTGAATAAGTTCAAGGATCCTGCAAATTGGTAGAGGTCTTTTGAGCATTTCTCCGTAGTGCATGTGCTATATAATTCACGATGTATACGATCATGGCTCTCCATAATTTCCTTTATGTTGTAGTTAAAAATGTTTTCCATTTAGCTGTTTCTCCTAATCCGTGTTATGCAAAATATTTACACAAGTTAGGTTGGTTATGAGCTTCTTTCAACTGTCGATCTTGCCATCAATATGTCTTCAGAGTGTCAAATTTTCTAAACCCTTCTTTCTTATTATTATTTGTCATATAATTTCACCTGTCTCATTATGACGCTAATTAGAAGTGTCCTTATTGTTTTCATTTTCTCTAAAACTTAGTCGTTCATTTCATGGTATTCTCAGCACCATTCTGAAGAATCACATTTCTGTTACCTCAAGTCCATTCTTCATATCTGGTGAGATTGTCCAGCAGTCACTGTCATAAAGGTTTTATTAAAATTCTAATCATCGCTTTTAAAACAATAAACATTATCTTGGAATGAAGCTTGTTTAATAATAGCAGTGCCAATGTTAAACCATCCTTATATGCATAATATTCGAATTATAAATTGTTTGAATGGAAATCAATCGAGAATTTAATCATAATAAATGATAATTATTCAAAATTCAAAGTTCTTCATTGTAATAAAAATGTAAAAATTAAAAGAAGAAATAAACAAATGATAATTATTCGAAATAAAAAAAAATATCGTTAATAAAAGAATTTAATGAGAAAAGTCTTTATAACTTTAAGTTATATGACACTGCACGCAAATAGTCAACTACTAAAGAGTACTTGATAAAGTATGACACTAATGATTTAAGTTTTCCATTTACATCGCGGTAAATGGATATCTTCCCCTCTACCTGTTTCCCTGATAGGTTTAATCTCCAACTATTCAAATGTAATGTCAATCGACGTCTCCAGATGCCCTGATCTATCCCCTATCCTTCTCTTCATCCTTTCCTATATCACTCCTATTTGCTCTAGCTCCAATTCTCTGTAACCCCTTTCGTGCTAGTGGCTTCCCGCCTTGCTTGGGGTGAAACGCTTAAAAAAAAATTCTTGGCGCTCTTGATATTTTGGAAACCTGCTGTTACTTTGAATTTCTTTGCAAATCCTGTTCTCTTTTAAGAGCGTCTGAGAATTTCCATATTGCGGGATAATAGGATGAAACTTGCTAAAAAAAAGCCCGATGCTATCCTTCCAGGGTGTTATTAATTCGAGGTAAATCAGAATTGACTCTCAAAGCAAAAACACATACGTATTTCATACAGGTATTTAGATTAATTATCATTTAGTGCTATTGTCATTTCGATTAATTTTCATTCGAGCAATTTACAGTTTGAATAAATGTTTTTCGAATAATTGTTTTCCAATAATTATTTTCGAACAGTTTTTACGATCCGGGAAATTCAGCTATGTCTTTTATTTACGGGGATGAAGGACATGTAAGATTCACGGTATTAAAAGTGTGTTTTCTTTTTTCAACTGTAAATAAAAAAATAAAAAAAGAGTGTTTTGTATTTGTAATCTGACATTTGAATTCTGAATATACTCTTGTCTGAATGATTCACGTGTCTGTTTCCGAAGTTCCATCCACGCAGAGACTTTCTTTTGTCATCGGTAGATTTGGGTTATGTTTGGAAGAGGCGCGTGCAAACTTTTCTTATGTGGATGTAACAGAGCTTAAGCTGGAAGAATCAACATTTTGGTATTTAGAGGAGATAAAAACAAACAAAACAACTACAAAGAAGTGACGAATACAATGATTGTTACAAATATTTCGATTGAAAAGCAGGAAAAAATAGGATGTCGAAATATTATTTAGCTCACACTATACCATTTAAAATAGTGGGTTGATAAATATTTGATATCCTTTCCAGTTACTACATCAATGTACTTGTAAAATATTCGTTGTCATATAATACATTCATATCGCTTATATCCATCAATATATCTATCTCTGTATTACGAGCAATATAGTTTTTGAACATATATATATATATATATATATATATATCAGATTTATATATATATATATTTATATATATAATATATATATATATAATATATGTATATATATTTATATATATATATATATATATATATATATATATTGATGCATGATTTATTAAATAATATAGACAGGTTTTGTCTATTTTAAGTAAATTCCTTTAATATTGTCTGATAAGCTTAATAACATTATCATTGACAGATGATTGAAAATCACCATATTGATATATGTTTTTTAATCTTATCTCTTTTTCTGCTTACATAAGCCATTATCAAAGACGAAAATTACATTTCAATATATTAAACAATACACGGACAAAACAATAATGATAGTCTGTTTTTGTTGCATGAAAGATTTCCAAGCAACGAGAAACTCGTGTATACGAGACGCGGGAGCGAAAATCGCACAACATCTCGTGATGTCAAACATGACCACACGAGTGTGAAAACGAGAAGTATTAAGTATGGGAAGGCGTTGGTATAAACCAGTGGCTTCTGTTATGAATTATAGGCATTTAAGAAGATTTGCTGAGATTTCATAGGTATTTTGTTCAGGTTAGTTTTCAACTGTTTTATGTATATTGCTTCAAGAACTTTTAGTTTTCGTTTATTGTTTTCATGTTTAAGTATAGTTGTGTTTTCAACGAGGATTTTCCGGAATTGTGTATGCGGCCAGGCATGTTGTTTCAAATGTCTAAAAAGTTTAGAATTATCATTCAAATGTAGAGTCAAGCTTAGATAAAATTAAAAAACATGTATCAATATGGTGATTTTCTTTCATCTTTCAATGATAATGTTATTAAGCTTATCGGACAATATGAAAGGAATTTACTTAAAAATAGAGACAAAACTTGTCTATATTATTTAATGAAACATGCATCAATGAAAAAATGCTGCATAAATAGACACAATATATATATATATATATATATATATATATATATATATATATATATATATATATATATATATATATATATGATAAGTATATCTATCTATCTATCTATTATTTGATAGCATTCAAAACAACCTATCCTCAAATATCTCCAATTAAACTATGTGTTGGATGTATTCTCTGAGCTGGTCTTCATGAATACGTGTTATTTTCAAAACACGTTACATAAAATGCATCAATCGAGGCATGTCCTACATACTTTCGCAATAGAATTTTTTTCACAGTATTTATTTCTTTCTTTTTACACAGACGGATGCCATTTTTTAGTCGACCATACGTAGAATTTTCATTCCCATTTGCTTGATACATTTTCTCACCTGTCAAGGTCTATACCTATCAAACCCCGCAAAAACTGTGTTGCAATTTCTCATGTCATTTTAAGCAGTAAATTGCAAACATAAAGTTTACAAGCTATTGCCAAGCTATTACGTAGTTGCACGATGGCCGTGTGTATAGTATACATGTGACGGAGAGGCAAATCTGAGATACATACATTTTTGCGTAAATAAACATACGAAACAGGAATCCATAAATTATACATCCTGGATAAGGGTCGACTGGGGTTTCTTAACTTTTGTTACCCCGTCCAGGAGAAAGCAAATACTAAATTCAAAATCAGCCTGAAAGGTGCTGGAATCGGTCAAGATATTTTTCCGTGAATGCATTATTACTGCCATGGTAGGAGTACATATGATACCATAAAGACCCTGATAAGTAACAAGACATATCATCACATAAATGATACCATAAAGATCCTAATATGGGAAGACACATAAAAGACATACAAATGGTGTCATAAAGACCCTAAGATGTAACGATACATATAAACACATAAATGTTACCATAAAGATCTTATGATGTAACGAGACTTATAAAGACATACAGATGGTGCCATAAAGACGCTAAGATGTAACGAAACATGTGAAGATATATTAAGGGTGCAATAAAGACCCTAAGATGTAACAAGACATATAATGACATATAAATGTTGCCATAAAGATGCTACGACGTAACGAGACATATAATGGTATATAAATTGTGTCGAAAAAACCTATGCTGTAATGATATATATTTTATTTACTATTTGCTTATTTATTTTACTATTTTATTTTATTTGCTTATTACGTATTTATCTTACTATTTTATTTACTATTTGCTTATTTATCTTACTATTTTATTTACTATTTGCATATTACGTTTTACTAACGTTCATTCTATGCAATGATTGAGAGAAACTCATGGTAGGTTGCTGTGTAAATGCAAAATGAAAATATAGCTGATGATGATATTTGGGAAAGGCACACAGACACACAAACACACGTGTGTGTGTGTGTGTGTGTGTGTGTTTACCCTGTCCGGTGACAAAAAACGACTGATGGCACCAGGGGTGGAAGCCACCGTACACACCTAATCTGTGTTACCTCCCCTTGTTGGCGGGTGACGAGTGCAGGGTCCGGCACGTGCTTCCCCATGCTGTATGTAGAATATATATATATATATATATATATATATATATATATATATATATGTGTGTGTGTGTGTGTGTGTGTGTGTGTGTGTATGTATATATATATATATATATATATATATATATATATATATATATATATATATATATATATATATACACAGAAATATACAACTTACACCAAAAATAAAAATATCTCCTCACAGTAAATGTTGAATAAGTCTGGGGAGAATATAAACCCTTGTCTTATCTCCTTTCTATTTTTGTATTTATTGAATGTATTCTCTATCCCTATGTAATCGGTTTGCTACCAGTATAATTAGGGAATATTTATAATATAATTCCTTGTTCGCACTGTTCTCATCCGAGTCTAACTCTGCTGCTCAGAATTCGGATGATGAGTGTTGTTATGTGGCTCATTACACTTATTGTCTGTTGGAGTTCGTATTCGTTTGAACCTGATCTTTTAGGTATCTCGATGATAATGAATCTTTCAGCGTCGTTTCCACTGATAGAATTATTCCTGGAACTCCTTTTGGGATATCGAGCAGCTGCCATGTCAGCTTTCATTCCTTTCGAGTCGGATTTGAGTTTTTTAGGAAAATGTTTCAAAGAACGAGAACTGGGGAATATGGTGGTTGTCGAACTGGATGTAGGGCATGTTGAACATGACCCAAAACCGTTTCACAAGCCATGGACACTGATGGAATCTCTGTATGGATCACACGCCACACACTTTTCTTTCCATGCCGTAAACAACGGAACTGAACAAGAACTTTATAACTTAGTGCGCCTGCACGAGGGAGTTAAAGTTTAATCTGCGTAAAGCAGCATGATTTTTTTCGTACTTTAGCTTTGTTACCATAGCAACAAACACGATACTTTTTGATCAGCCCTCATATTCTTTTATTACGTGTTGTTCACTTCAAGTTTTTAATTTCTTTAACGTTTATTTATTCCGTAAGTTTTTTTAAATATTCCATTATGGATTTATTTTTCTTTACTTTCTTTATTTTATTTTTTCAATGCTGCCATTTTTGTGCTTTATTTTCTTTTTTTTTTATCTCTTTATTTATTAGGTTGGTGCAAAAATAATGTCGTTTTCTCACATATGTTACTTATGTAAATAACGACATTATTTTTGCACCAACC
>OZ038496.1:67592107-67597107 GCA_964036315.1 Acanthosepion esculentum
GTTCAGGTGACAAAAATATGTTATGACCATATGCTCCAGTATTGCAGAGTGGTGCCAAAGTTATTTTATAACTATGCATTCTGTGAATGTAGACCTGTGCCAAATGGTTGGATCACTGTGTGCTCTGTGAATGTATACCGGTGCCAAAATGAATGTTATCCCTATGTGCTCTCTAATTGTAGAGTGGTGCCAAATAAGTCATAAGTAGCCAATCTATTTGTTGTGGATTCCGGGAACGGAATCCTGCACAAATAAATAAACAACGCCAGTAATTGAGATAGAAAAATAAGTGTATTAAACGTAAGAATACAGACTTGAAGTGAAGATTAGTAGTCCAGGAATGCGGGTTAGTAGAAATTATATGTACAAGTCTCTGTAGGTGAAGCCATAATTATCTCTCTCTCTGGACTCTCGTATAACTCTCTGTGAACACCCTGTGTACTGTCTCCGTATCTCTCACCCTGACTCAACGTATCTCGACCTGCAGGTATTCTCTCTGTCAGTATAAGTATACTTTGGACGAGTCCATCTTGTGTAAAAGGGGTCTGCTCCACAACACTATCTACAGCTAGTATGACCGTTAAGAAGTTTCTAAACAGCATACGAACTAACTGATCATTATAAATCTTTAGTAAAGTATTTATTATTACTTCCTTTCCACTCATTATGTATCCCAGAATTTTAAAATTATTTTTACTGTACTAAGCTTGAACTGAACCTCAGCTTGAATATCATGTCAATTCACCGATTCTGTAAATATAAAATCATACGAAGCTAGAGACACAGACAGATTGATTATTCGATTGGACGATTGAATTTGTATGAGATCCTGAGTTGAAAATAATAGATGTTTTATCATTTTCATTCCTAATAGAGAGGGTTGCAAAGTTTTTTTGTTTTTTTTTTATTGTGTGGATGGGGGTTGAATAAGCTGATCAATTTGACAAATTGTTGTTCAAGAGAGTGAGTTTCTTTCTACTTTATTTGAGTTCATCAAACCTTCACAATTATTCATCATATTTTCTCGTTGAAATGTATATTTCAAACTGTAGATATTTAGCAATGAATTGTCGAAATTTGATATATCTGGGTTAAAAATCTAACACAATTATCACTGAAATTCAAAAACCACTAATGGGACTAAATCTCAATGTATTATCTCATACAAATAAATTTGAGGAAATTCATCCAAATTCTGGCGTTATGTTGTATAATTTGATGAACTAACTGCTCGAACACTAAGATCTAAGGAATGGATTTGCAATAGCTTTAAAAATATTTTTATACTTATAATGCTATTTGTTGTTTTTTTTTCACTTATAGTGATCTTCCTTGCTTATAATGATATGTTTACTTATAATGATCTTCTTTACTTATAATGATCTTTTTTGCTTATAATGATATGTTTACTTATAATGATCTTTACTTATAATGATCTTTTTTGCTCATAATGATATGTTTACTTATAATGATCTTCTTTACTTATAATGATCTTTTTTACTTATAATGATCTTCTTTACTTATAATGACCTTCTTTGCTTATAATGATATTTTTACTTATAATGATCTTCTTTACTTATAATGATCTTCTTTGCTTATAATGTTAGTTTTCTTATAATGATCTTCTTTACTTATAATAATCTTCTTTGCTTATAATGATAGTCTTTACTTATAATGATATTTTGATTATAATGATATTTTTATTTATAATGATCTTCTTTACTTATAATGATCTTCTTTACTTATAATGATATTTTTCAACTTATAAGTATTTCATTTGACTCATATTTTTTACTTATATTTTTTAATGAATATTTTACTTATATTATTTTTTATTACAAAGATATTTATTTACATGTAATGATTTTTTTACTTATAATAATTACTTTACTTATAATGATGTTTTACTTATAATGATTTTTTTACTTATAAGGATTTGTCTTTACTTATGATTTTGTTTTTACTTATAATGATTTTTTTTACTTATAATGGTTTTTTTTTACTTATAATATTTTATTTTACTTATAATGTTTTGTTTTTTTTTACTTATAATGATTTTTTTTTTACTTATAATAATTTTTTTTACTTATAATAATTTTTTTTACTTATAATGATTATTTTACTTATAATTATTTTTTACTTATAATGATTATTTTTACTCATAAGGACGTTTTTTACTTATGATTTTTTTTAATTATAATGATTTTTTTTACTTATAATGATTTTTTACTTATTGTGATTTTTTACTTATAATGATTTTTTTACTTATAATGATTTTTTACTTATAATGATTTTTTACTTATTGTGATTTTTTACTTATAATGATTTTTTACTGATAATGATTTTTTTTACTTATAATGACTTTTTTTACTTATAATAATTTTTTTTTACATATAATATTTTTTTTTACTTATAATGATTATTTTACTTATAATGATTTTTTACTAATAATGATTTTTATTACTCATAAGGATTTTTTTAAATTATGATCGTTTTTACTTATAATGACTTTTTTTTACTTATAATGATTTTTTTTTACTTATAATAATTTTTTTACTTATAATGATTGTTTTTACTTATAAATATTTTTTTACTTCCAATATTTTTTTACTTATTATGATTTTTTACTTATGATTTTTTTTACTTATAATTATTTTTTACTTATAATATTTTTTTTTACTTACAATGATTGTTTCTTACTTATAATGATTTTTTTTACTTCATATAATTTTTTTTACTTATAATGATTTTATTTTATTTATAATGATCTGTAGAAACATATTTCTGTTGCTTTCCAATCTTCACACTCTATTCTCAATAGAGTCCCAAAACATTTCTGCGTTTTTTTGAGAGACGAATTATTTTTCTAACCTACAAACTCTTTTCCCCCGCCCAAACGTCGCAAGCCTCATGCGCGTATATTATAACGAATAATGGCTCGGAACTGATAATCGGAGAACTGAGTTCCAATTCCAGTTGGGTTCTTTATATTCACTTAAGCGCAGAAACACTTGGGAAAGGTACGAATCCACATCTTCCCCCACCCTACCAACTAGACAGGTTTCACTAAACCATTGTTTTTTTGTATGTACTAAACGACGTTGGCGATCATGGTTCTCCACAATTTCCTGTCCTTTTTAACTCTTAATAAATTTTGTCTTTCTGTCATTTCTCCTAAACTTTGTACCGTCATCGACTTACTCAAGCTCACTATGTTATGCGGTGTTTTCTTATGACAACCTTTCCTTCAACATGTCCTGTGAGTATCAGATTTCCCAAGCTCTCCTTCCTCGTTATATACTCTGGAAATTTCAGTTGTCTCTTGGTGTTAAGTATACATTTCCTTTTGGTTTTCATTTTCTCTAAAATTTTGTCGCTGCACAAATGTGCGGTCCATGGCATTCTCAGTATCGTTTTGTACAATCAGATTTCTGTTGCTTGAAGTTTCTTTTTCATCTTTAAGGAGATTATCTAGCATTCAATGCCATATAGAAGGACAGATATCATGTAATTGTTCAATAATCTTTTAAAGTTCTGTTTCTCAATAATTCATCCCAGTTCTGAAGAATGTCCACGCAGCAGAGTCAGACCGGGAATAGGCCAAGAACAGTGCAGGTTCTTCAAATACTTTGAAACAAGGAACGCGATATTTATGCTCAGAATGTTATCAGAAAGAGCAATATTAATGCCGATGTACGTGTACATTTACGAGGGTCATTCAATAAATAAAGTGAGTTATTCGGTATAAAGACTTCTAATACAGAGAGAAGCTTACTTTTTTTCAACGTAGTCTCCCAGCACTGTCACACACATTTCCCATCTGTGCACAAGCTTCCATATTCCCTCAGCGTAAAAATCTTTGGACTGATGTCTCAGCCAGTCGCTCAAAACACTTTTGACTTCATCGTCACTTTTAAACTTCCTGCCTCTCGTGAACGCTTTCAAGGGACCAAACAGGTGAAAGTCTGACGGATCAAGGTCTGGGCTGTAAGAGGGATGAGGGAGCAGTTCCCAGCCCAGCTCGTTGATGGTCTGCACCGTTTGGGCTGCTGTGCGAGGCCTTGCGTTGTCATGATGCAAGATGACTCCTTCTGACTGATGACCCCTGCGTTTGTCCCAACAGATTAGCTCAAAGTTCTTGCAATGTCATCCACTGTCACCCTTCTGTCAGACTGAATGAGGTCATTGACTGATTCAATCACCTCAGGAGACCTCACTTATGTAGGCCTCCCAGGCCTGTGTTCATCCTCAACACTGCTCCGTCCATCTTTAAACAATTTAGCCCAATTTTAGATATTTTTTGGCTGAAACATGTGGCACCATACACAGTTGACATTCTCCTATGAATTTCAACTGGTTTGCACCCTTCAGCAACCAAAAACTTGATAACTGACCGCTGTTCAATCCTGGACCATGCTTCTTGGTCGGCCATCTTTTTTAATCGCCAAAACTCTCAAAGATTTTTTTTAATCTGCAAAAGAAATTAAATCCATGTGAAAAAGAAGTAAAAAAAAAAGAAAAAAAGAGTAAGCTTCTATCTGTATTAGAAGTCCTTATAACGAAAAATTCAACTTATTTATTGAATGACCCTTGTATATTATAGACTACGCAAAGGCGTTGGATAAATTATGCCACGAAGTTCTTTTGGCACTTTTCAGCAACATTGACATATTTGGGAACGATATTAGAATAATCAAGAATCAATACTGGTAGCAAACCACCTGCGTACGAATAGAAAATGAGCTCAGATATACAAAAGTAGAGAGTGATGTAAGACAAGAAAATATCTTCTCACCTGACTTATTCAACCTATACAGCGAGGCAATTATGAGAAAATAAAAATCCTACCAGAATTTCTTATTTGCTGGTGTAATCTTAACAACATAAATATGTAGATGTCACAGTGTTGATATCAGACTCGGAAAGAGAACTGCAAGAAATCCTACATAATTTAACGAAGGAGAGCGAGAAGAAAAGGATGAGTTCAAACTGAAATTTCA
>OZ038496.1:67602107-67604607 GCA_964036315.1 Acanthosepion esculentum
TTCGCAGACTCTTCTTTCCTCCTCTCGTTCCACTGTTTTCTTTTCACCGAACCATATTTATTGAATTATTTCTATTTATTTAAAAACTACTAAGTATCTTTTGTAGTATTTCTTTCATTTAACTTTTCTTTTGTCTTTTGATGCAAACAGAAACATTTTTGTCTTAAAGTTAATTCAGTACAGATCGTTCTTTTGTGTTTTCTCAATCGCTTTAATTCTCTTTTTTTATTTTTAGTCTAATTAACTGCAAAACAAAAAATGAAAAAAAAATGTTCACGTTACAAATGCGTGAATGATTATCTTGAACACGAATATAAAGCTGTTTATTAACTTCACACCGAACTGAACTAATATATAGAATTCACCTGTTAATGAGAAAAGAAGAATGGCTGTTCTCTAGTTAGCAAGTTTACGCTATTTAAGAACGTCAGGAGAAGTCTGGCTGAAGATATTATCATACAATGGTTATATAATAAACTTTGTACACAAAATCGAAATAATGAAATTTAGTGCTCTGTTTTTTGTGTTCTTGACAGGCTCGTGAGATAATTCCAAATTAACCCTATTCAGTGGTAGTTTTATTGTCATAGTTCAACTGTCATAGGTTGCCAAAAAAAGTGTTGTTTCTATGGTTAACTATACTGAGAAGTCCTGAATTAGAGTTTCTAGGTGAAACCACACTATCTGGCGTGATCAACAGTTTAGACAAGGTTAGTACATTCAAAACTTTCGCACAAGATGACCTGTAACTTCCTGATAGCAGTAACATCGATGGTTTTCCGAACAGCTTCAGCTATCCAACTTCACATAAAAATATTCGTTAAATATGTGTTATGGTTGTCAGTCACTTTCGGTCGTACTGATTAGGATTCATTTCGTGACTTTATTCAAGACACCCCTTGGATTGATATTCTTGACTTTCCTATTGAGGATTTTGCCACATTGGTTTCTCCTCGGGTTAAAACCGTCATTGATGCTTTTTTACCTTCTCGCAAATATCAAGTGAAGCCACAATTTTCAGCTTGTTTGATACCAACCTGTTCAACCGATATAGCTTATGAGACTCATATTTCCCAGCGTGATAATTCCGCACGCAGTAGACACCTATTTTTGACTGCTCGAAATATTTGTAAACGTGTCCCCAAAGAGCCTAAAAAATTTGCTGGCTGACAGAATGAGGCACCGTATATCTTCCAACAAGTTTGGTTCACGTGTCAACTGGTTGCTCCGTAATAGTGTGTTAAATACGTGTAAATCTTGTATCCCACTTCACGCAATCTGATGTGTTGACATCTGCTCAAAATCGAAACTGGTCTCTTTTAATCCTTTCAGAGAACCCTTTTATGCTACAACAGCATGGCCGATGCTAACCTCCAGGTTATATATATATATATATATATATATATATATATATATATATATATATATATATATATATATATATATATATATATATATATTAAAGCAATTCACCCTAAGCTAGGCGGGAGTGCTACTAGCATGCAAGGGGTTACAGAGGATTTAGAACAAGAACAAAGAGACGATTACATTTAACCGTTTTGAAGGTGAAAGGGTGGGACCGAGATGCTAACCCGGTAGACCGTTTAAATTCATGAAGTCCGGGAACCAGCGACATTAGCTCGTCGGACCAGTTGCCTTGAAAATATTTGTAGAAGAGACAGAGGGAGGCCACAACACATCTGTAGGATAGCGATTGTAGACTAGATGCCAGATCAAGACCTATCATCCTGCGTATTCGTCTTTGGATTTTGTCGAGGACCTCGACACGTACAGCGGGAGCACCAGACCATATATAACAGCAATATTCCATGCAAGACGTATGGTTGATGTGAAGGATTTTATAAGTCTATCTTTCTTCATCCATTTCTAGAAAATATCAGTAATGTCAGACAATTATGCACTGTAATATGAATACATCGTTCATACCTTGTTCAGATTGTGGGTCCTAATTTTAACTTTCTTTTTTCTACATAGCTGATTTGTCCATCTTCGATCATTTTCATTCTCAGTCTGTCAAGGTTGGACATAGGCCTTCCTCAGATTTCGCTATCTTTCCCTTTCATGGATAGAATATCGCCATTACCTAATCGGGCTGGCCCTATGCACATTTCCAAAGGCGGATGTGACACACGCTTGGGTGATCAAATCTATTTTCCATTTTTATTGACATTTTAGAGGAATTCAAGCAAAAGTCTGCGTTACCGTCTACGGTAGACTGGCCTCCAACCATGGCCATAGGACCCAGGCCGCCCTACGCTTTAACCAACAACTGGAGGAAGGAACGAGAAATAAATAACTTTCCTAAAGGTATTTCAGCTTATTGAATGTATCAAATTCAAATGGATTTCTCATTCCGAGCCGTTATCCGTCACACAACTCAGACGCTTACAGCACTTGGCAAACGCACATGTAGGTCCCCCACAAGGCAGAACGTTGCAGAACGTTGCTTAACTTTTGTGATTAGACGATAACCAGTGTT
>OZ038496.1:67609607-67659607 GCA_964036315.1 Acanthosepion esculentum
CCAGGCGTACACGCCTGTAGTACTCCTTCCTTACCTTCTCTTTCATTTGGGAGTGTTGTATGCCATCTCCCTCACTAATTCCTAGGTACTTATAAGCTTCACCATGCTCCAATTCTCTAATCTTCGTGGCAAAATCTAAATCTATTAAGGGTGCTTCTAAAATTCTACCTTTCTTAAATGTTACTTTAGCACATTTATCTAATCCGAAGCTCATGTCGTCACTAAAGTATTTTACAATATTAAGTAGGCCCTTCAACTCATTGTCGTCTTTGGCAAAGAGTTTGAGATCATCCATGTATAGTAAGTGATTGAATATGTTGTTATTTATTTTGTAGCCATAGCTACTGTTGTTCAGTTCATGCGTAAGAGGGAGTAAGGACAAACAAAACAGAAGTGGAGACAAAGAGTCTCCTTGAAAGATTCCACGTCGGATATTTAGTCGGTTGGATATGGCAGTGCCCCTGGTGTGACTAAGGTATAGTTTGGTGTTCCACATTCCCATGCTGTGCTTAAGGAAATTTAATACCACAGGGGAGACTTTGTACATTTCCAAAGTCTTAAGGATCCAAGAATGTGGAACACTGTCAAAAGCTTTACGATAATCAATCCACGCTGCACTGAGATTTCTACGTCTGCTCCTGCAATTTTCCAGAATCATTTTATTTATTAGTAATTGGTCTTTGCAGCCACATGAACCCCTCCTGCATCCCTTCTGTTCCAGTGGAAGAATGCTGTTTGTTTCAAAAAAGGAGTAAGCACGGTTCGTCATGACAGACGTGATCAACTTATACGTTGTGGAGAGACATGTTATCGGTCGATAATTTTTCGGGTCATCTGTTTCAATTGTTTTTGGTATGAGGTATGTAATACCTTCAGTAATCCATTCCGGGATTTTATTGGGATTATTTACAAGCGTTGATAATGTTTCCGCAAGTATTTTGTGGATAGACGAGAGATGATAAAGCCAGAAATTGGGAACCTTGTCATTTCCTGGGGATTTCCATTTTTGCGATTTCGTTAGAGCTTGCCTAACATCATCTGTGGATATATTTTCCCATTCTTGCAGAGGTGTATCCAACATTCGTTCTTCTTCACGCCGGATCCATTCAGCTTTTGGGTTATATTCCTTCGGGCTGCTCCAAATATTTTCCCAAAATGTCTGTACAGTATCAATCGATGGTGGCCTTTCGACATGTATAGGTTTTTTTCCAATTTCCCTGTAAAATTTCTTAAGGTCCGTTTGGAATATTTTATTTTGGCGATAGAACCTACAACGTTTTTCGTATCGCCTTGTTCTCTGTGCTTTTAGCTGAAGTTTCTACTTCAGCATTTCCGTGGTTGGTGGAATGTCAAGTAGTGATTTAATTTTGTGTTTCCTCTTGATCTTTTTGCACTTGCGCGTGGAAATATTAGGGTTTCTGGTGAGCTCATCTAATATAGAAAGCTCACATCTGATTTGTTTTATTTCTCGTAACAATTTTGCTTTCCAAGCTGGTTCTCTACGTCTGTTAACTTTATTTATTGTCTTGATCCCAAGCTTCAGAGTCGCTGCTAAAGCTGTTGCGTATATTACGTTGTTAACTTCGGTGATGTTTCCCGGTGGTTTATCTGTTAACAGTGTTTCCAGAGCAGCGTTGTATATTTTCACAATATGCTTGTTGGAATTCGTCATATGGATTTTGGGTAGCTGGTCTCTTTCTGACAACTGTATGAAAGTTACTTTGCTGAGTACTTGGATTACGTGGTTTTTCGCTTCAGTGATTTCCGCTTTGTGGTTTTCAAGGAATTCTAACATAATGTACCTGGAGTCATCTTCAGAAACATTGACTGGAGAACTGCAGGTTGTGTTTAAGATAGACTCTTTTATTTTATTTCCTGGTAGGTTATTTCGTATTTCATTTGTTTTAATTTTTACCTCATCCTCTGTCACACTACTTATATCTACATTCATCTCATTACATTTTGAGTGATGGATCATAGTATTTTGTCTTATATCTAATTTTATCCTATCTATTTCTGTCTTTGAAAGTCTGTTGTTTCGCATAATGTCCCTACGGACATTAGAAAGCATGTTTGGATTGAGGTTAGGTCTTATATCATTTCCCACCATACTTCTCCATATTTGGTATGTTTGATTGGTGGTGTTCTTTGCTGGGGTTTCGAGAGCAGTGAAGAAAGATGTCATGACTTGTCGATACTCTTCGCGGGTCCATTTAGTTCGTTTTCTTTTTATTAGTCGATTTGGTATTGAGTCACTTGGTCCAAGGTTGGCAATAATCCGGTTTTGGTGACCTAGTGTCTCTTCGTTCGTGGAGGAGTTTGTTCCAGTAACAGATTTTTCGTCCTCAGACTGGTTCCTCTCTGAGAGACGCGGCCCTTGTTGACCCGGGAGACGACCGATCCGGTATGAAATTTCATTCGTATTCGTTAAAATTGTTAGAGTTTTGCGTTTTAACCTTGACCGCCAAGGGGATATTTTTTTTTTTTTTTTGCTGGATGTCGGAGTAAACAGTTCGAAATTAAATGTGTCGATATAATGCTATATATATCTTTTAAATACTATTAATAAAATAAAATAAAGAAATATAAAATTATTAGAATAATTATTGTTGTAAATGTTGTTCTTATATATGTACCTCTGTGTGTGTATATATATATATTTAAATTATCATAAGTATAAAATTTTATTGATATTATTATTATTACTATTGTTGCTGTTATTATTCTTGTCGCTTAAAAAAATTTAACGATAGAAATAGACAAATTGACTAGAAGTAAAAACGAAACAAAATAACGTTATAACTGGAACGCATTTACAATAAAATTGAAATTACGTTACTTAGCAAATAAAAAAAAAAAAAAAAAATAGGAAAATGTAAGGTATTAAAATTCATACTAAAGGTTATATAAGAAACTTTCAATATAGCTAATTTATTATTATTATTATTATTATTATTATTATTATTATTATTATTATTATTATTATCATTATTATAATTATACAATTGGAGTTATCCTTAAAACATACATTATTTCTTCATTCTATTAAAGTAATTAACTTGTCAAAAAAATGTAAAACAAGTTTGTATACTGTTGTATCATACCTACTGACGATAATGTGTATGTCCTCACTCCATAAATACAGTAGTAAATTCTCTATATTGGTCTGCAGTCGGAGATTCTTTTCCAGCAGTGCTGGTCAAATTCTCTGCCTCCCGGCAGAGAGGATCCTCAGACGAGGCTATGTTGAAGGGCAGAGTCTCGTCTCGGGAAACAGCTACTCAACCCCATTTTATACGGGGTCTACAGGGAATTTTTCGCCCGAGCCCACGGGCTCGGAAACCACACGTTAAATTCGGACTTGTGTCGCATCTGACCTCGTGGGGCGGTTGGTAGATATCCTGCAGGTGGAGATTCATTCTGGAATTCATTTGACTCACTTCTAGCAGTTGAATAATTCTTCCACGTGCCACTGACAAATCTTATATGTGTTGTTCGTGGCCTAAGTATTATCATTCATTACCGACCTTCGTTTGATTATTCTATTCAGTAACCTTCCCTAGGTAACAACATATACTGAAATACATAAAATACATCTATATTAATTAGAAATATATAAATTATCTAAACTGTTAATAGTCATTTATTTAAACCTAAATCATATTCTATCGCTATTAAATTAATTTATCTATTAGTTAAAAATAATAAGAAAAATTGTTGTTGCATAATCAAACAGGCTTACCCATTTAAGTAGTGTTTATAGTAATAAGTAGTAAGCAATGTTTATATTAATAAGAAATATATACCAAATTTAACTAAGTAGGCGTAGGACAGTACTACGTATACTTAATAATGTGTAGAAACATTTAGTTTAGAGTACACTTCTGTTGTGGTGGAATCCACCTAATCTGCATAGGTGACTACCAACTATATAAATAATGGTTGATACCGGAAGACGAGGATGGAATCACGAGATCCAACTAGAGACTCTGATCGACAGCAACTAGTCAACACATTCTCCAGGAACGTCTTCCCAGAAATATACAGAAATACTATATGTACTTATTGTGTACACTTTCTTGTTATAATACATTCTTGTTCTAAGTACATTTTGTGTTGCATTATTATTCCATGCATTAGGCGAGATTCAACATTGAGTCAAGACTCAACAACTTCTATATTGTCCGAAATGTTGTTTCTTGATATTAATATTCAGAGGCGAATATTAATCGACTAGACAGAAACTTTGGTGATATTAAATGTCATGTTTCAAACAATTATTGTATTATTTGTGAGCATATTGATTCAGGATGGAATCTTTTCGGTTGTCTTTGATGTCGTTTTTAACCTCAAAGAACTTCTCTATCCATCTTTAAATCAAATAATTTCACCACCATATCGTGTGATATTCCAGCTTTAACGTATTTAACGCGATATTAATTCTTACATTTCAATCAACCTATCTCTCTCTCTCTTTCTATCTATCTTTATCTTTCAATCTCTCTTCCTGTATCCGCTCTCAAATATTTGTATTAAACAATCTTTTCACCGAATATCTTTAGATTAGAACAACATTTTCTAATGTAATGGCTGAAAGAGAATGAAGAAAAATGATATGACAAATGAATCCACAAGGACACTTAATTTTATTTGATTAGGGCGTAATATTAATGCTTCAAAGTTTGGAAATCAATTAACAATTTCAAAGATCAAATGTTATTTGTTAATTATCATGAAACAAATTAAAAAAAACAAACAAATATTCATTCTGATACTGCTTAGAAAACACGCGGGCGAAATATAGCGTTTTACTCGCCAGGGAATCTAATATCTGTGATGAACAGATTTCCTTAAGTAGAAGACTACAACACTTCTCTGAATATCAGAGATGCTTTTTCATTCATTGTAGCACTTATTTCGACCTGTGACAAGTGAGAGACTTTAATATAGCGCCTCAAGTGGGTGTTTAAACTGACCTAATCCCATTAGGTTTTAGCTCATTTTCAAAACTTGCTCGTTGTCTAGACATTTGAATTTGGCGCACATCCATCTTCCGACATCGTTTCTATCAATATAAAAATTAAATCCAGAATCATATTAAAATTTTATATTTTAATTGTATGATTTTGAAAATTCATCTATAGACGAATATAAATATTAAATAAATAAATATATTTTTTTAATTGGTTTGGGAAAGCGGTTTTATATGTTTGATGGTTTGGATACTTCTGAAAGAATTAGACTTTAGGTATAACCTCCCTGAGGAAGTCCTTAACTGGCGAGGCTATTTAAGAACATGACTCGAGTTGTTCCCTGTTCGCCGTTTGAAATAATGTGCGAAAGGAAAAAGTCCTGAATGTTTGGCACAAACCGAGGACCCTGCTAATTTGTATTTACCTGGGAGATTAATCTGGTAAGCAAGCATCTATCTATTTATGGCAAAGGGATTTATATTCATGCCCCTTTGTAGTTCAGATCAACCATAGGAGGAAGGATCTTCCGATCTATCTTGTACACATTCTAATGTAATGATTTATTGCATTTAAAGAAAGAGTAATCACGTCAGTTTCACGAACGAAAAACATCCAATAGACAAGAAACAAGAGAAAAGCCTTTTACGATGCAATATTTAACTTTGTTTAAGAGTCAATTTACAAATACTTCTCAGATATGACGTATCTATTCAAGGACTTGGCAATGGTATGCAATAGCTTAAATATGTAATATTATCAAATCGACAGAAGCAAAGAACGACACTCTCCAACATTAAATCGCCTTTCACGGTTTCTAATTTAACTAAATGAAACATACATTTGATAAGTAAGAATGTTTAAAATTGAATTCAGTCATTTCAAAATTGTGCTCCTCCCAAAAGACCAGGTTTGGCTGGCTCTCGAAAATTCACGCTAAGAAATCGATTTTTCGGCGTCATTATTCGCTATTATTTGTGTTTATGCCATAGTCGAAACGGTCAAAATTGTCTTTACAATTCCGTTGTGTGCTTACATTTATTTTTTCGGTTTCGGAAGGAAGAAGAAATGTGTACACTGCTAGGTGAAATGATTAAATTGCCTGACAGTCGAAAAATAAACTTTCGATACTTTTTGATACAATGACGATTTTATTTCTGTCCGAGGACTCTAAGAAAGCAAGACAGAAATAAGAACATGAGAAATTTGGACTTAGTCTGCAACAGAAAGTTTAAATTAGAAATGAATGTTTTTCCGAACGCTTTGTGAGGCACAATAAAATATAAATCCCTAACTGAAATACATACATTGCCTTTGAGAAATTTTACTGAAGAATAGACGTTGCGATATACAACTATCTTAAGTCGTCAGTTACGAGGGGCTCATGGGCACGTCACGTTGAATCACCGATTCCCTACTATCACGGAAGTTAAGAAAAGTCGCGCCAGGTCAATACCTAGATGGGTGACCGCTTGAGAATTCCAGTTGCTGTAAGCTTCTATGTGCAGGTGGTATAATGGGTACAGGCTCAGAATAGTTATTCGGAGAAATGAGTTCAAATTTCACTTTCGTTCGTTGTATTCACTTGCGCACGTATACCATTGGGAAAGGTATGAATCCACCTCATCTATCCCCCAACTATGTGTTAATTAGTAAGACATGTATCGCGAAATCATTATTGGCCAAAAATTACAATATAAAAATATTTTCTTGCTTTAAATAATCTGCAAAGGGTTGATAAGCCGTAAAAATCAAATCAATAAATTATTCAAGCAAAACATAACTCAGCAGACATTCGAAGTATAGTGTTACTTAATAAGCTTGTTTTATAATTGTAACAACTGTAGATTATGAGGATCTATAGGAAAGATAAAAGTTAATGCTAGACTTGAAAATTTTACGTATGTGATCAGGAAGCATCCCCTCGGGAGTATTTCTCACAAATTAGCGGCCCTTGGGAAGATGTTGACCAAATAGGGCTTCTTTTTTGCCAAATGAATACTAAGGGAACGCGGTTGGATTATCCGTCTATGTGCGCCATGGCGGGTTTTAGCTGTAAAGGAATGTACCTCGTCAGAAGATAATCTATGAAAATCGCGATAGAGCAGAGATAGACCTGCAACGTTAGGTCTGTTGTAAACAGGTTGAGGGTTGGAAAAAGAAATCGCCTACAATACAGCGTAATTTTTTTTTAACTTTATAAAGTAAAGGCTTGTCCGTTTGGGGTTTTATGGCATATCAACCACTATGGGTTATTTAATGCCAGATCCAGTATTTACTAAATATATCAAAAACGTATAGCTGGCAACATTATTGTTTCAAAAAAGTATAGCTGGCAACATCATTGTTTCAAAAAAGTGTAGTTGGCAACATCATTGTTTCAATGTGCTGGAAAAGACCTGGAAGTTCACTATTTGCCCATAGCTGGGACCCCAACAGGACGAGTAAAGGTTTGGAAGCTCCACTCTATACGTTGATTGAAAAGTAACTTCGTATTTTATGTATGAGTCGACAGCCAGGAACTCTGAATTAACACCCTGTGACTTTTTACTTTGGGGTTGGTTAATGAGCTAGTCTACTATATGAAACCAAAACTTTGGAAGAACTTGAAGGGCGAATGCAATAAGTTATGTCTTCCATACCACAAGAGTTCCTGATAAAATCAATTGACGCGGTTTCTCGGTGGCTCGAGAAGCTGGTAGCGAAATCTGGTGCCCATATCGAATTTTGAATAAAGCCTCATGACCAAAGCTTTCCTCTCATAAATGTTTTTTTTTGTAAAAATTCTAGTCAAATTATAATGATTTTGAAATGAGGACTTAATTTTTAATCAGTCTGTACATATTTTTTAAATGAATATTGTTTAAATTGGGATTAGATTGTTATGGTATGATATGGACGTATGTGCTATACATCTTAAAAAGTATGCGGTAATGGATTTAAACGTTTACTTTTTATTATGGAACGTATTTTTAGTTTTAGCATGTCGGGCTGTAAAAGTAGTAATCCTTTCAGGAAAAGTGTGTTTGGATAAAACCGTGCAGATATATATATATATATATATATATATATATATATATATATATATATATATATATATATATATGAAGAAATATAGTCTTAAGATGTGCTATATTTATGGAATAAAGTGATCAATATCAGAGATAGAGCGTGTGTAAATTCACCACTGACGTGTATATATAAATAGCCAAGAAAAATAACAGCACTCGTGGCCTGAAGATTGCATCTAGCCTGAAACTGACTGTCGCCTCTACGTATTGACTTCTATGTTCACTTTATATATATATATATATATATATATATATATATATATATATATATATATATATATATATATATATATGTGTGTGTGTTAAGAAATGTTTTCTGCATATAACAAATTTCATAGATCAATGATTAAAAATATCTTGCATCTAATGAAGGCCAAATACAATTAGTTGTGTTATCATACTACAATGGTTGCTTGTGAATTCAGTTGACGCGATTCCTGGGCGGATCGAGAAGCTGGTAAAGAAAATCTTGTGCCAATATCGAATTTTAAATACAAACTCATGTTGGTTAGTTAAAGACAAAATATTTTTTCATGATTTTAAGAATTTTTCTTTTTTTGATAATAATTATTTAGTGATACCTGTCTTACTAATTAACCCATAGCTAGGGGCTACATTAGAGGAAATCATACCTTTACCAGCGGCAATTGAACGTAAGTGAATATAACGAAGCTGACTGGAATTAGAACTCGGTTCTCTGATTACCAATTTTGAGCCGTTATCCATTACTCCTCCGGCAAAAAAACAAGCTTATAGCCCTTGGTATTCCCAATCATTCACCACTCCAGTTACTGACCTTGCTCGATGTTTCTTAACTTCGGTGATCGTACAGGAACTGGTGTTTCATCGTGAAGTGGCCATAAACCGTCTTATCTGACCCTTGTAAATTTTGATCATAACAGGAGAAATCTATACTAAACGGAGCGAGGAATAACCGACATTTTCCATTATCTTAAACGATGGATCGTATAGCATGATCCACTTGAGGCCTGGTTTGGTTTGGTTTGTTTTACGGCATATCAACCTCATTGTGTTATTTAATGCCGACAAGATTTTTAATGCTGGTTTGGTTTCGTTTGTTTTGTTTTACGGCATATCAACCTTATTGGGTTATTTAATGCCGACAACTTTTTTTTCCTGGTAATATTTTGTTTTGTCAAAAATCTATTTCTGGTAATATTCTTTTTCTCAAAAATGTATAACTGGTAATATTATTTTAGAACATGTATTGCTGGTAATATTTCTTTTTCAAAAACGTATTGCTGGTAATAGTTTTTTTTATTCAAAAATTTTTTTCTTGTAACAATTCTTTTACAAAGTATCTCTGGTATTAAAACCCATTTTTACACTTTTATAATGCTTTTTACGTCAGTTTAGGGGTTAACTATTTACCCATAACTGGGATCCTAACAGGTGCTACCACCCGGGTCAGGGTGGACCTGGGAACACCAGCAATTAAGAGGTGGTTCCACGCTCCTCAAAACCTCCTGATCAGAGGTCTTTCTGTTTGAAGTAGTGTATCGTCTTACCCAGGACGCGGATATATTTTATCGTCATACCCAGGACGAGGGTGTAGTTTATCATCTCACCCAGGACTCGGATGTATTTTATCGACTTACCCAGGACGGGGATGTAGTTTATCATCATCCCAGGACGGCACTTGAGCTCTGGGGTGAACATGAGTTTCAATAGACGCACAAAGTAAGGAGCCTCTTCGAACGGGCACAGGTTCATCCTGGCTGGTTAGAATTGAGGGTCAGATCGGTGATAAAACCATAAGCTGGTTTTTTGAGGTATTGAAAGTTACAACTCCACCACCATCTGCTGTGCTATTTGAGCTGATGAGCGATTTGCAGGTCGGGAACACTAGAAACAAGCAAACGCGGAAGTTTGAAATATTTGGGAAGCGTCTTGACAAAGGACGGGAAGTTCGACACTGAGATCCGTAGACGTATTGGAATGGCCAAGGACTCATTCAAGAAGCTGTACAGAGTATTCCGAGACAGGAGGATTTCTTTGGTAACAAAGATAAGAATAATGAGCTGTTACGTGATATCTGTCCATCTTTACGGCTCAAAGATGAAGAAGAGACTTGAGGTGACAGAGATGTGGTTCTACAGAAGGATGCTTAGGATAAGATGGATCGAGCGTGTGAGCAACGATGAGGTCTTAGGGAGGATGCAAACAATGAAGAGGCTTATACTTATCATCAGGAATAGGCAGCTGACATAGCTAGGTGCCTTAAGCAAGTGGATGACAGAACGTGGTCTGGGGTAGGTGGCAGAGGGAGGGAACTTGTTAAGATCTGCAACTGATAGAGGGAGGTGGAAAGCCATGATCGCCTACATCCTGAAAGGACATAGCACATAAAAAGTAAAGAAGATGATCAATGTGCTGCCAATACCCGGTCATCTATATATATATATATATATATATATATATATATATATATATATATATATATATATATATATAGGGTGACACCAAAAAACAGGAATTTTTGAAGAGCGTATTGCCAGACATAAACAAGTGGCAACATTGTGAGACAGTGATCTTGAGCAAGGAAACATTTCGCCATTTTAGTAACGAGAATGAAATTCACAGTATCCCAGGTGAGATGTTGCAGCAGTCAATGAGGAATCTCAACAGCAGATTTCAAGAATGCATTCGTACAGGAGGACGCCATCTACAGGGCGTAATTTAAAAAAAAAATGAAAATTCCATCATTGTTTCGTAAATGGCATGTTTTAAGGTTTCAATTACTGTGGATTACATATTTTTCTTCCATCACTCTTGGTTTTATTGGATTGTTAAAATGTTCCCGTTATTTTGGTCACCCTATAAACAGTGCTGCTCATTAAAGGAACTGGAAGTTTGAAGAATAACCCTTTACTTGGGCATGACGGTTCTGCTGTATATTTTATCTCTGATCAGTCTGGAAGAAAATAGTTTAGTCACACTCCATAAAAGAGAAAATATTTCGTTTGCTGATCAGTCCAAATGCTAAAAGAAACAAAACTTTTCGACGTTCTTTGCCTTCTCCATTACCAGAACTGTAGTAAAGTCTCTCCCGCCACGTTGTTGAAGCGCATAAATGACCAGGAATCCTTATTTCATTTGTTTGCATCGTTCGGGATTTTCCGTAGACGTGATTACTTTTCGATCATGCTAGATTTCTGTATAAAGCTGTAATGATCACTCTAATGTCTGCATCTAAAATGTTATAAAGACGAGCAGCTACAATATTCTACGACCTTTCTAGAATATTCGATATTTGCCCCAAACGTATCAAACTATATTGACAGCTTGACAAACAAAATGTTGCTTTTCTCCGTAGTGATTTCCCAAGCGTAGCTCAGATGTGGCACAAGGCCGAAAGTATGGGGCAAACAGTGAGGATCGAACCCACTACTCAGTCGTAATAGTTCTAGCGATACAAGCTTGATAACCATTACACCACCTCGAGGTACCCCTACGCTTGGATGTGGCACAAGGCCGAAAGTAAGGGGCACCCAGTGAGGATCGAACTCACTACTCAGACGTAATTGTTCTAGCGAGACAAACTTGCTAACCATTAAACCACCTCGAGGTGCCCAAGTTGCTTTACTACGTACGTATGTACAGTCACTCTCCCGTTAGCTTAGTAAGTTTATAGAGAAAGAAATTTTATTTTATTTTGTGTATCCGAAAGATTTACAATGATAGTCCGAGTATATTTTTCATGTCTAGCATATTTAATACTAGCTTAAAAGCCACCCTATATTATGGTTTCGATGAGCTCAGATTCAGAGTTATGCGAGCTTAAAAATAAATATTAATATATTATATTCCATAATATAGGTTTTACTTAATTAGCTATCATGTTTCTCTAACTCTTCAAATGTTGAATGGATAACTAATTTTTATTTTCCCATCTTTGCACAATATTAATTTTATCTTATAAATTGTACCCTGTTCTGCCACCTATGAAATAAGAATAATTGTCTGTACGGAAAATAAGGATCTACGTACATCAAATCCTCTTTAAATTAAGTGGCAGCAGAAGAATTATCGTTGAACTTTTAAAAGGTAAATTTAAACATTAATACTTAAATGCAGCGATCAATTTTGAGTTCTTCTGTAGTTTATTGATGCCTATCGATCTACTTCTCTCTAGCTATTGTGATGATGGTCAAAGCAAGAGTCCGTCACAGGAGCTAGTTTAAATGCATCCCAATATGGCGGCTTTTAATCTAGTTTATAATAAAATGTGCACTACAATTTTGGATACAAAAGGAAAGTAAATGTCACCCCCCTTGAACCATGAAACCAACAATAAGGGCTAGTATAATATATTAATATATATTTTTAACCTCGAAACCTGAATCTGACAACCCTGAATCTGAGCTCAATGAAAATCGTTCCCAGTGCTTAACTTTTCTAGGGTTTTTGAATGAGCTATGGATCATTAAAATCGGACAGGTAGAAGCGGAGAAGTTGCTTGGACACACACACACGCACAAACACACACATACACTGTACTTTATATATAAGATTTTATTTCCAAAATCTTTACTCCGATGGTTCAACACTCCTACAGTGAATATTTGGGTTCCAGCGATTTATGGCTTTGCCGAATGTTAAGAGCGCTCCGGAACGAAAAAAAGGAGATTGCATTGATGCAGCTGATGGCAATACCGAAAAAGAAATTTCAAACTGGGCCGACAAGTAAAAAGTACTCTGGAATAATTTCTTAATATCCCACAGCGATGGTATGGGACTAGGGAACATCGACTATATTTTGTTAATATTAAATGGATTGACGTATTATTCAGGATTTTCTTGAGCGTTCCATTTTTATATCCAGCTAAAAAAATGAATTGCCAAAGCGAGAAAATCAATTTCATAAAAAGATTGAGTATCATGTGATGCAAGGCTAACTTGTAAAACGCTGAAAGCCCGTCGTAAAAAACAAAACAAATTATATTTATTATATTCACACTTACAAAAATATTTTGCTTCAAGGATACGTAAATAGTGTCCGTTTCTGTTAAAATCTACAGATAGAAACAAGTGTTCGTAAGGTTTAAGTGAAATTCAAAGGATAGGTAAATAGTGTCCGTTTCTGTTAGAGTCTAAAGATATTGGATCGGAACGAGTGTTCGTAACGTTTTAAGTGAAATTCAAAGAAAACATTTAGATCTTCGTATATAGACGTAATTTTTGAATGGACGCGTCGTTTATTTATTAAATAGTGTGACACCCGTACTGGTCGCGGCAAAATTTGACACCCGACCTCTTTCAGTCACGACGCCAAAATGTGACGTCGGTCCTTTGTGACGGGCTAACCCTGGGACATCGGTTGAAGTCTTGTTGGGTTCTAGTACCAACTTGTCGTACTCGGCTCGCTTCCAACGCCTGGTCACCTGAAGCAACTGCTTTGATCTCGATTCAACCTACCCACGTTGTGAATTGATCTTAGATTGACGAGATCAATCAGACGTCGGGCCGTAGTGCCAGCCGAATCCGGGTCAAGGTGATACTGCACAATAATAGTAGACAAAAAAAAAAAAAAAAAAAGCACAAACAACAACTTCAAGGCGAGCGACTGGTTAGGAATAGTGATTAATTTTATGTCGGTTTGTTGAGTTACAGGAGTGCGTCTCTCTCTTTCTCTCCCAGCCCGAAGAAAAAAAAAGTGGATTGTAACACTTTTTGCGTTCTAAGGTACTTCTCGATATCTGGGTTGTTTTTCAATACGGTCGCCTCTGGTGGAGAATATAAGTCAGACTTCTATAATTTGTTCTTGGTTAGAAGTCTAAGTCGGAAACTTGCTTTGGTGGGAAATCTAAAGTCGAACTTCAACGAATTTGTTCTTGGTTAGAAGTCCAAGTCGGAAGGCATGGAATCGTGCGGTCACCTGTGCGAGGCGTGTCTCTCTGCGAACTGCACTGCTCTTGGACTGCTCTCTGCTTACTGTACTGTACTCACTCTTCCCACTCTCTGCACTGTTTAAAACACCCGAAGACGTTTGCTTATATGGACGCCGATCAAAACTTGGCGTGGGGTCGGACGTGGTGTGGCCACCACGTTGATTTCAAATCCCCAATAAGGATTTTCTTTGTTTTCCGCCAAAAATAATTATCATTTTCCATATTTGGAAATCTTATTCCACTCCCACCCTCTTCTGCTCTCATATGGGTATCTTACCATACTTTAGAGGGCGTCAACGGTTTTCCCACTTCCTCACAGTAACATCTCATACCTATCCTCTCAATGGGCGGTGGCAGGCCTCCTCCCTGCGTCACATGATCACCTCCGCCTGACTATTCGGCCAATAGGCGTCAAATGATAATCTCAATTTTTATCCAACTTCACGGCATATGGATTTCCTCAACCAAGTTTTTCGCCAACATTAAGTGGACGGGATTTTGGCGAAAATTAGGTTAATTAAAATAAACACAATAACATGGCTCTTGCTATCACAAACGAATCTCAACAGAACACAGATGTCCTGTCCAACCGACCTCTCCTGCTCTGTGTGCGGTCGGCAGACGACCCACCGAATCATTTTCTGATAACACAAGCCCTGGCTATCACGACACAGTTAATGCCTTATCTGCCCAAAAGCTCTGGTATTCATCAACTAATTTTTACGACAATGACCATCAGAATTTTCGCCATTCCACTACCCAAAACAACATCGCTTTTGTGGGTGGCCTTTTTTTCTTTTATCATCTAAGTTGTTAAGTCTTGTCCCTCTGTTTCTTTCTTTTCTTTCTCTTTTTCCTTCCTTTGTCCTCGCAGAGAATCTGGCATATCTCAGCACAAAACTTCAGCGAGAAAGTAGAAATGGTTATCTTGATTCGCACTTGAAAATAACAAAACAAGAAATCTTTTCACCGATTCCCCGTTTTTGGGAAAATAACAAAACAAAAAGAATATCGCTCAGTATGTCTTTCGTTATACCTATCGGTTTAAGTAATCCCCGTAATTAACTTCTGTGGTTAATTAATTGGCTAATCAACCCGCCGTTTCTAAATAGTGTTACAATAGTATATTTCTTTATTTTCGTCTACCGGCCTGATTATTCAAGAAATCTTATTGAAGATAAATTCTACTAAAAGAAGAGTATCCACTAAAAATTACGTTTAAAGTAAGTATTGTATACTCTCACTCTTCTGGGGAATCTCTTTTGGTTGATGGTCTAATAAAGTTATCCTCTTCTACTCCCGGCCGAGTAATCCCTAGTCGGTTTGTTCGGAGGTAAAATAAGAACTTTTACAAAAGAGATTTTAAAACTTATTCATTTTATTAAACACGTTGACGTGTACATTTTAAACTCCCCATGGGGTCGCTCTAACATCCACATGGAGAAGTAAGTTCTCCGGAATAAGAATTAACCACGTCTGATCTCTTCGAAATATAAAACTTAACTCCACTGTAATTATTTCCATCTGTCTAACCTTTCCACGCTAGTTTTAAACAATCAAAAAGGACTTCTTTTGTTTTGTTATCTGACCTTAACGTCAAAATGTGGAAGTCAGAGGAAAATACAATTCTTTAAAAATATAATATTCTGTAGAATATTATTTAGCAAGATAAAAATCTGTCGAATTAATACTTAACTCATCCGCATACTTACTTAACCAGATATGTGCAATATTTTACCATTAAAATTCGCTGTCTTTGAAACAGCTTCGTTCATCTATGTGTGAAGATGTTGGCATCTCACCAGCTGAAGGAATCGTCGTACTTTTTACGCGTTTCCAGAGAAGTGGAATTTTTTTCAGTAAGAAAATTTAATGGAATCGAAATTAGTGATAATTTAAATGTTTAAGAACAGGTGTTTGTGGTGGGTGTGGCAGGTTATTTCTGCCATTTTTAAAAATCATTTCAACCCAAGCAAGACAATAAACCCACTAAAACGAAAGTGTTGAGTGAGTGTCAGAGATAATGAGAAAAATACTATACATTAGAGATAACAATAAAACAAGAATTAAGAAGAGAGAAGATAACAATTAACATTGCATTTATTTAAAAAAAATAAAATTAGACTGGGAAAGCAAGAAACCGAAAGTATATTCCACAAGCGAGAAGTGCGAGGGAAGAAAATGTTGTCATAGAACTTATGTTCACATTTAGTCAATTCAACGGTAAAAAGAGGAAACATTGCCACCAACCTAGTACTGCGCTTAAATTCGTAAAATTTAGGTAGCATATAGGTAATTTCAACACAATAATTACTATGAAATAATTTATAGTTAAGACACAGGGAGGCTAAGTTACTGCGGGGTGAAACCGATGCCAACATGACATGTTAGGACCAATAACATTCGTTTTTTTCATTTTATCAAGAATATTTAAATATATAACTTGAGCACCAGACCAGATGTAGCAGCAATATTCAAAGCAAGGAAGAATGGCAGATTTATAAATGGTAGATTCTGGAAAGGAAAACATGCCTAGCACGACACAGTGAACCAAATGTCCTAGCAGCAGACAATGTTTCCTTTAATATAATCTTAATATGTCTCTCTCTCTCTCTCTCTCTCTCTCTCTATATATATATATATATACATACATACATACATATATATATATATATATATATATATATATATATATATATATATATATATATATATATATATATATATATATAATAATTTTTTATGTGGTTTTCGTATATAAGCAAACCTGGTCCATTTTAAGTACTTTTAAAAGAGTTTTTGATATTTGTAAAAATAAACTTGTTGATAATATACCCATTCACACAAGGGTCAAGCATTTCATTGCGATGTTTCTAAAATGAGCGATTGAATTCTTTCGTCGCTCCATAGCTCTACAGTTCTTTTATGAGTTTTTTCAAATATATATATATATACTGTTGGCTTTAATTTCTGGTGAGAATAAAGACAAAAATGTCCAATATTTGAATATTTCTTTTATTAAGTCGGTCCTAAATATGAGCCGAAAGCTTAGGACCAACTTAATAAAAAATATCGAAATGTTGGACAATTTTTGTTATTATTTTCACCAGAATTTAAAGTAACATTTTAACATATATATATATATATATATATATATATATATATATATATATATATATATATATATATATATATATATATATAATTATTTATTCGACATTTATAGCATTTATAGCCATTTTGTTTTAACACTTCTGGTGTCTTATCAAGATTAGACACTAGAAGTGTTGAAACAAGATCGCTCTTTTTGTAGTGATTTTATAACATATTTTATATAATTATATTTGCTCTACTCTGTATTGAGCACATTTTTAAGAATAGCATTTTTTGGTTATTGGAATTTATTCCGTATACACCAATCCTTTACTTATATATATATATATATATCTATATATATATATATTCATACATGTTTCATTAAATAATATAGACAAGTGTTGTCTATTTATTTTATGTAAGTTCTTTTCATATTGTCTGATAAGCTTAATAACATTATCATTAAACGAAGAAAGAAAATCACAATATTGATACATACTTTTTTTTTTAATCCAATCTAAGCTTTCGGCTTACATAAGCCATTATCGAAGATGACAATTACACAACATATTAAGCGATACACGAACAATAAATTGATGATAGTCTGTTTTTGTTTACATGGATGATTTCCAAGCAACGATAACTACATGCATATAAGACGCTGAAAGCGAAAATCGCACAACAGCTCATGACGTCACACATGACCACGCGAGAGTGAATCCGATGAGTATTGAGTATGGAAAGCCGTTGGTATGAAACACTGGCTTCTGTTACTAATTATAGGCATTTAAGGATGTTTGTGGATAGTTTATTTTGTTCAGGTTAGGTTTCAACTGTTTTATGTAAATATGTCAGGGTGGTTGCGTAGTTCTTGTGCGGACATTTTCAGTTGTTTAGTAAGTATGTTTGAGGAGTTTCGGCTTTTATCATGCCGATCCTTGAATGCCTCAGAGTTAAGTAAGTCTTTGAATTCTGGTGTGGTTTCTATTAGTTGTTCGATGTTTTGGTATAGGGTTTCAATTTCTATTTTTTTTTAAAGTATGGCAGTTAGGTCCAAGATTAAGTAATTATTTTTGGTGCTTGGTTAGTTCATAGTTGGAAAGGTTAATGTATTTATCCGTTTTGTCAGGAAGTGTGATATTACCTTTGTATAATGTATTCAATTTTAAAACGGTGTTGTGCTTCAGATTTGTTGATAATATATATATATATATATATATATATATATTATTTATGCTACATACACCTGGTGAACACATGTGGACACAACGGCGGAAAGTAAAAGTTTCTCGGACACTCAGGCCGGTAAATGTTATTTAATACTGTTTATTATAAAACAGAGCATTTGCTTAAATACTTGTATCTATAAAAAGAACATTAAACATAATATATATAAATGTCTTTAAATAAATTGTCGGACTATGTCCAATTCTAAAATATATGACGTCATTTGTATAAATAGAAGAGATTCATGGAAGATTTAAGTTTAAAGATAGTAAAATCGACCTTGCTAACCAGACGCTTCTCTGTGGCCGAACGGTTAAGGCACATCACGCGAAATGATGGTTCCGTATAGGATACAGGTTCGATTCCTGTCGGAGAGCGAAAATTTTCTATGAAAATTTCTCGGACATTCAGGCCGGTAAATGTTATTTAATACTGTTGATTATAAAACAGAGCATTTGCTTAAATACTTGTATCTATAAAAAGAACGTTAAACATAATATAAACGTCTTTAAATAAATTGTCGGACTATGTCCAATTCTAAAATATATATATATATTCTTCAGTGAGAATGATTCAGTAGAACATATCTGGTTGAGGTTGATAGGCAATTCATTTTAATGTTTAACTCACACAAACACCGACACACGCACACATATATATGAAGAAATATACTCTTAAAGTGTGCTATATTTATGGGATAAAGTGCTCAAAATCAGAGATATAGCGTGTATAAATATAAAAGTGAACAGTGAAGTCAACTCTTAGAAAGCGACAGGCTGTTTCATGCTAGACGCAATCGTCAGGCCACGGGTGTTGTTTTTTTCTCGGTTATTTATATATTCGGGTCAGTAGTGCGTTGTGGGTAGTCTATATATATATATATATATATATATATATATATATATATATATATATATATATATATATATATATATATATATGGTCGTGTGGTGTGGGTTGGTGTGTTTCTCTATGTGTGTCTCTATCTGTGTCTGTTATTCTTGCTTGTTTGTGTATATGCATGAATTTGTAATTGCTAATTATATAACCACATATTCATAGCGATCAGTCTTCATAATCAGTGTTAGTACAACACATTAACTAGCCTTAAAAATGCCCCATCTCCAACATTGAACAGCTTTCCCCCATAATTATATGAACATTTATACAATATATATCAAACAAAAACAAGCTTATATATGTGAGTGTATATGCATATATATATATATATATATACATATATGTCTGTACGTGTGTTTGTGAAAGTGTGTGGGTTTGTGTATGTTTTCGTATGTGTGTATATGTAAATAAATAATGAGATATATTTGGTATATGAGTAGACGTTTGACATTTGCATTATTTTAACCAGGAGCGATCCTGGGGAACAAAATTTAAAATATACAAGTCAAGAATCTCGGGAAAGTTCATATTTGCTATGACTCCTATGCAATATACATTTGCTAATCATGCTGGTCCGTTCGCTTGCGAAACCTTTGACCACTGACCACATTGTCTGGTGCACTCGTGGCATAAATATTCAGTAAGAATTCCCAAACGCCTCCAGATAAAAATATCTTTCTCTTCTTCCCTCACTTATTCAATGATGATTCTTAATAACGCGTCTTCCGCCTCCCCTAATCTAAACTTTGCAAATACTTATTCCCATAACTTGTGAATCCGTGGAGAAATGAGTCTGAAATAAAATATAGTTTCTAAAATGATACTTTATTGGTTCATGTTGTATAAGATTAACCACTTCACATGCATTCATATCGTCTTTCGGAATATAGATTCCCTCTCAGAAACCTTTATTTATAAAATATATCCGCTTTAGTGTCAGAAGAGCAGTAGACGTTCACCTTCACCCCTTAAAACCTGAGACCTCACCACTTATCGATACACTCCCCGTGGAAATGGTTCGCAATGGCTTCTATAATAACAACAACCAGATGTGATAAGAGCAAATAGTTACTAGAGAGTCGCTTGTATGAACAAACTTGTTCTCTCTTATTCTTTTTGGAATGCCAGGTATTTTATCGTCTAACACGGGAATTACGCTCATCCAGTAAAAATTGGTCGGCATCTCGATCGATTTTCAAACGGAGAAAGTTTAAATTACTCAGGCATATATGTATAGAAAATAAAATAAAACGCGACCATCTTATATACCAAAACCACACAAGATTTAAAAGATCATGGCTCTCAATAACGTCCTCTATTCGTCCTAATTAGAATTTAAATTTTTTTCTCGCGTTTTGTCGACCAGATCTACAGCTAAATCTAAGTCATTGTTTCAATATACTTGTTTATATACCAAAACCACACAAGATTTAAGAGATCATGGCTCTCAACAACGTCCTCTATTCGTTCTAATTAGTATTTCTTTTAATTTTTTTTTAAATCTCGCGTTTTGTCGACCAGATCTACAGCTCAATCTAAGTTATTGTTTCAATATACTTGCTTATATATCAAATCCACACAAGATTTAAGAGATCATGGCTCTCAACAACGTCCTCTATTCGTTTTAATTAGTATTTTCTTTTAATTTTTTTTTAGATCTCGCGTTTTGTCGACCAGATCTACAGCTCAATCTAAGTCATTGTTTGTGCCTTATGTTTTTAGGTCAGTATGACTATGATTCTTATCAACGTCCTGATCTTTCTTACCATAAGTCACATTTGATGTTGACATTCACTTTATCCTTGTTTGTCTATTAGGATATCTGCTGTTTTCGCATTGTTTCCTTGTGTTCAATTCCTGATTTTTCTTTATATGTCCCTCGAGTTTTATTACCTTGTTCTGAGAGTAACTACAGCTTTCCTTGTGATTCCGACATTCCATAAGTCTTGCACGTTTCTCAGTTGGTCTCTTCATGTATTCTAAGCATTCAATGACAGAACTGAATCACAGTTCCTTAAAGTTCTTTTTCAAGCATTTATTTCTATAAAGATCAGATATTATATAGAAGTTAAACACTCTTCTCTCCTTTGCTTTTAAACATCCGCTGAGTGTTTTAACAATGTGAGACCGAAATTACATTGGATTGACAATGGCATATTTGAAAGTCTAAGAAACGTTTAAGGAAACAGAAACATTTAGTTAGAAACAAAGAAAAGAGTGCTGAACTGTTATGCAATATCGCTCCTCCTAATCTGGCCCTAAATGCGAGACAACTTCCTCATAGTTGAAGAGATGACGGGAGGCAACGGAAGGGGTTGAGAATGCCATAGACGGAGAGCGTAACCAAATAAGAGGTTGTAAGGAAAACGGAAACAAAGGAATATTTATACGCAGGTTGAGGAAAATGAATTGTTTATGTATATATCTAGGAAGGAGGTTTTGGTGAATTTAACACCTACATGGCATCTCGAAGACGAAAGATATTGCGCGTTTAGCTGGCTATCTACCAGATGACATTCTGTAAATGAGAACTGAATGTTGCAGGGATTACAAAATGACAAATGATTAATATTGTACGGGATAGAAATATTTGGAGCGACAAGAATATTCACTTACTGAAGTGACACGGTATAATTAAACCTGTTCGAGAATAATTATTCGAAAAAACTTTATTCGAAAAACCTTCATTCGAAAAACCTTCATTCGAAAAACCTTTATTCGAAAAACCTTTATACGAAAAACCTTTATTCGAAAAACCTTCATTCGAAAAACCTTTATTCGAAAAACCTTCATTCGAAAAACCTTTATTCGAAAAACCTTTATACGAAAAACCTTTATACGAAAAACCTTTATTCGAAAAACCTTTATACGAAAAACCTTTATTCGAAAAACCTTAATTCGAAAAACCTTTATTCGAAAAACCTTTATTCGAAAAACCTTTATTCGAAAAACCTTCATTCGAAAAACCTTCATTCGAAAAACCTTTATTCGAAAAACCTTTATACGAAAAAACTTTATTCGAAAAACCTTCATTCGAAAAACCTTCATTCGAAAAACCTTTATTCGAAAAAACTTTATACGAAAAAATTTATTCGAAAAACCTTCATTCGAAAAACCTTTATTCGAAAAACCTTTATTCGAAAAACCTTTATTCGAAAAACCTTCATTCGAATTGTATTTTTTTAATGAAATCTAATCGAAAGGACAAATATACTAAATAATAATTATTCGAAATACCTATGTTTGAAGTACGTATGTTCTTTGAGAATCAATGCTGATTTACCTACAAGTAATAACGCCGTTGAAGGATGGCATGGGAATTTTTTAAAGCAAGTATCATCTCATTATCCGACGCTATGGAAATTCTTAGAGGCTCGTAAAGGTGAACAAGATTTGCAAATTTCATATTGAAAGTGTGAGAGTTGTTTGCTAAGAGCCCCAAGAAATACCGCAACGTAAATGGAAAACTTAAAAAATTAGTGGCATCCTTTAACAAGTACTGTTCAATAGTCGACTATTTGCGTTTAGTATCATATAACTTAAGATTATAAGGATGTTGACTTAATACATTGTTTATTAACGATATTTATATTTCGAATAGTTATCATTTGTGTATTTCGTCTTTTAATTTTTATATTTTTATTGCAATAAAGAATTTTATATTTCGAATAATTATCATTAAGTATAACTGTTGTTTCGATTAATTTTCATTCAGGCAATTTACAGTTCGAATAAATGACTTTTGAATAATTATTGTCGAACAATGTTTACATAATCCACATAAAAGTAGAAATAGACAAACGATGAGAATCAAATAATATTTATGTTCCTGTGTGTCATTTTGTCTACACCTAACACTTTAGATTTCTGAGTCACTTTTTTTGGCAGACATTAGATTTACCCTATTTCTAAGGGCAAGAAGAAGTATGCTATGTAATACTGATAGCCCTAGGTCTGGTGATAAACTACATCTGACAGTAAGTACGCTGATCGAGAGAACGGAGTTTTTGAGGAGCATGGAACCACCTCTTCATTGCTGTTGTTACCAGGTCTACGCTAACCAGGACTGGTAGTATCTGTTATGGTCGTAGCTATGGGCAAATAGTGAACCTTCCAACGAAACACTTTGAAAGTATAAAAAAAAATTATAGTAAATATACAGCAATACATTTTTATATAAACAAATGAAAAAGAATTAATTTTGAAAGCAAAATGACCAGTAATACTTTTTATCTGTATTTGATGGCATGCTATTATGGATGCAGTGTATCTAGTTGAAATTCTGTTCAAAATATTTAGATTTCGCGATTAAATAACCTACAGAATTTGACATGCCGCTAAACAAAATCAACCAAAGGAGTATTGAAATATTAGAAGCACTAATCTTCAGGTTCCATGGAGATCAGACGCTGGAACGTTGTAGCGGAAAACCGATCCGTACATTTCAACAGGTTAAGTGTTCCCTAAAGACTGTCGAAAATGTATGAACGCGATATTCCTTTGAGTCTTTCACTGATTAAATCGCTATTCTAATCAGTTTACTTGGTCACTGAGATCATTTGAAAAACAAAATCGTAAATTCCTCACATATTCTGGGAAATTACTACCAAGTCATCGAACATTACATTTAACCGAAAATACGCAAAATTCACTTCTAAATTGGTGCAGCTTTTTCGTGATCCACGCTGCTGCTTCGTCTTCTCTTGGAATAACTCGTCTAGTTCTTATATTTTACTGCAGTTTTGTTCTTGATCGCTGTTTCCGCTGTTCAAATAATCACTGACCGGCACAATGGAACGAGAACAGTCTGTCTCCGTAGATTAAATAAAGCGTTCAGCTCGGAATTCCCTGTATGTTATCCGGATCGACATAAACCTGATGAAGTGCTAAGGGCACAACCGCCGAAGCGTTTTAATAGCAACAGCAAAGATGAAGACAATACTACATTGCTGTAGAGGAGTGCATGGGATCGTATCATATGGAGGACGTCCGTAAGAACAACACCGGTAACTCATCCATGAAATGAAGTAAGCCATTCACATTCAAGTCGTGACACGTATGTGAACAACGCAAGTATGAACAAGTCTAGCGGGAAGACGTGAGTTGAACAGACCACAACCCTTACTTGAGCACACTACTATTGAATTATATTTTCCCCTATTATTTATAATCTTGTAAATACAAAGTTAAATATAAAATTACGCTTAGATTGAACTCTAGGAACATTTATATAATCTTTAAAATGTATTTCTTATTCTTCTAGTTTACAAAATTAATTCTATACTTTTCCAAAAAATATTGTTATTACTGTGACATCTTTCCTTTATAATCTTCTAAATATGAAATCGGATATATAAATAGTGATCAACAATTGTTTTGTCAGTTTTCTAGAAAAAATAACTCTCATTGTGATATGTCGAATAACATTCTAAAATAGTGAAAAACATTACCTCAGGTCTCAAGTAAAAGTCTAGATATATCAGGAAAGGTTATAATGAAATGGTGATGAAGAGTCTATACTGTGGTATTTCCAAGTCCTCACATACAGAATGAGTGATTCAATTAGACTATACATAGTCATAAAATATTTTTAAAAAAGGAGGAACCTGCCAACGAACTTGTTATGGGGACCTACCTTCATGGACAAAATAGACTCGCCTTATGACTATATTATGCCTCGCATGAGGACTGTAGACAGTTTACGAGTTGACTACTGTACTTAGTCGTCAGTCGGACGTGCAACACTTCTGTATTCGTTCTTTTTGTTAATAATACGTTTTCACTGAATTGCTGAGCTCGAGTTTTCTTTCGGACCTATTCCGGGTCCACAACACTGGCGACGAGGATTTAAAGAACTCCACGGAGAACTATAAAAAAAATTGGTTTACCAGTGTCCACAACACTGGCGACGAGGATTCAAAGAACTCCACGAGAAAACCATAAAAGAAGCAAAATTTGTTTACCAGTGTCTACAACACTGGCGACTAGAATTTAACGAACTTCACGTGAAATCATATAAAAAAAAGAAAAAGGAAAAAATTGCTAAGTTGATTTATTCTTCTTACTAACCAAAAGTGATTTCTTTTTTTTTCTCGCAGAGAAAATGTTAATGTTACTTATTCTGGCATTGTCTTAACAAGAAAGGAAAATATTTTGTTTCCAGCGACGAAGTATAAACTTCACGTTTCGCAGGTGTCCAAAAATCAACTGTGTACGTGAATAACACATTTATAGTGAGAACAAAGGGATTTTTTTTTCTTCTTCTTCTCCTCTCCTCCGAGCAATACAAAGTCTTAGTACAAGTAAACATAGGTAGAAGCGCAATATTGAAAAGTAAAACATGGAAGTGTTTAAAGCTACTATGTTAGAGCCGGTTAAACTCCAGTTTGAACAACAGCGAAAAAACGAAGAAAAACATTTAGAATTACAGCAAAAACACGAAGAACAATAACGAAGAAACGACGAAAAACAATTAGAATTACAGCAAAAATACGAAGAACAATAGTGAAAACATGGAGAAGAGCAATTAAAATTACAGCGACAAATGATAGAACAACAGAAAAGGTTTGAAGAATTTCTTCTACAAACAGGGTCCATTAAGGGTCAAAATACCGAGAGAGAAACTATTTTTTCACAAAACGCGATTTGGAGTGCAATTGACAATTTCACTTTTTCGACAGACGAAGATAAAACCTTCGCCTCATATTTCAGAAGGTATGAAGATCTATTCGAAATAGATTGTGGAAAATGGACAGACGCTAAAAAGCTACGCCTACTGCTCCGTAAATTAGGGACTACTGAAATAGCAAATTCGTGGACTACATATTACCTCGAAAAACTAGTGATTTAACTTTCATTGAAGCGGTAAATCTTCTTACAGAATTATTCAGCCCCAAAACGTCGTTATTCCACAAAAGGTGGAAATGCTTAAACCTAACCTAGAAAGACAGCGAAGACTACTCGACGTTCGGATCGGTAGTTAGCAAACATTGTGACAATTTAAATTAGCGGAACTTACCGCAGACAATTTAAAATGTCTAATATTCGTACAAGGTCTTGTATCGTCGAAAGATGCAGAAATTAGAAGTAGACTCTTAACCAGGTTAGAGGGATAACCAAATTTAACTTTACAAATTATAGCCGAAGACTGCCAAAAATATATAAGTGTAAAAAATGATTCTGGAGACATTGAAGAGTCAGGCGTTGCACACATAAGAAAAATACATCGGAAGCCACATTTTCTCTCCCCTTCAAAAACAAGTCAAATCAAAAAAGATTATTTTCACTCTCCAAAGAAAAAAGTCAACTCAATCAAATACCGAAAGAATTTACCTCCTAGTCCATGTTACCGTTGTGGAGCACTTCATTGGTTTAACCAACATCGGTTTAAATCCTGTCTAAATTGTAATAAAGTTGGGGACAAGAGCTCACATTGCAGAACAAATAAAAGAGGAAAAAGCCGGATTAGAAACACAAAAACAGACGAACTGGACGTTAAATCTATAAGAAAATATGTACAGGCAGAAATACTGAATAAAAAATCAGTTTACAGTTAGACCCCGGGTCTGATTTATCAATAATCAACCGACATACTTAGAAAAGATTAAATAAGCCAACCATGCTAAAAACCGACAAAATAGCTAGGTCGGTGACCGGTAAAAATTAAGTTTGAAGGTGAAGTTATCGTGAACGTTACTTTGAACGGAACAACAAAAAAATTAAAAATGTTTGTGTTAAAAAACGCATACAATCTATTTGGCACAGATTGGATGCAGGAGTTCAATCTGTGGGATTTGCGAATAAATACTTTTTTGTCAGAAAATAGAAAATCTGACGACCGAGTCAGATAAACTAAAAAAGGGAGATAAAGAAAACTTCCCCGAGGACTTTTCGGCTGGCCTGGGTAGATTCAAAAAGATGTCAGCAATGTTTGACTTAAAAGAGAGCACTCAACCAATATTTAAGAAAAAAAGGAATGTGCCTTTTGCCTCGTTAGAGGAAATAGACAAGGAATTAGACAGACTTGTAGAGACTGACATTTTATCTAAAGTAGAATATAGCCAGTGGGAAGCACCAGTAATGTATGTGAAGAAGAAGTCTAAGGAAATCCGCGCGTGCGCAGATTTTTTTACTGGACTAAATGCAGCACTAGAAGATTATCACTACCGACTTCCAAGCCCGGAAGAAGTTCTTACGAAACTTAATGGAGGCAAGTTCTTTTCAAAAATCGATCTCAGCGAAGCTTATTGCCAGATGCCCGTCGAGGAAGTAAGCTCAAAATTACTATGTATAAATACACATAGAGGCTTATACAAGTTTGAAAGGCTTGCATTTGGAAGTCGCAACAGCCATTCTTCAGCAGATTATGGACATCATGCTGGGTGGACTTGATTTTCCAACGGCTTACCTAGACGACATACTAATAAACAGTAAAAGCTTGGAACAACACTGGTAACACACCCGCAAAGTATTTTCACGAATACAAAACTATGGCTTCAAAATAAAAGAAAGCAAATGTGACTTCTTCATGAAAGAATTACATATTTGTGTCACATCATAGACAAAGACGGTAAGAGACCGGGCCCAGAAAGATCGATTGCAATTAAGGACACGTCGGCTCCTGAAAACGTCACAGAGCTACAGAGCTTTTGGGTGTTAGCGAACTATTATCAAGCATTTATCCCAAAACATACATAATCCAAGGCCCTCGTTTCCCTCATAAGAGACACCTGAATCAAATCAGGAAACGACTGTTGAATGACTGCAGCAGTACTCCCCAGGAAGAAGAGGTTATGGATACCATCTACGATACATTCGACATTCAAATACCCCAAGCAGCTCCGGAACCGGGAAGAACTAAAAGAAAGCAAAAGTTCACGGATCATCTCGTCATCAATCCAAAAAGGAGACGATATTGAGACTGCTGCGGAGGTAAAGGCTTGGGAAGCGGGGTGTTATGGGGACCTACCTTCATGGACAAAATAGACTCGTCTTATGAGTATATTATGCCTCGCAAGTGGACTGTAGGCAGTTGACGACTCGACTACGTTTGAAGAGGTAACGGTCGAACTCTCTGCCTCTGAGCAAAGAGGAACCGGGTCGAGGTTCCACCGAAGGGCAGGCGCTCGTTCGGGGAGGTTGACCAACCCGATCCCGTTTATACGGGATCTTCGGGCATTTCTTGGCCGAGCCTACGGGCTCGGGAATACCCCACTTTAAACTCGGCCTTGTGCCACATCTGTCCCTCGTGGGGAGGACACTAAATACCGTTGACGAGTTGACTACTGTACTTAGCCGTCAGTCGGACGTGCAACACTTCTGTATTCGTTCTTTTTGTTAATAATACGTTTTCACTGAATTGCTGAGTTCGAGTTTTCTTTCGGACCTATTCCGGGTCCACAACAGAACTGATATGACTTACACACAGAATTCCAGTGTTTCCACAAAAAAACAAAATCAAAAACGTTTCAAAATATAAGGGCATGCAAACAGAAGTAACAAAAAGGTGTAAACTAATATTATCCCTGTTGTGGTAGAAGTTATGATGGGTATGATAAAGAACGGTACCGAAAATCTTGTGATAAAAATTCCTGGACATATCACCACCTCAGAGCTACGAAAGATTACTTTGTGTGGAAGTGCAAATATCATCCACAAAAGCCTCTCCATCTAAATGGAACGCGCCATATTTTCATAGGTATCTCTCTGTTGAGTCTTGACTCATTGTTGAATCTCGACTAATGCATGGAATAATAATGCAACACAAAATGTACTTAGAACAAGAATGTATTATAACAAGAAAGTGTACACAATATTTACATATAGTATTTCTGTATATTTCTGGGAAGACGTTCCTGGAGAATGTGTTGACTAAGTCGCAGTCGGGCAGAGTCTCTAGCTGGATCTCTGTATTCGCTCCCTCGTCTTCCGGTACCAACCATTATTTATATAGTCGGTAGTCACCTATGCAGATTAGGTGGATCCTACCACAACACTCTCCAACAATACCTTTTTTTACTGATAAACATCGGAGGGGACTTGCTAATTAGGCACTTAATTTTTTTTTTGTAAGGTGATATCATACAACAACAACAACAAAACAACAATAGCAACAACCATAATAATAAAACCATATAATAATTGTCAATGTGTATTTATTCATATATTTCCTGTCCCATCTGTCGTGGAAAGGAAGGTAAATCAACTTTAGTTAGTAACTTTATGAGTAATTAGTTCCCTTAGTTGTTTTAATAATCTATATAAACAATCTACTAATACTGTTTATTATAAACAGAGCATTTACTTAAATGTTTTTGTCTATATAAATAACGCATAACAATGAAATATATTAAAATAACTGTCGGACTTACTCCATTTCATAATATATGAGGTCATTTGTTTACGTTAATATACACTATATAAATTTATATAATATATTTCTCTGTATTTAAACAAAATTAGTTCTCGTGCAATATTATACTATTTAATTAACCATTTAATTAATCAGTTCCATTACTTCTACGTTTTTTAAATTGCAGTCTTATTTGTTCAAGACTTTCATGTGAGACACTCAGATACCTTTGTCTATTAAGCTGTCTTCTAGCTACAATTTGAAATGGGCTTTGCTAATTTTTTTTTCCGAGATATATTTCCATTTCATGATTATATTAAAGACATACAATTTTTAAAGTGAAAAAATATCGAGCAAAAATCGATTTACATAATACCAGGAATAATCACTATATCATAGATACCATTGAAAGTAAATAATATAAATGAATTAAACGGCTCAATGAACTCTGTTTTACTTGTAAATTGTTTATATCAGCTTTGTGAAATATTTATATTTCATAAATTTCACAGTTTTAAAACATTTGTTTCATTGGATCTCACTGTTAAAACTTTGTAACAATTGCCATCATTTGTGCTGACACGGGTACACTAGTAATAATAATAATTATTGATGTAACTCGATCACAGATAGAAAATTATACTGATGTCAAGACGCAAATTTTCCTGGGACTTGGGTGACATTGTTAAAGGTGGTGGCTATTTGAAAATACTTGTTTACAGTTTCACATATCTGGATAATATTAAAACTTTGAAAATAGCTTAAAAAACATACTGATAAAATATATAATGTTAATCCTGTCAGGAGAAACCATCCTTTTTACATATTGTCATTTCCAATGCCTGTTAGTATAACATAACATCATTGTTTTCATTTTACTTCTTATGAATTAATATATTTCATTATTAGTTACAGTTATATAATTGTAGACCTACGTTCACATTATGTTGAAGGTTAAACATTGGTGTCTGCCAGATCACTGAAGTTAGATGGCCATATATCTGCCCGGTATTAAAATGGGTGTCTAAATTTCAATATTAGTGTGAGCATTCTAAGAATGTTGGTTCACTATGCCATACTAGACAATTCTTCTAGCCGGAATCTATCTCACATAAGTCGACCATTCGTCCAGGCATTGAATATTGTTGTCACATCTGGTATGATGTTTCTGCTATATATTTAAATATTTTAAACTCCAAGGAAGAATCTGCGATGATATCGGCCCTGAACTGGCATGTCGGATTAAGTCCGTTTCTCATCCATGTAAGGTAGCTTCCCTGTGCCTTTTACTGTAAATATTTGCATGGTAATTGTTATGATGAGCTTTCTTCATTGGTACCTCGACTTTACGAATTTACGTGCAGTACTTGATTGGCAGCTAGGTCTCATCAGTTTACAGATGAAATTGCTAGATGTAACTGCAATTTCGATGTTAACAGTCACTTCTCTAGAACTTTTGGTTGGGGAATTTCTCCCGGATTTCTTCTTTCAAATATATTTTAACCTACAAAATTATGCTGAAATGTCAATCGTTATCTTCTGTGTTCTTAATTCCTGTTCTTTTTTTATCTCTCTCCTTTATAATGCTTTGCTTTTCTCATATTGTTTCTGTTGTAACTTCGAAAAGGTTAATAAATTAGGAATCACCAAAACCGAGGTTGGGAAATGAAATGGCAATCTTTATAACATCAACAAAATAATGTACTCGCCAGCGCCGTGAAGTAGGTAAACCACTGCTAGTGGTTGACTACTTAGACACCATATTACCCCCACTTACAATAGTGTCCAACGTATTTATGAGGATTGGGACATATCTATTAGTGTACGGTATGTAACAGTTTCACACTCAGTAGCTTCTAAAGACTTACTGGCTTTCTTGCCTTGCTTGAGGTTTAATGATTAAAACCTTGCTATCTATGGAAAGCTTATGTTATTAAGATTAACATCGGAAACTCATCTTTTGTTTTATTTATGGAAAACGTTCGCTTGAATTTATACCATATTTTTTCTCTTTCTTATTGTCAATTTACCAATTTATCAATATCAAAACATAATTGCTAAGTTCGTGTATGCAAATACTTTTGTATAATCGTATATATATGGTAGAAATCATTCAACTTGATTTAAACGTTTCGCTATGGTTCATACCAAAATCAAAAGCAACAAAACTGACACATGCAAATTACGGATCGCCTTTGTTAGTCGACTCGGATGACAATAGAATAAATTCCAACAAGTCGAAATTCCATGACTTTTTATATTACACAGTCACAAAGTACAGGTGTCCCAGAAGAATATGCACATAGGAAATGTCATTAGCTATATATTTCACCTACACAGATTAAACATGACTTTGCTGAACAAAGAAAGAAATTACTTCTTTTTTGGGGGTATGCTAAAGGAGAAGGTGTACTCAATGTAACTCACAGATGCAACACACTTCATTGAACACATCAAGAGTGAATGTACTAAAATTAACGGCAATATTGAGTTTTTTTTTTCCATCGAGTACCCGGGAATCTGGGAGAGGGAATCAAACTTTGCATCATAAATGATGAAAATAATATTGAAGATGTTATTTGTTATTTTGCCTATTCAATAAAATTTTGTTGAAAATTTTATTTCTTGAAAATATGTATTTTTCCTTTGCTTCCAGACTTTAGAGACTCTCTGAGGATACACAAAATGACGTCATTATTTTTTTATTATTTTTTTTTTAAGCGTATCACCCCAAGCAAGGCTGGAGGCCACTATCACGCAAGGGGTTATAGAAGGGTTGGAGGAAGAGCAGATAGGAGTGGTAAAGGAGAGGATGTGGAGAAAGAGAAAGACAGTGGATCGATCAAGGCAAGGGGGTTACAGAAGATTTGGAGCGAGAGCAGATAGGAATGAAAGGTGAAAGGATGTGGAGAAGGGAAGTGGATAGATCAAGGCAACTGGAGATGTCGATTGACGCTACACTTAAACAGTTGGAGATTGTATTTGTTAGGGAAACAGTAATAGGGAAGGGAGTTCCACAGGCGAGATGTGCGAGACATGAAGCTATTGGAGTAGAAGAGACGTCTACATCTAACAGTTTCAACAGTGAAGGGGTGGGAACGGGATGCCAGCCTCGTAGGACGTTTAAATTCATGAGGCCTAGGGACAAGCGAAAGCAGCTCCTCGGAGGAATTACCGTGAAAGTATTTGTAAAAAGTTTTGTGCAAAATGCCTTTCGGGTAACCTTTCAAACTAAAATCTGCAACAAGCTAACCTCAAACTATAAGGCGAAGAGATAGATTTTAATGATGATGTGAAGATTATAAAGATTTGAACCGAAATATATTTGATATTTCCTAAATCTTCTGAATTGCCGTATATTTGTCAAGTATCTTTAATGAAGCTAAATTTAAGTGATTGCTTTGATTCTTAATATTAGAACAATAAAATACGTTTGCACTATTTTAGATTAGATAAGGTTACTGAAAATTAACAGACACATCATATGATAAAAAAATGAATGCTACCAATAATTCTCTTACTAGTGAAAGGGCGTGGTGATGGAACTGCTAATTTAATAACATTATATATATCGCGTAAATCTATAGTGTTGGCATTTTTTATGTTACCCTACATATATTTCAGGGATACATCGTATAATAACATCAGATCTTAATCCGGGTTCACCTGTCATACGAAATTTTACGCTCAGACTAAAACGTACCCAGGGGTTAAAACGAGTAATGTTTATTCAGACAAAGAGGATATGTCCTTAAGGATACAAGGCACAATAGTTAAAGACATTGGTTAGATCCAGTGACATTGTGAGTTCAATATCTGGTTAAGGCAGTGGAGAAATTGGAGAGGTGAATTAACAGGAGATAACGGATAACTGACATAGCACGTGGAACTAGAACAGTCTACCCCAAGGAGTGAAATAAAAGGTTCAGAAGAAGGATGAAGCGTACAACGGCCGAAACGCTGTGATAAATATGACAAAAAGATGAGAATAGTCCGAATAATGTAAATAGTGTACATAATACCTCATCTAAGAAATAAAAACAGATACAAACAGGAAATCTGACAGGAAACTTGATAGCAAATTAAGCAAATATTCAACTCTTTAGGGAGGTCTGAATCTGAAAATTGTACCACTAGTGTTTTTTGTGAAGCTAAAACATCTGCTATTCTCCAATGAAGTCTGAAACAAAAAAAAATTCTTTGACTAGTTTATATTAGATAACGTATAAGAGTTTTATCGCCGATTTTTTTTTTATTTATTTATTTTTATTTCTGTTCTTGTTCATTTTCATTCAGTTGTTTCTTTTACAGTCTCCGTTTCACAGTTTAAAGGACTTTGGCATTTTTTTTTTCGTATTCTTACCATTTTCTACATGGCAGCTTTACTTAAATTTCGCAGTTGCATTGTTAAAAGCTGTCTACTGCATGCGTCTATCGGAATCCAAAGACCAAAAAAGATTCTGAACGAGGAGAAATGCTTTCTGTCTTTAGAAACATTTAACTGAGGCATGGAAAACACTTAACACATTTGACGTTTTAATTTACTGAATATCGATTGTTGACGAGTTCATCTCACCTATAATTACTAGAGTAATGATTTCAATTCACCCAATGTGACGTAGTCTAATAAATCAATGTCAGATAATTAATAAATATTTTTTCCTATTTGTGATAGACATCTCAAACGGGTGTGTTTTATCAGTCTAAATAAGCGTTACAATTAATATTTAAAATACATAATTCCAATGTAAATGAGAAAATATAGAAGATTAGCAAATTTCATTCTTTCAACGGATTTTCTTGTCCCGTAAACCTATACCTAAAGTGAGATTACTTATCATTTAACGTATTTACTGTCGAACAACTCTTCTCGTTGCTTTTGTTGTTGTTTTTGTTGTTTCGCTATACTGTCAAAGCGATACCATTTTTTCTCAGATACTGACCTGAAACGTAATATCAGATTTTTCAGGTACTGAAATATTACGTAATATTATGATTTTCCAGTATTGAACTGCTACTTAATATTATGTTTCAAGTAATGAACTGTTACGTAATATCCTGTTTTGAGGTACTGAACTGTTGGGTAACATGCTGATTTTTATGTACTTAACTTTTAGGTTATATCCTGTTTTCAGGTAACGAGTTGTTACGTAATATTTTTTTCTGGCAGGTACTGAAATGTTACGAAATTTCCTGTTTTCAGACAATAAACTGTTTCATGACTTCTCTAGTATTGAACAGTTATGTAATATCGTGTTCTAAGGTAGCGAAATGTTACCTAATATTCTGTACTTCAGGTACCGAAATGTTACGTAACATCCTTTTCGGGTAATGAACTGTTACGTAATATCATATTTTCCTGCTACTGAAATGCTAAATAACATCCTGGTTTTCAGTTAATTAAATGTTACAAAATACCCTGTTGTCATGAACTGAACTGTTACGTAATATCTTTTTTTTGGTGCTGAACTTTTACATAATATCATGTTGTAAGCGCTGAACAGTTACACATTCTACTGTTTTAAGTAAAGAGCAATGACCTAATATCATATTTCTGTGCACTGAAATGCTATGTAATATCCTGTTCCTTTTACTTATCTTTTACGTACTAACGTGGCTATTGAGGTACTGAATGTTTCCGTAATATCCTGTTTTACAGGTACTTAACTATTACCTCCTATACTGTTTTTTAATCGCTGAACTGTTTTGCAATTAGCTAATTTTCACCTGCTGAACTGTTACGTAATATTTTGTTTTTATCAGCTACAGAACTCTTACGTAATATCATCGTTTTCAGGTTTTGAACTCTTAATATCCGGTTTTCCGGCTACTGAATTTTACGTTATATCAGTCCTCCTGTAGCTATTTACACAAGTAACGTCAGATAAGTGACTAGCTGCATTTCCTTATTTGTTTTGCCTTCAATATGTCTCGTGGGTGAGGTAATTCAGCTGTCTTTTTTTTCTGATTCTGATTTTCCTTTTGTTGTCATTTGTTGCTTAGTCGCTCCGTCCACAGAATTCTACGCATACCTCAGTAGAAACACATACATGTTGCCTCTAATTTTTTTCTTCATCTGTGAGAAGATTGTCCAGCCTTCCTTGTCATATAAAAGGATCGCTATAACATAACAATCCAGGGCTCTTTTCTTTGTTTCTAATGAAAGCACTTCGTTTCTCGTATATAAAACAACAATTGGTTAAAATATATATATGCATATTTATACATATAAAATTTCAAATATATATATGTATAAAATATATAAGAAGATGAACGTTTATCACTATCTTACGAGTACCATATATTTATTTAGTTATTACAGCTGTCACTTTTTAATTTGTATCTAACCATTGCGACACGAGTGCTCAATATCAGTGATAGAGCGTGTGTAAATATAAAAGTGGACATAGAAATCAACACTTAGGGGCGACAGTCTGATTAATGCTAGATGCAATCGTCAAGCATGAAACAGACTGTCGCCTCTAAGTGTTGACTTCTTTGTTCACTTTTATATATATATATATATATATATATATATATATATATATATATATATATATATGCACACATACACATATATATATATAAACACAGAAATACACACACAAACACACATACACACACACACACACACACACACACACATATATATATATATATATATATATATATATATATATATATATATATATATATATATATATATATATGTATATATGTATATATATACAAAATTTTATAAATGTAAGCAGCTATACTCTTCTGGGAAAACCTTACCCAAGGGAAAATAACGGATAAAAAGAAGAACTAAGAATATCTACTTCCGGTGAAAATAATCGTCTAGAATCTAAGTTTAGACTCCAAAGAAAAAAAACACCTTCGACACGAGTAAAGGAAAAATAATAACTAAGCAATACAGTAAGTAGAGCAAATCTAAGTAAACAGAAAGAATCAGACAAACCTACCTAGGTTTCACCTACGCAGACTGTCAGTGTACCCTGACGATCTGCGTAGGTGAAACATAGGTAGGGTTGTCTGGCTCTTTTATGTATGTATGTGTATATATATATATATATATATATATATATATATATATATATATATATATATATATATATATATATATATATATATGATCAGGGTTTTTTAAATAATTTAGACCTGTTATGTTTATTTATTTAAGTTAAAACGCTTTCATTTCCGCGAATTAATTTCTTGGCTGCTGTAGAAAATTCCAAAATTTTCTTTCAAATAACTTTTATATACCCAGGAAAAGACCGAACGGCTTACGTTTCACATGAATGAGCCTAGTTCAATCACAGAACATTTAAGGGAACATTCATGACGACATCCACCGTTTTGATAGATATTAGTAAAAAAGACATTAGTATTTCATAAAACTAATAATAAGCAAAACTTTAAAGTCTGGGAGCCCTTTATATTGCAGCCAAAAATAAACTATTAATATAGCAAAAATTTCTTAAAAGTTTGTAGCATAAAAGTTCTATACAAAAATCTTAAATTAGAATATTATAATTAAAAAGTTTTTTCTTTTTTTAAAAAGTTACCAAAGTTACGTCCCTTGCATAACTGAAATTAATTAGAATATTAAAACCTTAAACGATCAGGAAAAAATATTTTGAATATGTATACGCATCAGCAGATATTTTTACCCCATGAAGATGGTCTCAGATGTGACGGAAAGTACTTGGGAAGATAAAAATTGTTTGAAAGAAGAAAATTTTGGAATATTTCTTAATAAATTCTCTACAGACACAATAAATTAATTCCTGGAATTGAAAGGATTAAAACTAAAAGAAATGAAATTCACTCGGTTGAATAAAAATATGCTGCCTAATTATATATATATATATATATATATATATATATATATATATATATATGTATATATATATATATATATATATATATATATATATATATATATAGTGTATGTGTGTGTTTGTAGAGGCAGCATGTCATTATTCAAGCATGTTTGCTTGAATAATATGGACATATGTCTATTTATTTTATTTTAATCCTCTTGAATTCTCTAATCGATTTCTTTTATTTTCTCGGATACTTTCAAGCTCATCCGAGATCATCTTCCTGGGTGAATTGCTAGGTTAAGAAATTAATTTAACTGATAGCTGTCATTTTTTAAACACATATAAACCTGTCCGTTATAATTAATTTAAAAATTACTTGTTAAACTATCATGTTATAGTTCCTTACACAGAGTTTCTATGAGTGAGCGGCTAAGAAAAAACCTAATTAAATTCTTCAAATAGCACGTTCTGAGGATTACCACCACCACCACCACCACCACCAATGCTAAAAATCTAGTTCCTGGATATAACATTTGATCTATGTAGTGAGCTTTATAAGACATGTATTAATGTTTTATACAACCATAGATACATCAGCAAACTATCCAACCCCCATCCTAGAATAATAAATTTACATAAATCGGTCAAAAGGAGGATGTCCACGAACTCTAGTAATAAGGACATTTTTGACAAACATAAAGGAAAATAATTTGAAACACAAGAACATAGTAACCATAAAATTAACCTCGAATTCATAGTCAATAGCAACAATGAATCAAAACTTTGAAAACGCAACATAATATGTTTTAAACCCATCTTCAACAAAAATGTCAAAACTTCTACCGGAAAAAAAATTGAATTTAATCCATGAGCACTTCGCTCATTCACCCAATGTAAATAAGATTTTAAAAAAAAAAAAAAGACAAATATAGCTACATTTGTGCCAAAAAATCGACCAGTATATATCCCAGCGCAACTGTTACATTCTAAACAACCACTTTAACAACCTTCAAAACAGCAACATCCCCACAACTAAGGAATGCAACTGCCGAAAAAAACAAACCCTGCCCTATAAACGAAAGATGTATGACCAATTCGTTATGACGACGAGGTCAAGTTTTATGTGGGCTCTAAGGAAAATCATTGGAAATCGTTCTTCTAGTACCACCAAATGACATTAGGCAATAAAAATTATAGTAATAACATTGCCCTCTCTAAATTCTTCTGGAAACTGAAAAGGAAAAAAAAACAACGATGACCTGGGAATGCATAACGAAAGCTAAATAGTTCGGCAGAAGAGGTCACAAATATGACTTATGTGTGACAGAAAAATTAATGATCCTAAAAATATGAACAATCCAAACCACTTAAACAAAAGAAGTGAGTTAATGAGTACCTGCTTACCTAGAAATAATTTTCTATTCAAACACGCTGACCCAGATTATTATAGTCTATCCATACTTGGGGACGACAAATCCTAGTATTGATATTATTAATTATTTATTTTTTATTAATAATAACGTTTTTACTATATTATTTTTATATATTTACTATATAACTATTGTTATTATTAGACTGTAAAGGTTTTAACATTTATGCTAATTTATTTTCATTATTTTATTATTACAATTTCTACTATACGGCAATTATTATTTTTTTTACCTTATTAGAACTTTTAGTCTTATTGCCAGCAACGATTAATTATTATTATTATCATTATGTATATTTATTCTTTTTACTTTTATTTATTATTTATATGTTTCTATGTATATGATTTTATATTTTATTTTATTTCATATTATTTTTTCATTATTATGTAGTAATTTTATTAGTATATTAATTTTATTTTATCACTGTATATTTTATTAATATTCTTTGTGTTTCATACAAAAATAGAGTTATCCTTCTTGATTTCCAAACTTTTGTTCTATCAACAGCGTGCGTTTTTAAATTGAAATTTATAATTTTTATTTTCAATTCTATTTTCAATCTTGAATGTTAATCTTGGCCTAAATTTAAATCTAAAATTAAACTATAATTTATTTAAATAATTAGCAACAATAATAATCCAATCTAACAATAAATTATCTGACGATAACCAGAAATATTAAAAGAACCTGTAAACTTTGAATTAACACCTGACGATTGCAGGCCATATGGAGCACCGAGTTGTGCAATCAGTGTAGGGTACTATATATATATATATACATATATATATATATATATATATATATATACATATATATATATATATATATATATATTAATATTTAAAAAAAATATGATTCCTTTGCTACATAAGAGTTCTCATGTTTCAAAAACCAGAGCCGAAACCCTCAATATAATTATTGAAATTAAGGTGAATTAAAGTATCGAGTCACGTTTCATCCTCAAGTGAAAATTTAGAAATAAGTTATCTTGTGGTTTGCGCGTGTTTATAAGTATGGTCTCTTGCAACATTAATTAATATGGAAACGGCTGGGGGCGGCCATTTTGATTAGTTAATTCTTATCTACAGATCAGTCACCTTCGGAAATTTTATGTCACGTTATGGTGGGGTCTCTATTTCAAATCTGATTGTAGCGGTCACCGTCTAGTTAGTTCGAAACGAAAGATATTTCATGGCGCGACAACAGGTCGTTAAGTGTCGAAAGGATTCTGTTTTATTATTATCTATCTATTAATCTCTTTATTTATTTGTTTATTCAAATGGCTATTTCATATACAAACGCGTTGCACTGGACAACAATTTGTTTTTTTGACGACTTCACAAAGGGTTTTTCTATTTAATGATTGGGCTAAGCTTTTAAGACTTTAATTAAACTATGGAATTTATTTATTTATCTATTTTTTATGTTAATTATTTAATGCGAATATTTCTTGATGTCAGGAAAAAAACCGTTAACTCCTGCTTATGGTATAATAACTTTTCATTATTTAGAAACTTAATGATGTGTATTTTTTTTTTAGAAACTTAATGATGTGTAGTAAATATATATATATATATATATGTATATATATATATATATATATATATATATATATATATATATGTATGTATGTATGTATGTATGTATGTATATATATATATATATATATATATATATATATATATATGTATGTATGTATGTATGTATGTATATATATATATATATATATATATATATATATATATATATATATATATATATATATATATATATATATATATATATTATGAAATGGATTAAGTCCAACAATTATTTAAATTTGTTTAACATATGAACGATAAATCTATTAAAATACATCCCCACCACGCGTATAAATATACAATCCAAAAATAATTTTAAAACTTTGTGGCCGGGTTCCGTAAAACAAAGCAATGTCAATATTCACAAAAGGCCATCGTTGTACATCAACACAGAAAATCATAACAAATTATCAAAATATTATCCGCTTGCTCCTACAGGAGTGCATCCGTCGGATCTTTGAGTGGAGGGCTATTCAATTACTCCCACACGGTGTCGAATGGATTCGCATGCGCCCATGACACTTCGATAAAGTGTCTCTGCATTATTAATGACTACTGCATAAATCGATTGTTTTACGTAGTCCAAGAAAAGTCTAAAGTTTTGAGGTGGAGAGCGAGTAGACAATGGAATAGGTTCTAATTATCCATATTTCATCATGGATGTCAGCCGGTTCATCACGAACAGTTTGACTAAAATGTGCTGGAAACCCATCATGCATGAACCACATAAGTTTTCGTATTAACAGGGGTACACCCTAAAGCGGGTCTGGAAGTGTGTTCGGAATAAATTCCCTGTATACAGCACCTGTAAGATATGCTGGGAGAATATATGGAGCTAACAGACAGTCACCTACAATTTCGTCACTCACATTAATCGTAAACTGATGCTGATGCCTAGCCTGTTTTTCAACGTGGGGATTCTGATGCACCCATAAATGTTGCTTGTGTAAATTTGTCTGCCCATCTCCTCCAAAATGCCTCATCCGTAAACAAGACTGAAGAAACAATCAACGGATCGACAGTTTTTGCGATAAAACATTGGCAAAAGTTCCCCACGGGTGGGTGATTAGAGGACGAAAGCTTCTGCACACGTTGCAAATGATATTGATACAGGAGCTTCTCTTGAAGCAGCTAAGGCAATTTGACGTGTGCTGACATCGGGATCGTCCCCGACAGCCTGTACAATGCGTTCTTCGTGGTCAGGCGTACGAGCGGATCTCGGTCTTCCTCGATCGATACTTTGTGGTGCCACGGATCCTGTCTCAGCAATGTGATGATAAACAGCACAAATGTTAGATGACATGGCTGCCTTCGGTCTGGAAACGCAATCTGTTACAACTGTTCATCCTGACGTCCGTTACCATTCGCCGGCCGTATGTAAAAATCATATTTACCCGACCACAATGTAAATATCCTACCATTCTTAAGCGGAACAATTCTCAGTTAGCTCAATACTACACACGTTAAACGTTGAAGTCAGATTGGCCACAAATGTACAAAAATGATAAATGTAACCTAGTCTACATAGCAACATAGCGTCATTTGCCTAAATGATCTTTAAATTTAATATCTAAAAATCGAAGTATTTGCGGGCATGTTTTTATGGACTTTTGTCCTTGTTTTGGTGTAAGGAACAATTTTGTAAAAGTATTTTTGATAAACTATATCTATCTATCTATCTATCTATCTATCTATCTATCTATATATATATATATATATATATATATATATATATATATATATATATTTATATATATATAAATATATATATATATATATATATATATATAATGATAATAATAATAATATAAATAGTTATACTCGTCTGGAAAAACCTTAGGTGTTTTGGCTTGGGAATGAACAAACCAATGCCCAAGTAAAAATAAGGAATAAAAAAAAGAAAGAACTAAGTACATGTAATTGGAAGAATCCAAGTTTAGAGTCCAAAGAAAATAAAACTCCAAAACGAGTAAAGCAAAAGTAACTAAGTAAAGTGCTCAATACTCTAAGTAGAGCAAATCTAACTATGAACCTAAAGAGCAAAGTAAAAACATACCTCGGTTTAACCTACGTGGATCGTCAGTGTCCACTGGCGAAAGAGGTAAATTTGGAACAGAATATATAGCCTACAACATGAAATCAACCATGAACACGTGACTAACTAAAAAATAAAATAAAACTGTAACTCAACAACGGGGTTCATAGTTATATATATATATATATATATATATATATATATATATATATATATATATATATGTGTGTGTGTGTGTGTGTGTGTGTGTGTGTGTGTTTGTGTGTGTATGTAAAGTACTCCACACACATACACACAAGCATACACACACAGATACACACAGACACACACACACACACACAAACGTATATATATATATATATACCCCATACAAAAAATAAGACAAATCATGTGTTGTCATACAGTTGACATATCACGATATATGTCTGTACATGAACTAGTAATACTAAGAAATTCTTGCAAACAGATATCTGACAAAACCAGAAACATTGATATGAAAAATTACTAAGAGTAGAGAATTTGACATAGACACAACAGAAATGTAAACTAATCAGTTTTCCTACGAGTCGCATTAATCGGAATAGCTACATATCAGCCATATAGAATCCCCAAAACAAGCCACTTTACGAACCTCCAGCCTCTACACACCTACCAACAATACTCAGGCAGATCTCACAATCAATTAACCGCAATTTATCTCACAATATTTCTAACAATGTTAACGCTAATATTAGCTGTTTACTTACAATAACATTTTTGGCTTTCATTGAGCGATCAGCCACTCCTGCTTTCGGTTGCATTTTATAAAATATTTTTATTGAAATAATTTTAACGAATTAGTTTTAACTAGTCCAGTAGCTGTTATCACCCTTTCCAGTATTGATCAGGGTTTCCTTCTCAACCATTTATTTGAAGCCGTGTCAAATGTCAACACAAAGCCATCTTGAACAAAACGAAAGAGTTTATGAAGTCTAGGGTCGTAGATTGTTGACAACTTTTATCTACACACAAGAGAGAGAAAGACACAGAGGAACAGCCTATGGCTTAATCCACCGTACAAAAAAACATAAAAAACAAAGTAGGAAAAATATTCATTATTAAACAAATTCCTAAAAGAATTTCCTCATATCAACCAATCTCCACAAAATTTGCAACTGAAACACATTAAAAAATCAGATATACTTGCACCAAGTAAATTACACAGATAATTAAAAAAAAAAACTAAAAATATAACTAACAAAACACGCAATTACCTTGACAGCAATACGGGAAGTTACCTTAAAAGGTAACTGTCTACAAATAAATATTATATACAAAGTCACTGTACAAACAGCAAATAACGAACAAAAATATTCATAATAACATGACTCTGGAACTTCACATGCAACAGAAATTTTAACAACAGTAAATATTTAAACAACACAACACTCTTTAAATATATAGGGGAACAAAAACAAAATAGAGGAAGTACATGGAAAATAACGAAACAGCAATAAAAATAATAAAATTTGTCTGAAGGAAAAAATATCTATAATCACCTTCGCAGTCCAAGCGAAATTACGCATTGAAATTGAGAACTTAGCTAAAAATGTAGGCATGGAAATACATTTTTCCTGCTTTACTTTAAAACACAAGACATAAAAACTGATATATTGTAAACATAACGAGGAAATGTACAAATATATGTATTATACACAATGCAGATGACCTAATATACTTCAAACAAAAGCAATACCGCGCACAAATCAAATTACACAAGTTTCCCGCCAAAGAATAACCAAATAAATAATGGAATTTATGAGTAAAGCAACAGAATTTACATTTAATAAAAATCCCAATTGAATATTGAATGTTATAAGTGAAATTAATAGCAGTTAGAATACCTTAAAATAACCTATTCAGTAGCCGTTATAATAACACATTAATCAGGAAATAACTTACTTTGCCACGCATAATAAACCAATAATTAACATATATAAGTAGTCATGCAACTCCACAACCAACTTCCATGTCGGCTGTGGATGCAGAAAACGCAGACTGGGAATTTGCAGAGAGATAAACAAACTATATATCTATAAAACATACGTTTACACTGAAAGTATAAAATTATGTACAAAATATCCGTTGTTGAAGACATAAAGTGACGTTCTAAATATATGTAGTTGAATTAATATATTAGCGTACAAAACGTTCGCCATTAAATAACCAATAGAGGCTAATATAGCGCTAGACAAAATCCCAAAACCGTATGGCCTCACTATCGACATTCGGTCAAAACTTATTATACAATTATATTTTCGTATGAGATATCCCGGATATTGTCCCCAAAATATAGCATATGGGAAAACTCTCTCTATCTATCTATCTATCTATCTATATATATATATATAATTAAGTAATTCATCGAGTCTGAAACCTCAACAGAATGCACTGGACGGCCGTTTCGTCCTATATTTGGGAGTCATCAGCAGTGCGCATACACTAACGAGAATTGAAACTCTGACAGTTAGGTTGTCAAGCGAACACCATACCAACTGTTCTACGGGAATCGGTGACTAAGAGTTAGCAAATCAGAAATTCAAAAGTTTCGTGGTGGAACTCAACTGAGATTCTCTCTAACCATAGGACTGTGTCCCCTGGAGCCACGACTACTATATATATATCAGGGATGTAGTGGTTCTCTTTTCACCAAGCCGCGTCAACTGGAGCATTAGAAGCCGGTTCAAGTAATTTCTATCATTTATATATATATATATATATATATATATATATATATATATATATATATATATATATATATATATATATATATATATAATTTGTCACTAAGCTGATTGATGTTACCTTCTATATGACAAACATTCTAGTTTCGTATACTGCCCGTCCTGCAATCGCTCTGTCCATTCCTCAGGGGATATCAATAATTTACTGTTTATTTTCTTTTATGTTGAGTTATTCGTTTATATTTTTCTCATATATGTATATATATATATATATATATATATATATATATATATATATATATATATATACAGAAACACACACAAACGTACACACGTACATCTATATATGTGTGTGTGTGTGTGCGTGTGTTTACTTTTATATTTTCATACGATCTTTCTCTGATATTGAGCACTTTAGACCATAAGTATAGAACACCTTAAAATATATATATTTGTTCATATATATATATATATATATATATATATATATATATATATATATATATATATACATATATATATATATATATATATACATATATATATATATATATATATATATACATATATATATATACACATATATATATATATATATATATATATATATATATATATATATATATATATATATATATATATATCAGGGATGTACTGGTTCTCTTTTCATTGCAGTTTTCGAAGAATATGATAGAAAATGTATATATTTTATAAGGAAATCTATCTTAAATATATTCCTCATAACCAACATGCATATATATATATATATATAGAGAGAGAGAGAGAGAGAGAGAGAGAAAGAAAGAAAGAAAGAAAAAAGAAAGAAAGAAAGAAAGAAAAAGAAAGAAAGAAAGAAAGAAAGAAAGAAAAAAGAAAGAAAAAAAGAAAGAAAGAAAGAAAGTGAAAGAAAGAGAAAGTGAAAAATATAAATTCAACTAATAGGTGAAGGGAGAGTACAAAACCAAAGGCAGATATTTGGTTAAGTCAAAACTAAAATAACCATTGTAAAAAATAATAATTAAAAAGTAATCATTTATGCATACCTGTAATTTGTGATTTTTCTTATAATTTATCAAACTAACCCACATTTCTTAAAATTAGATTATTTGCCAATCATACCTTCGTGACGAGTCCGATTGACTCCATAATTCATTTTTGTCTGGCAAGCATAATATCCCATCCTAATTCTAGATCTTAAAATTCTGTCCTAATGATGGATATATTTTTCTCAAATTTTGACTTGTTTGAAATATTTGGACGTAGGGTTTAATACAATTTCTCCTGTCAAATATTCTATAATTGCATAGTGCAATAAATTATTAGTTGCTATTATCAGGGTTGAGTTTGCGGGGTAAATACATTTGCCATGAATGCTTTGGCAAATAAAATGAACAGGAGAATATTATTAATAATTGTGCTCACTCTTGACCACTTCATTATGCGATGCCTGTGAACAAACCTTTTTTTCGTGATGTCGGTGAGGGGAAACCTTATTCAACTGAAGCTGTCGTGTACAACATGGCAAGAACAAACCAATACTTAAAATACCCTTGATGACTGAATAAAGGGCTCGCTTAAAATTTGGCTACAAATTCTAAAATGTCATTGCGTATTACAGAAGCGAATTTCACGTCCCAAATTTAGGAATACATATTAGATACTAGCTTAAAAGCTACCCTGTCTGTCGGCTCTTGATTGAGCCTTCGTCTTGTTCAGGAGTTTCAGAGTCCATAAGTCTTTTGATATTTTCAGCATTGGAAAAACTCATGGCAGTTGTTTGATCTGGGTTTTCATTTGAACGCGACATTATTTTCCTCACTGCAGCCACTTAATTAAAAGAGAATTTTATGAGCGTAGGTCCTTACTTTACATACAAACAATTACTTTTATTTCATGGCTGACTTTCGCATTTAATTTTGAATATTCTCAAATTTATTTCCAAGTTATAAAAATTGTTATCGTACAAAGAATTAGCTGAAGTATACTGATTGATATCCCTGCAAATATGTTATGGAATAGTCATTATATTAGATTATTTATGCAAGAGGAAGAAGGATGTGTTCTCGGCATTTTGTTAATAACAAAAATTACATGATCGTTATAATTCTACACCAAGCCATGCTACATTATCGAACATAAAACTTTTCTTCGAGTATAAAAACATTAAAACAGTTTTGAAATGCGAGGGGACTTTTCATATGATCTTCAAAAACGTCGTCCCTTCAGAAATTCCTGCACATAGCCTTCTATTAGATTTAGTGTTTAAAGAGCTGGGTTCAATGTTTTGCGGCTGATAAATCAAATTAAATTTTCTTGATGCTTGGATTTAAAGGAAATGTGATCAAGTTAAAACGATTTAAAATCAAGAATCCCTGCGGCAGGTATATCGAGAAATCTATCCGGTCGTAATCTGATGTGGCCCTTGGGGCACTCGAGGCTAAATTTAAGTGACGCCAACACGCCCACATGCACACACGCGCGCGAACACAACTCATACAAGCAAAGGTATTACATAAACTTCTCATACGCTGTTTTCAACTTGTAGTTCTTGAATTCCCATCTTAAGAAAGGGATTGTTTTAGTTGTTTATATTTGGTATTGTTTCTCTCTTTGCTCGTTGAATTTCTGTTTGTTTGCTGGAAGTCCTTTTTTTTATTGATATTACTATTTCTAATTTATTCGATTTTGTGTGAGCAAATCTGCTTTGACATACACGGGATAGATTTCTTTGTTTTTTTTCAAGATAAAAGGTTGTGTGCAATCGATCTGATAATGGATTTGATTCTTGAAGGTTATATATCTTGAAAAAGTTTTAGTATCGACAAAATACCATGTTCTGGACTTTGCAAAAGAATTACGCCAAAAAACAGTTATAGAAACCAAAGAGGCTAGAACTTTTCATTTTAGCTACTCTTTTAATGAACATAAAGTGTTGATAAGACCGGCATCTTACATTCAATGGTATATTTATGAGAACGTTCATATTTGGAGATTATCCTGTAAAATATCTTATTGTACATTTTCGTCTTTTTACATTTCGTATACTTTACAGGATTGGCGTCCATGACGCTCCAGCTTTACTCACCTTTACTCTCCTTTATAGCTCTCTTGTTTCGCTAACCATTTAGGAAGATTACTAGCGATTTCCTTCTGTAACTTTATCTTCAATATGTCCAGTGAGTGTCAAAATCTCCAGGCTTTCTTTCCTTATTAATTCTCAGAAAGTTCAACCGTCTCACTTCAACAAAATTTCTTTGTTAGGTTTTCCTGAGGTACAGGCTGATTGTTGTAATACACAGTGCTAAAAAAAGAAACGGAACGTCTATTTCGAACATGGGCATACACAAAAATAACGTTTGAAAAATAGCGGATTAAAATACATTATTTCTTTAGAAATAAGCACATACATACATAGATAAATATATATATATATATATATATATATATATATATATATATATATATATATATATATATATATATATATATATATATATATATATATGTGTGTGTGTATATATATAAATTCCTAAGAGGATAGAATCCAGGTAGAACTCAATGTCCAGGACAGGGTAAGAATATAATATAAAAGGCTCAAACACTAATATTCCATGGTTATAATTTATTATATTGGAATCGCAATCACGACCCAATTCATCAGACCTACAAATTCAAAATGTTTTAGTATCGACAAAATACCAATTGAATTTTTTAGGTCTGATGAACTTGATCGTGATTAAGATTCCAATGTGATAAATTATAACCAGGCAATATTAATGTTTGAGCCTTTTATATTTTATATTGTATTGTCCCGAACGTTCATACAGATATTTAAGGGAAATTAAAACGCAAAGCAAATTATGCCATTGCATATTTATTCAACTAAATATGAACCATTTCGTTGCACAACTTTTAGCCATTTTCCCTTCAACTAAAAAATAACATCTTCCCAGAATTTTGGTGGTTTTTCGGCAAAGAACACGTTAAGGTGTTCTTCTTTTTATGTCATTCAAAGAACTAATATTTTTCATCATTGAGATTATTTTGCAAGGAACCGAATAAATGGAAATCCAAACGAACAATATCTGGTGAATATGGCGGCTGATAAAAACACATCCACGTCACACACCAACAGTTTTTGACATATCGCCAAAGAGATATGAGGTCTGGCATTATCCTGACGGAAGACAACACCTTTGCTGTTCGCCAATTCTGGGCGTTTTTCCTGAATCACTGCCTTTAATTCGTCCAGTTGCGAGCAGTCCTTTTCAGAATCAATTGACTAAGTACTTGTCAGAACCCATATTACAGGATTACTTTCCAATCCCCTCCCAAATGCACGGCATTATTTTAATAGGATGAAGAACTAGTTTTGAGGTAAGTAAAGTTAGTTCATGTCTCTTATCCCAGGATCTTTCCTCTGAACATTGTTTTAAACGATCCATTTTCATTATCCGTCAGAATTTGCTTCAAAAAGGGTGCGTTTTCATTGCGTTTATACAGCAAATCACAGATGAAACGCGATCCAAAAAATTATTTTCACTCAGATCATGAGGTACCCAAACACCGTAGCAATTTGAGTATACACGCTTCACTAAAATTAAAATTTTTACACTGAGTTTATTTTGCAAGGACCTGAATAAATGAAAATCTGAAGGAGCATTGTCTGGTGAATATGGTGGGTGAGGTAACACATCCCAGCTGCAACAATTTTTGCCAGGTTGCCAAAGAAACGTGAAGTCTGGCATTATCTGATGGAAAATAACACCTTTCCTTTTTACCAATTCTGGGAATTTTTCTTGAATTGCTGCTGTTAATTCATCCATTTACGAGCAGTACTTTTCAGAATCAATTGACTGTTTACTTGGCAGAAGCT
>OZ038496.1:67662107-67709607 GCA_964036315.1 Acanthosepion esculentum
TTAGCACGTAAGTGAATGTAATGGATTTGAGTGGAATTTTAACTCGGATCTCCGATCCCTCAATCCAAGCCGCTTTCCATAACTCCACCGTGCCTCTTCATATATATATATATATATATATATATATATATATATATATATATATATATATATATATATATATTAATTTAAAGAAAAAAATACCACTTTAAGGCTCCATGTAATAATTTATTTCACCATAGCCCTTTTAAAGGACGTAAGATCATCAGACTACACTTACAAAAGGTGAAAAGAAAAATGAAAGATGAATCAACATTTACACTTTTGACGGGTATTAAGTTGATGTAATTTAACAGAGAGGGTAATGAGGGGTTGTGTGAGAGACATGATCGAGTTTAGAGAGGGTTTATTTTAATATTTATATCTATCATACTTAGTATTAGGGGAGGAGGGACCAGACATTGACCTATTTAATCGGTTAACTTAACGGAAGAGATATATTGAAAGGGAAGGGGGAGAAGAGAGAAAAAATAAAAAGAAAGAAGGGGGAAGTAAAGAGAAAGAAGCTGTCATTAGGCTTTACTAAGAGACAGGAGGGGTGCACATTTTTAGCAATTTATGGAAAGTAAGATTTTAATGTTTGATAGTAATTTAATTTTTTAAATCAACGAAGAAATTAATTTGATGTTTGCTAGCAATTTAAATTTTTAACTCTTTTACAAATAATTTAGGGATTTAATATGAGTTAAATAGTATATTTAAAAACACATTCATAGAAAGTACATAAAAAATTATTTAAAGTATAATAGTTTACTGATATTAATCTATCAATATTGTAAAAGATTGTTAAGGTAACATCTCTATCAATTTGAATCTAATTCATGAATGTAACTTGTGACTATTTTTAGATGGGTAATCTTTTATACTTAAAGTTTAGGTTTGCAATTAAGATGGAGTAATATTTGAAGGCAATATTAAAGATTTTGTTTTATCATATACATATGCATATAACACACACACTTCTGTAAATCACATATATACATACGTTCAAATATATATATATATATATATATATATATATATATATATACATACGTTCAAATATATATATATATATATATATATATATATATATATATATATATATATATATATATATATATATATATATATATATATATATATGATGTACTATCCCGCTGTGGACGACAAGATCAGTAAAATAAAGAGTTGCTCAACATTTATGGACACGCATGTTTCTCCCGAGGCCTGCTGGAGTTTTTTTTAATCTTTTAGACAGTTAGAACATGTGGTTGAACAATTTTTCTCGAGTGCTTCATGAACAATTGCCAGATGTTTCCGCGAGTAAACAGTAAGGCATGCTTTACTACGTGCAACAAAGCCAGAGTAGGAGGTAAGTCTCCCATTGAGACGAATAGCATGCTTCCATCTTTCTTTATTATTTGCACGCAGTTCATCCCGATGTTTAAATTCGCTTCTCTGGAACATTTGTATAGATGAGAAGCAGGTCAGGCACCATCTACTTCGTTTCGTTTTCCCAATATATATAAGGGAATGATGAAATACTTATATTTATCTAAATAAATAAACGGCAAAATCTGTCTGTCCGTCTGTGTGTCTGAAATCCATCCAACTCGGTCCACACTTGCTGTACATGGATATATTATACCTTTACAGAATTAGGATGATCCCGGGATTGAAAATCTTCTCTTTGTCTGGTGCTTAAACATAAAGCATTGGAAATTGTGTCCGGATGAGGAGGGAGCAGATAACAATTCAAATTTTGAAATAAATGTAGTTAAAGTTTTTAATTTATATTTAGTTAATATTCAATAAATTTGCGAATTTAAAAAAATGATTTAAATTCATTTTAAATATATCCCAAATTTTCTGAATTGAAGAAATCAGTTTTATTCCTTTAAAATACCAAGGAATCAGTTAAAGTGAAGGATTACGTGACGAGAGGTTTTGAAGTTAAATAGAGTTTGTGAACTACATAACGCAGTTTTTACCTTGGATTAGAATTTCGGCTCAAATCGATATTTTCGCCGGAATTGGATTTATACGCCGAATCAGAGTTAAAGTTAGGTTTTGAAGATCCATGGAGTTAATTGACGAATTCAAATTTATTTCTTTGAAATTAGCATTGTTGTTTTCTAATTTGGACTGGATGTCCATTTAATTTTGGGCCTAGAAGCCCAATTTGCCTTCTGTAGGAGTTACCTTAAAAGTCCGCAGTATAAAAAGCTAATATAATATAAAATTGAGTGTTAAATGTTATATGTATTTAAGTTGCATCGCCGTTTTGGAAAATATTATTTCAGTAATTTAGATGGACATGAACAGTGCGGTAATGAGACTCTGTAGATGTAGGTACATCCTTAATTTAGCAGACTGGGACGCTGTTATAAGCAGTCATCTTCTTATCTAAGAATTTCTCTGCATTCTTTTTGGTATCTCTATATTTCTGAGATGAGGTCTTATGTGCATTATTTACATTATTCGGACTATTGTCTTCATCTTTGTCGCCATATTTATTACATAGGTTTCGTTCGTTGTACGGCCCCCCCTTGTTCAGGTGGTTGGAATGTCGAACTGAACCCTTTATTTCGCTCACTGGGGTAGACTGTTCTAGTTCCACGTGCCATGTTTAATGGATGTCAGTTATCAGTTAATTTTCCCTCTGAAAGTTCTCCACTGCCTTAACCGGGTATTGAACTCACACACTTTGGCTCCTCTCACTGGATCTAACCAACGCCGTTATCCACTGTGCCATGTGTTTTTTTTTTCTTTCTCAAGAAATGAGTATTTTTTTTTCATATTTAAGGTACGGACTTACGAAAATACCAACGTATTATTTTACAGGTATCGAATTTCTCTATAGTATCGTATGACTGAACACTTGTATCTGAGGATGCAATTTTGCACGGGTGGCCAGCTAATCGCTGTTGCATATGTCTGTTAATGCACATTCTTGTTTTGTTCAAAAGTGTTGTTTATACAGCAACAATACTGAGCGTACCTTAGTTACATTTTCAAGAAAAAAGCTCCTAATATGGCGTTAGCAATAGTTTGAACAAGGGGACTACGCTCATGCACTCTGTCATGATGACCTTTGACTTCCCATCTTCACAAACATGCTACAAGCTGGGATAGTACCCCAACCAGGCTGCTGTTATTGAGAAATCACTCAGGATAGAAATGCTAACAGTCTACATGTCTGCTGATTTCTTTGAGGATTCGTTTTCAATAGATCTAATCTTTTTCTAACCTGTTCCCATTATCATTTCCTTTCAGATAAATGATGAAAAAAAAAATAAAGTTAACCCAGCAAACAGAAAAGCACGCAGTAATCGTTGCGTTGAAAGCAGAGCATCATAATTTAGAGATCACGCGTTTCGTGAAGGATGCACGATCTTTAATTGTTCGCAAATGGCTAGAAGCCATTGTTCGGAATTTTTCTGCAGTAGTCAAACTGAAAATATCTACTAAGATACCTAATACCATCACATCCAGATTTGTATTAAAGGTGTAAAAATATTATCCAGAGGAACTCTAGTATGTCAATTAACGCCATTATTATGTAGCACAAGGTTTCAATGAAAATCTGGACCTTCGATGAACGTCATATATCATAAATAGTGGCCATATCATCTCTTGTTAAAGACAAAAAATAACTATCTGATAAAAAAAAAAACTATCTCTGAAGTTTACCATAACTAAAAATGACCAAAATAGATAAACCAGTTGGTATTTGGGCATGTCAACATTGCAGACTACATACTGAAGTAGTCATCAATGTTAAAGGCGGTTTTATTAAGTAGATGTGTGAAGACGTGTCTCGAAATTATTTATACCAATTTTTATCAAATAAATCTTTTCTTTTGTGATTTATTCATCTTTTTTAATAAATTCATGCAATAGTCCTCTGAGAACTGAGCGACCCTGTCAATACAAGTAATGGATATAGGAACTAGCATTTTGTAACTTTTTATCAATTATTTATCAATTAATCAGAAATTAGATTGGCTCAAATTTATTTTCCAGTATTCTTTATTGTTACATATTATTATTCTTTTAAATGTTATTTTTTAGTGGATACTCATATTTGAGTAGACGGTTTGTTTATTTATTAAACAGTATATTTATTTTCGTCTACCCGCCCGGATGTTCAAGAGTTTTTTTAAAGAAAAATATAACCTCTCTGGCAGGATTCGAACCTGCGTCCGTCTAGGCAGAGGAGGCTACAATTAATTCGGATACGTTCGGACCACCTCAGCTACAAAGAACCCATAAGTCAGGCAGGACCGAATTGTGCTTTTAAGCAAAACTTCCCTCATCATTAATCTCCTGAAATTTTTCATATCTACTCAGTTTCGTATCTGATGTAATGGAATAACCTTCTATCCCCATGAGAGGCGGCACTTTTGGCGGTAATAACCTATAAGTATCCGTTAGGAGAGCGGACAGCAGAATCGAGCTGGGATATGTTATTCAGACCCTGGCTGTTGTCGAACTCTCTGTTTTTGGACTGAGAGGAACCTGGACGAAGCTATACCGAAGTACAGAGTCTCGTCCGGGGAGGTAGACAGACCCGAACCCGTTTATGCGAGGTTAAGGGGAATTTTTGGCCGAGCCTACGGACTCGGATTGCCCAACATTAAACTCGGCCTTGTGCCGCATCCTTTCTTGTGGGGAGGCAGGTAAATGGCGTCGAGTTGGGATCTTTCCCAGCTGTGCTGGTAGACCTCTCTGCCTTCGCACAGAGAGGAACCAGGACGTGGCTATGCCGAAGGGCAAAGTCTCGTCCGGGGTGGTAGACAGAACCGATCCCGTTTATGCAGGGTCTACGGGGAATATTTGGCGTTAAATTCGGCTTTGTGCTACATGTGACTGCGAGGGGTAGTTGCTAAATAGCGCCGAGCTGGGATCTACGAGAACTAGCAGCGTTCCGATAGCAGCACGCAAACAACTGTACTGACTTGCGACGACCGTGCGCATAAGTATTACTTCCTTGCTTGTTGTACTGGTTTCTACAATAAACCTGTTACTATCCATCCACCGTTCCATATTCCTATTAGCACGGAATATAACAGTATCCAAACCTAAATGAAGACGATTTTAAAATAAACTTTTTACTACTCCGACAGATTTTTTATCACTTTAAACATTATTTTTAGAAGATACTCGTAATTGAGTAGACGCTCTGTTTATGTATTAAAGAGTGTATTTATTAATTCTCGTCTACCGGCCTGAATGCTCGTGACAGCTTATTGAATAAAAGTTTACGTTCTATGACGGGATTCGAAACTGCGTCTCTATCGTTACCACCGCTGTTGGCTTAATAAAATATACATTCTAAAATTCTCAGTGTTACATGTACATTATTATAGTCAAATAGATACTAATAGAGATATCAAGCCTCGTTTATTTCTTCCCTAGAGCTTAATAATTCAAAACTTCTAACTATAAGGCGATGTTAGAGAGAGTTGTGATGAACTGGATAGAGAGTGTTGGCAAAAGATAACCGCAGATCTATCAATAAGATTCAACGGCGTTTCTTATCGAAATCCCGACCAAAAAATGAATGTGGTACCGGGAAAATATGAGCTCCTAGCTCTCCAGACCTGAATGCTTTGGGCAACAACGTATGTTGCATATGCGAAAGGAGAGTCAATCAATGTCTCCATGAGATAATGAAATCTTTGAAATATACTATAACTCGTACAATGTCCCAAATAGCTCATGTCATTCGGGCACGTCAAAGCTTCAGACATCGTATTGAAGCAGTTATCTGTGCTAACGGCGGATCTATTAACTACAGAGTGCCTATTAAAAAAAGCGGACAATTTATTATCAATGTTGTATCTTTCAGTAATAATTGACCTTGAACAACCTTGAATAAATTTCCTAAATATTCCTGACCTTGAATAATCATTCGACTCTTGCGTAATTACTTAACTCCGATTGGTTCTTTTATGATTGATTGATTGCTGTTCGATCTTGTGACACGTCAAGTAAAAGATATTTGCAGACAGCAATCGTCTTTCATTCTGACCTTATCGTATGGCTAAACAACTCAGTGATTGGAAGCGTAAATGTGTATCGTACTTTTCAAAGAAGAAAATCCAACATTGGGAACGACGAAATGTGCCGACAAATCTAGTGATGCTGACAAAGTTAACCTGGCAGTTCGATTAGAAAAGGACCTCCAATCGATTGTGAACTGGGGCAAGAAATCGATGGTTAACTTTAACGCCTCTAAAACAAAACTGCTCTCTATTAACCACCACAGGGATCCATCCCTGCATCTCATTAGAATGTCCGAAGACCAACTTCTCGAGAGCACCTCTGCGGCTGCTCGGTCTCACGCTGTCCGCTGATCTTAGATGGAACAAATACATCGAGTCAATTGCATCATCCACCGCAAGAAAAGTTGGCTCCCTGTGCCGAGCCAGGAAATTTTTCTCCCCGGAATCGATCCTCCAAATCTATAAATCGACCATTCGCCCTTGCATGGAGTATTGCTGCCATATATGGTCTGGAGCCCCTGCTGTTTGCCTCAGGGTTCTTGATAAGATCCAGAGACGGATATGCAATGTAATTTGCCCTGATCTGTCTGCAGTCGCTCTCTCACAGACACGACGTTGCCTCGCTCTTTCTTTTTTACAAATACTTTCACTGTAATTGCTCCGAGGAGCTGCTTTCGCTGGTTCCTAGGCCTCATGGATTTAAACGTCCTACGAGGCTGGCATCCCGTTCCCACCCATTCACCGTTGAAACTGTTAGATGTAGACGCCTCTTCTACTCCAATAGCTTCATGTCTCGCACATCTCGCCTGTTGAACTCCTTTCCTTATTCCTGTTTCCCTGACAAATACAATCTCCAACTATTTAAGTGTAATGCCAATCGACATCTCCAGTTGCCTTGATCTATCCACTTCCCTTCTCCACATCCTTTCACTTTTCATTCCTATCTGCTGTCGCTCCAAATGTTTTGTAAACCCCTTGCCTTGATCGATCCACTATCTTTCTCCACATCCTCTCCTTTACCACTCCTATCTGCTCTTCCTCCAAACCTTCTGTAACCCATTGCGGGCTAGTGGCTTCCAGCCTTGCTTGGGGTGATAAGCTTAAAAAAAAATGTTCTAGAATTTTTCAGACACATCAGTCATCACCAGTTTTCAACGGTCATATCACGTCTTTCAGAATTTACCACTTTTTTAATGAGCAATCTGTAGCTGCACCAAGAATAGTCACAAGATAATGCACGCCATTTTCTTCTCAGATGAAACTCTTCTCCATAGTTCATGTGTCTTTTACGAAACTCATGCGAATGTCCTCAAAGAATTAATTGAGCAACCTCGTAACAACACAACCCCACGAATATAAGATTTATCCTTTAAGCGTTTCTAAATAGGATCTTTTAAAAAATAATTTACTTGTTTTTTCCAAACATAAACACGAATTTCCTTCTCACATGACAACAGAAAACTACGCATCTCAATCGATATGGCTTCACCTTTCTTGTCCGTTGTCTTCTAAGGGGCAAATAAATTTCTGGACATTATTCTCTCTTATTATCGAATAAGCAAACACGGTTTTGCAGCTGATGCTGAAGATCTGTGGCTCGTGTCATTTTCTTCCCTAATGCCTATCATTTTCGCTAGAAATATTTATGTAATCTTTTTCGATTCCTGTTACGTTAATAAGAGAAACGAAATAACGAATCCCGTGGAAGGAGTTTAGCAACGATCATCATGTCGATGTGATTTTGATTATCCAAAGGGAATGGCTGAAAATCTATTATTGAGAAGCGATGGCACGTTTTACCTGCTCATTATCTGGGCAGGCATGTTAGGTAAATCTCAGAGGGAACAGAAATCCAACGAACACATGCATATATATATATATATATATATATATATATATATATATATATATATATATATATATATATATGTGTGTGTGTGTGTGTGTGTATATATATATATATATATATATATATATATATATATAAATATATATATATATTTATGTATATATATATAAACATATATATATTACACACACACACACACATATATGTATATATATATGTATGTAAATGTATATATATATGTATGTAAATGTATATATATATATATGTGTGTGTGTGAGAGAGAGTGTGTGTGTGTGTGTGTGTGTGTGTGTGTGTGTGTGTGCGTGCGTGCGCGCGTGCGAATGTGTTTGTGAGCTTATCCACAATTCTGAAGCATATATGCAATATGTTATCGGGAAATTGGAAAACAATAATAATAATAATATATATATATATATGTTTATATATATATATATATATATATATATATATATATATATATATACATATGTATGTATATATATACATATATATATATATATATATATATATATATATATATATATATATATATATATATATATATATTGGGCAATTGTAAAGTAAATCCGTATTATATGTATGATAGGCCAGCCAGGAGTCCTGACTTAACACCCTATAACATTTTTCTTTGGGGTTGGTTATACCAAGTCAAGATTTTGGAAGAAATTGAATATTGAATACAAGAAGTTACGTCACAAGAATTCCTGTGCAAATCTGGTGCCCGTATCGAATTTTAAATAAAACCTCATTCTAAATGATTTCCTCTCATATTAATTTCTTTCAAATATGATTGTTAATAAATATATATATATATATATGCAGAAATATAGTCTTAAAGTGTGCTATATGTATGGGGTAAAGTGCTCAATATCAGAGAAAAAGCGTGTGTAAATATAAAAGTGGACATGGAAGTCAGCACTTAGAGGCGACAGTCTGTTTCATGCTAGTGCAATCGTCAGGCGATTGCACTAGCATGAAACAGACTGTCGCCTCTCTCTCTCTCTCTCTATACATATATATACATATATATATATATATATATATATATATATATATATATATATATTACAAAATTTTAACTACTGTAAGGGTCAAGGCAGAGTTATGGTATAAGTTTACTGTATGATTGTTTCATTTCAGTAATTGATTTTCTACGGATTACCTTCCATTTGTAGATTATTTAAAAAAGGATACACATTTCAGCACTCCCAACCTGAAAGCCCTTGGTATTTCTAAGCAGTCACCCATCAAGGTACTGCCTAAGGTTGACGTTTCTTAACTTCGGTGTTCTTACGGGGAGTGTTTAATATTTTTGTGGGGCTCTCCCCTTTTACACAAGATAGACTCGTCTAAAATATACTTATACTGACAAAGTTGGAGACATGGTGGAGATACGTTTAAACAAGGCTGAGATACGTAGAGTCCAGAGAGATAATTACGGCTTCACTTACAGAGACTTGTACATATACTTTCTACTAATCCGCATTCCTGGACTACTAATCTTCATTTCAAGTTTGTATTCTTACGTTCAATACACTTATTTTCCTATTTCAATATCTAGCGTTGTTTATTTATTTGTGCAGGATTCCATCCCCGGAATCCACAACAAATATGGATGTAAAAGAAGGTATTAAGAAATGAAGATGTTGATGATAATTGGGATAAATAGAGATTGAACTTTTACTTGAACAGGTTACACTTGAAGGGGTGAATCCGTGCTGAAGTTTGTCCCACAAAATAGCCGAGAGGAAGCTGATCCTTAAAAATGGAATACTGGTTAATATTGGGTTATTCGAATCTGTCATAAATTGTGTAAAAATTGTACAATGGTTCTGCTTATCTGAGCGCTTTCGACCATATTTAGGATGGAGTTTGGTAGGTTTCCGTGTATGTTTAAATGGATCCTAATTGCGCTATAGTCAGAGAGATATAATGTGAGTATTTTCGATAGGCATGTTGTGGTATATCCAATATAATTTTTTTATTAGAGTGGTTTGATCAGGGAATCAGTTCTGTTAGCATGTGAATTCAAGAATAATATTAGTTCACTGTAATTTACAATTTATGAATTCAAATGCGCCTAAAGGCAGATGTTACAGTCAATCTCAGATTGAATACATTCTGGAATCTAGTCTAGATCATCTTTCCTAAGAGCCCCGTTTAAACTTAAAATCCTCAAAGCTTTTGACCTCAAAACGACTGTAACCCTCAAAAACTAAATCTCTTCAACTAGACCTATTCTCCGCCTCTTTCCCCCAATTTTTATATTAATTTCATGATTTTTCAGGATGTCTTTAACAACATCCTTGAAATGACTTGTGGCTTTGTGACTGGGGCATTTACATATAGCGATATCTCTTTAAAACAGTTTATTAGGCAATCAGCTTTCGATTTTCCTGAGATGCCCTGTCCAATGCATTGGACTGCGAATGAGCAGTTTCTCTATGTAAGGCCATTTCGCTTTTTGCAGAACAACTTTGACCAGAATGAAAGACGGCCGCCTAATGTTAAAGATACTCCCAGGGCAATTTTGATGAAATCATATCGAGGTTTTTCTTATGATGGCGATACAGAGTCCATTTCTCCGACGAGTACAGAAGAGCAATCAGGACAAACGATTGGTACAAACTGATCTTACTGTCATGTAAGATGTCTCTGTTTGACCAGACTCATTTTTTCAATTTGCTAAATTGCTCTGCTGGATTTTCTCGATTTTACGTTTGAATTTGGAATACAACGGTCCATCTTTAGGGAGAATACTTCCAATGAAGAAAATGGTATCAACAACTACGAGCTTCTAACAATTAAAACAAATGTGAGGCTTGTTAAAGTGATACCCTGGAGGCGTGCCTATATGCCCTTAGCCTTTATATGCTGACGCCAAGCCCGAACACAATTCATGCCCTCGGTAAATGGTCTATTATTGCTTGATGTCCTTTTCGATATGAACTACGAGGACCGCATTGTCAGCATAGAGTAACTCTCGGCCTATTGATGGGAAGACATTGGGTGAGGCTTGAAAGTAGTCAAGTCAAAGATTTTAACCTTGACCCTAAAACGCAGGTACACGCTGAGTTCAAAATCCTGGAAAGTTTACGTGAGATCCACAGCAATGTAAAGAAAAATTAGAGCTGGACTGTCACCTTGCTTAATTATATTTTCGATGGGTTACGGTAGTGGCCCATTGAAGTTAAGAAGTCTCTTTCATCTCCTTATGAAGTTTTTCTTTTAACCTTCTTACATAGTCTAGAGGACAACATGCCTTACCGAGAATAGTCTAGAGTACATTCTTATTCATAGAGTCAAAGGCCTTGGTCAAATCGACAAAGATCTGATATAAAGCAAGAGGATGTTCGAAGCATTTCTTCTGCAGTTGATGGACGGTGAAGATCATATCTGTCATGCTTCTTCCAGTATAAATCTTCATTTTGCCTCAGGGATAATAGGGTTAAGGGTGTCTGAGGCAATCTATCAAGCACAGCTTCTGCTTAAGTTTGAAAGATGGCTTTTCCCACGAGTCATCGCTGAGAAACAATGCAGACATATATATATATATATATATATATATATATATATATATATATATATATATATATATATATATATATATCCGCATTATATATATATACATACACACACATACAGAGGAGGAGGAGGGAGAGAGAGGAAGGAGGAGAGGGAGAGAAATAGAGCGGTAGCTAGATTGTAAGGGGTTATCTCCCAAATTAAATTTTCCCGAGGACTCCATTTGACTCGTCAATGTAAGGTAACCGATTCTATTCATTAACAGATATCATTTTATATATATATATATATATATATATATATATATATATATATATATATATATATATTAGAGTGTGTGTGTGTGTGTGTGTGTGTGTGTGTGTGTGTGTGTGTGTGTGTGTGTGTGTGTGTGTGTGCGTGTATCTGAGATGAGGTATTGTAATTTTTTATTTTATTTACATTGTTCGGACCGCTATCCTCATCTTGACCCATTAATAGAAAGTCACCATCATATGCCCGAAACTCCACCCAATCCGAAAATGCCCCCATCCAATCCAACCAGATATTGAGGCAGTACGTGGTGTGTTCACAAAGGTACTCCCGGAGTAGGCGCTATAGGCATTCCGGAACAGACTGTCCTCGGATTCATCACTAGGAGATTAAAGATAGATACAACTGTTCGGAAGACATAAATATGCAATATCGAGTTATCCCAGAGTCACTGACGTGTTTATCTAAAAATAAATACGTCTAAATTCACCTTGAACCCTGCCGTGCAACAATGACTTATGAGTAGAGTCTCCAACTGTTACCAAATCAATGGGGTTTCGATCCAGACTTGAGCAATCGGATGACTAGCCACCTTAATGAGCTGTGAAACAACGAAACGTTCTGTCTGTGGATGAATGTACACATATATATATATATATATATATATATATATATATATATATATATATATATATATATATATATACATCCGAATTGCAAATTAATGTTTCTATGTTCTACCAACTCATCGGATACGAATTATTACTTGCTTTTAGAACTTCGATCGTAGGTATATATATATATATATATTTATTAATATATATTTTTTAGTTCTGTTTAAACAAACTGAGCACAGTTTTGTTTACCTCTTATTTTAAATTGAGTAGAAATTTATTCGCCTAATTGTGTATCTACGTTAACGCACATATATACATACGGTAGCTAATATCTATCTCTTTGTTTTAGCCACTTTAATATATATATATATATATATATATATATATATATATATATATATATATATATATATATATATATATATATATAATGGATATTTGTTGAAAAAATTATTTCATCACATATATGTTTGTAGAATTATGACAGCAGTATGAAAATTGACATTTGACAATTTTACGAGAAGAAATATCGACCAATACAAAATAATTGAAATAAAATGAAACACATGAGAAAATATGAGTTCAATACGAGGATTGAAAATTCAAATAATAAACCAATCAAGCACTTCAAAAAGAAAAAAAATATAAGGTTATCAAAATATTAATATGATTAATTTATTTATGAGGAAATATTCCGCAGCCATTGAACAAGCAGCGAGTGCTAATTCGCAACTGATATTCAGAGAATCTTCCTCCTAAAATAGTTTTACCGTTAAAGAGGTTTCTCTCCTCTACTAACTTATTTCTCTTTCCAGTATTGTTGCAGGTTTTCTTTCCAAATCTCGTATTTGGATTAGAGTATTACGTCAACTCTTCGTCAACACTTATTGTCGCCGATGAAATTTCTCAAGTGGTGTGGTTTCACTTATTTAATACAGTACTTTTTTTGCGATTGTGTAGCACCAGTCTACATGGTTCAAAAAAGGATTGTTCTCGCCAAGACCTATAGGTTTTATTCATTCAAAGCAATTTGATGAAAGAAATCGGTCGTATACAGCTGATAGTTTAAGTATGTCTGAACGGGTTTGACGCTATGCATGGAATCTGTATCGGGTAAGGGTTATGGTAGAAAGATTTATTCTCCCATTTGCATTTCCCCCGTTATGGGCATTATTATATCTATGTTATGATAACAGCCTATTTCACGGGCTGAACGAGATGGCTAAAAAGACAAGGAATGACAAACATGCTTTGTTCTCAAAGAGAATTTTATACTATTAAGAAATGCACAAGTACATATACACGTGCCCCACGCGGAAAACAATGCCATATAAATCTATACAGTAAGGAATACTGACAGGAAAAACAAAAAAGATCGGTCTTACACATAATATGGAGATATTCCTGTGTCTGGAGAAGCCATGTTTAGGACACCAGATTCAAACGGGCCGGGAGGCGAGGACACATTTCACTAGACGGGAAACAGCGAGTTTTGGGTTTTCCCTAATTGAAGTCTGTGATGTGGAATTTCTTTCTATACTTGGGAAATATATATTGCCAAAGGGAAAGGGCAGCATGAACTTGTAAACTGCTGGGGCCATAGGCGAGTGGGCTAAAGAAAGCAACCTGTCGGTTTGACTGCAGTAAAGCAAACTGAAAATTGACTGCAGCTTTTGTGACTGTATGAAGGATCGGCACTAAGCGGCCGTCAGGTGACCCATGTGTCTTATCTTTACCAAAACGAGACAATCGTCTTTTTTACACATCCATATGAAAGTATCGATCCTTCGAGGATATTTAAAGACAAATCTTGTGTTTTTAGGTTAATGTTTTCGTTCTGTCACAACTTGCGGTGTCAGGCGAAACTTTCTCTGGCGCAGCCTATTCTATGATCAATATAAAAAGAAGAAAATAAAGAAAAATGAAGAAGATTCAATGGGAATAAAGAAACAAAAAACAGAAACAATGAATGAAGAACACAATGCAATCTAAAGTAAGAACATGAAAGCAGACGATACAAAAAAGTAAAAAGTAAAAAGGAAATAAATAAGAAAATAGTATTTAAAAAAAGAAAGAGAAACGCTTATAACGAAATCTGAAAGAATGTAAGAAAAAGGAAAAAGATACCAAGGAATCATGGGAACACTAATTTAAAAAGGCAGAATATATAAATTGAAGACAGTAAGAAAGTGAATTTAGACGAAAGAGAGGCTCAAATAAAGATGAAGGAAATGAAGAAAGAAATCACAGCAATTTCATCAAAGATAACATCAATTGTAAAAGAAAGAAAGAAATCGAAGACGATGTCAGGAACATAGAAAAAGTAAATTAAAGATGCGAACAATGAGAGGAATATAAAAGTCTGGAAAAAAAACTTCGGTGAAACGTGAATCAAATCCACCATCAAAACTACAAGCTCTCATTGAATGTCTCGCCTCACAGTGACGTCACACAGAGCGCGTATCATGTGACCACTCACGATGTTCTCGATATATCGGAAATATGTGGATTCTAAAGCATTTTAGAATCAATTTAGCACAGCGCTTTAAAAAAATAAAGAAACGTAAGAAATACAATTTGAAAAAAAAAAAATTTATATAAATCGAAGATTTAAAATAGGCTTAAAAATTTATCAGCAAAAGAGACGCCGCCAAAATAAATTGAATTTCCTTTTAAATCTGTAGTGTAGCTCTTTTAGGATCAATGTTTGTCTGTGTTGATGCACGACACATGTTTCCATTACTGGTTCGTACATTTGTTTGTCGGCTGTCTTTTTCAATCGTGATGTAAGGTTTGCTTCGTTATAATGAACTTTATTATTTTTTCTTTTATTTTTTTAAACTTTTGCGTTCTACCGTCACATTCAGTTTACTCTCCATTTTGTCTTTATCATAATTCCTTCTCAATATTTCTCTTGAATAAATAAAGGGTGCGATGGATAAATTGTCGTTCAAATTAGGCAAAAATGAAAATAACACTGACATCTTTACATTAACAGATATATTTACCAAAATTACACAAAAATATTTTGAAATACGAAAGAGTAAATCTATTCAATAAAATCACCATAGGCTTCAACCACGGTCTCTAGACGAATTCGGAATCTCCTGCAACTCTTCTGGACGGTCACCTTGTTTCAGTTGGGTAATGCTACCATAATTCCTTGCTTTCAGTTACAAGGAGTTTTGTTAGTCTCTCGCTCAACTGTGACCAACACATAATAGTCTAGGAGATTGAATCTGGAGAGTTAGGTGGCCAGATATAAGGGTTGATGTGGTCGCAGAAATTGGCTGACAGGCATGAGTGGGTTCTCTTGTGTAGCCTGGTGCAGAATCTTGTTTCCAGACATAGGGTCTTCCAGATATGTTGTGGTAGGATCCACCTAATTTGCATAGTGGAGTACCGACGATATAAATATGGTTGGTACCGGGAAGACACGGGGAGGCGAATCAAGAGATCCAACTAGAGACTCTGCCCGACTGCGACTTAGTCAACACATTCTCCAGGAACGGTCTTCCCAGAAATATACAAAAGACTATATGTAAATATTGTGTACACATTCTTGTTTCAATACATTTTATTCTAAGTACATTTTGTGTTTGCATTATTATTCCATGCATTAGTCAAGTTTCAACAAGATGCAACACTCTTACCCAGGGCTTCACTGCGTCCTCATTTGATTAAGGCCTCGGTGTTTGAGTTCTGGGTTGAAAATGAATAGAGGCATGACGTCGCCACCACTAGTGATCACTCCAAACACCATGATGTTAACGGAATATATAGTTTTCATTATTCTAGGTACATTTTAAGGACACAGCAAGCCAACGGTTATTCTGTGTGTTCATCGTCAGTAACCTTTGTTTGTCTGAGAAAAAACGAAGCATAATCGATTGAAGGGGCTTTTTTAGTTTGATGAAAAGCATCGGAGAACGGTTTTTCCTCTTGTCTCTCATAGCTTGGGATTAAAATTGGTTCTTTCTCATCTGGTATGAGAAATACCAAAACTTTTCTTGTAATATCTGCCTGATTAGAAACTCGGTCTGTATCCCAGACTATGGACATGATTGACTGGTCAATCACATCTTGGATCTCATAATCAAATTGAGGAGATTTTTTTCTTATCATTTCTGAACAATAAGAGTATGTTTTCAGAGAACTCGCACCTTCGTAATCACCATTAGACTCATCCAACTCTTCCCAAATTCGCTACACCGTCCTCAGATTGACATACATTCACACTAAAATGTTCGTATTGGATTGTTCAACGCAAATGCCAACCAATACAGCATGCCGTTTCCAATTTTCTGGCAGAGTCAAAATTTCCTCATGTTGCTCTTTTTCTCACTGGTTGTGCTCAGTAGGACCTACTGTACTGTGCAACCAACAAAATCAGTCAAGCAACACTGGAAAATGTTTGTATTATATATATATATATATATATATATATATATATATATATATATATATATATATGTATGAATAACCAAAAGGCAAATAAACTTAAATAAGGCGACAAGTTTCGCACTCTGAAGACCTAAGCGATATTTATACCAAAAGAAATAAACATTGATATCTATTCTGTTATGGGAACTTACCTACTATAACGATAATGGACTCTTCCTGACTCTATAAATACTGCGCCTCTCTGAGAGAGAGGAGAGGAACGAGTCGATTCGCAGTCTCTGACTGTGCGCGACTCTTGTCGAACTCTCTGAGAGGAACCCACATTAAATGGGCATATTTTTGACCGAGCCTACGGACTCGGGGATCCCACATTAAACCGGCCCTGTGCCACATTCGACCCACGTGGGAGGGTTGTTAAATATCGAGGAACGAGTCGAGTCGCAGTCTCTGACTGTGCGCGACTCTTGTCGAACTCTCTGCTTTGGCAGAGAGGAACCCGGACGAGGCTTTGCCGCAGGGCAAAGTGTCGTCCGCGGAGGTAGACAGTCCCTGAACCCGTTTATACGGGTTCTAAATTGGCATATTTTTGACCGAGCCTACGGGCTCGGGGAGCCCACATTAAACCGGCCTTGTGCCACATTCGAACCACGTGGGAGGGTTGTTAAATATCGAGGAACGAGTCGAGTTGCAGTCTCTGACTGTGCGCGACTCTTGTCGAACTCTCTGCTTTGGCAGAGAGGAACCCGGACGAGGCTTTGCCGCAGGGCAAAGTGTCGTCCGCGGAGGTAGACAGTCCCTGAACCCGTTTATACGGGTTCTAAATGGGCATATTTTTGACCGAGCCTACGGGCTCGGGGAGCCGACATTAAACCGGCCCTGTGCCACATTCGACTCACGTGGGAGGGTTGTTAAATATCGAGGAAAGAGTCGAATCTCAGTCTCTGACTGTGCGCCCACATTAAACCGGCCTTGTGCCACATTCGACCCACGTGGGAGGGTTGTTATATATCGAGGAACGTATCGAGCCGCAGTCTCTGACTGTGCGCGACTCTTGTCGAACTCTCTGCTTTGGCAGAGAGGAACCCGGACGAGGCTTTGCCGCAGGGCAAAGTGTCGTCCGGGGAAGTAGACAGTCCCTGAAACCGTTCATACGGGTTCTAAATGGGCATATTTTTGGACGAGCCTACTGGCTCGGAGAACCCACATTAAATCGGTCTTGTGCCACATGCGACCCACGTGGGAGGATTGTTAAATATCGAGGAACGAGTCGAGACCTAACGAGTCAAGACAATATTAGTTCACTCTAAACCAGACTGACAGTTAATACTAACCCCTTCAACTTCTTGTATTATATTTCTGTTGTAATATATCTTTGTTATTTTCTACTCTTGTGTTCGTGTTGTTCTTCCTTGGTCCTAACCTTGGATCATAGCCGTGGTGCGAGTATATTGGGCCATAACGTATTCAAACATGTGTAACCACTAAATATATCATCGTAATAAAAGCAATCTTTTTTGTTAACTTAAATCTTTTAAATAACTTATATATTTCCTTTCTTTTCTTTACAGGTAAGAATTCAATAAAATTTTTGTTGCTTAACTCAAACAACACAGGGTAAGTAGATGTCTTATTTACTGTTATTTTTCAGACTTAAATGAATTCAACATGATGGTGCAAATCAATGTCTTTCAGTGAAAATCAAACCAGGAACAAAGAGATTACATATAAGCCCTTCCTAATATTTGGTATTCATGACACGCAGTCCTGGGTAATTGTCAAAAGAAGATAACAATACTATTGCTGTGGCTTGTCTAGCTGTATATTGAATACTACTGTAACCACTGACTCTGTTAAGTGTTGTTTCTAAACAGACCTCACATCGGAACAATTATCGTAGGAGGAAATGTAACTTTTTCCTCTATCTGAATTCATTGAAAGAGAGGGAGTCGTTCTATCATGATGTTGATATTTTTTAAAAAAATGCATTACTTCGATACGGCGGAATATTTCGACTCTGTTATTATTACATATCTAAATGTGTTGATTTTTACAATCTAAATTTAAAAATTTTTTATCTCCATTTTACTTCATATGTATATTCGTGCCTGATGAGTTGGTAGATCTACGAAAGTCCAGTCGAACTCCAAACGTCTATATATATATATATATATATATATATATATATATATATATATATATATATATATATATATATATATGTGTGTGTGTGTGTGTGTGTGTGTGTGTGTGTGTGTGTGTGTGTGTGTGTGTGCAGGCATAAAGAAAAATTAACGTTACTTCTTTAGTATTTGTGTTTTTATTTTTAAAATACAGTGCTCCAAATTGAAGTAGAGCTTTAATTATAATTATTTTTTCTTTTAAAATATGATTCCTTCGCTACATAAATGTTCTCATGTTTCAAAAACGAGAGCCGAAACCCTCGATATAATTATTAAAATCAAAATTGAATTAAGCTATCAAGCCCTGTTTCATAATGATATTGATAATGATAATCATATATATATATATATATATATATATATATATATATATATATATATATATATATATATATATATATATATATATGTATATATATATATGATTATCATTATCAATATCATTGTCATCATCATTATCATGGTTACCACAACTGTTATCTTAACTAAAATTTTAATTACTGTCCCAACTTGTTTTTATTATATTTTAGTTTACGACATCATTAAGACTAAATTTGCTGTTAACGCTTCAACAGCTATTATTAACATATTAATAAAAATTAATATCACAGTTATTATCACAATCATAATCACAATCGTCGATAATACAGAAGCAGACAGCGTTAAAAATATCAATATCATCATCTCTAATAGGAAGGAAGACGTTAGGTAAATAATCCGGATTTCTTTATTATTTTTGTTATTATTTTTATTTTTAAATATATATATATATATATATATATATATATATATATATATATATATATATATATATAATTTATTTGAAAATTATAAAATCACTACAAAAATAGACATTTTGTTCCAACACTTTTGGTGTTTTATTAAGTGAGGGTGTTAATGTAGAATAAAGAATTTTTAAATGTTTATATCAACCAAACACGAACCTTGGTTATAACAATTTATGCCTTAATATTTGGGTTAGACTAAAATAGAATTCATTGTGATTTATTAATATTAAATTTTACTATATAAATGAAAATTAAAAATTACTAATTTTAAATTTTAAATTTAACCTGTATCAAGTTTAAAATACAAAATTATTTGAAGAAGAAACTGAGGAAAACTACATATATTTTATTCTTTATTTTCCTTTTAATTTATAAGCCAAAATCTCAGTTTGAATAAACGTCAATCTAATTTTATATAAAACATTGTCACAACTTAAATACATCTGAAGTGAAGATATGGGCAGGGGAGCACGAAATATTGCAAATGACAATACATAAACAATCTGATTATAATATACAAACACGTAGAGATATTTAGATATATAAACACGCGCAAATACGGAAGAAACAGAAAATATATTTCTACGACCAAAAAAAGAAAAGAAAAAGAAAAAAATATAATATCAGACAACATATACATACAATGAAAGGCATATATAATCAATCATACACACATACATTAATAAAGACATAGACATATACACACGCACAGTGATTCGAGTTTGAAAGTGTTAGGAAAGGAATGCAAATAGACTATTAAAATATTACTTACATGCAAAAACAGACTATTAAAATGTTACTTACATGCGCAAAGAGACTATTAAAATATTACTTACATGCGCAAAGAGACTATTAAAATATTACATGCGCAAACAGACTATTAAAATATTATATGCGAAAATGAACTATTAAAATATTACATGCGCAAATGGACTATTAAAACATTATTTATTTGCGCAAACAGACTATTAAAATATTACATGCGCAAATGGACTATTAAAATATTACATGCGCAAATGGACTATTAAAACATTACTTATTTGCGCAAACAGACTATTAAAATATTACATGCGCAAATGGACTATTAAAATATTACATGCGCAAATGGACTATTAAAACATTACTTATTTGCGCAAATAGACTATTAAAATATTACTTACATGCACACACAGACTATTAAAATGTTACTTACATGCGCAAAGAGACTATTAAAATATTACTTACATGCGCAAAGAGACTATTAAAATATTACATGCGCAAACAGACTATTAAAATATTATATGCGAAAATGAACTATTAAAATATTACATGCGCAAATGGACTATTAAAACATTATTTATTTGCGCAAACAGACTATTAAAATATTACATGTGCAAATGGACTATTAAAATATTACATGCGCAAATGGACTATTAAAACATTACTTATTTGCGCAAATAGACTATTAAAATATTACTTACATGCACAAACAGACTATTAAAATGTTACTGCACAATATGTCCTAATAGTGGATATATTGGCGAATCTGGAACTAATTTTAGATTTCGTTTCAATAATCACAAACTGGACATACGTAAAAAAAATCCGTATTCCCCCATAGCTGAACACGTTAATCAATCAGGACACTCATTAGACAACTTTAAATGTATATTAATAGACACAGGTTTTAGTACAACATACACACAAATAAAAAAAGAGAAATACTGGATTTTAAAATTAGACACATATAAACTAGGGTTAAACAAAGACTTGGGTATTTTAAATCTGTATAAACATTTCAATAGTTAAAAAATTTCTTCAGATATAGTTAAAAAAACTTTTTAAACAACATCTAAAATACTATCGTTAGATTTACGTTAAATAATTCAAACACAGTTGCATTCCACATCACGCGACGTCCGCGTCTAACGAAGAACGCTGGATAGTGTAAACAAACTGCCAAATACAGTAATACAGTAGTAATTCAATTAATTTCTGATGAAGGACCGAGGTAGTCTGAAATATTAAATATATATATATATATAAAGACATAGAAATAAATACTTTCGCAAAAAAAACAACCAAAATTTTTTTTCAGTTATTTTATCTATATATATATATATATATATATATATATATATATATATATATATATATGCATTATCGTCAAAAATATTACTACCCCGATAGTAAGTTAGATTTTGAGCTGCGTTTACAGTTAAGAGTGAGTTCATTCCTTTGGTTTAAGAGATGGATCATGGCTTTAAATCTAATGATTTCAAATTTTTAATTAAGACATAAATAACAAGGAGATTATAGAGAATTACATGCCCGAGCTCCATTAATTAATTTCCATTTAACATTTCAATCAAGGGAGGAATAGGCAGAACAAAAATTATATATCTATTGACATATATCGAGAATTATGTATTGATATCTAACGATTATTATTACATTTTAAAATTTGTTGATTTGTTTACAATTTACATGTCTAAAAATCTTTTATAGAGGTCAAACTACAGTAACCGGAAAATAAAGATGAAATTGTAAAAATAAAATTAAAAGAAATTGCAGTCAAATTACCCCCTTTGGAAAATCCTTGTCTTTATCAATATAGGTTCTATTACATAGAGGTAATAATTACATAGGAGTCTGAAATAGAATGGATCTTTTACAAGTAAAATGGCCCTATTAAATAATAGGGGTAATTTTACCTGGAAATGATCCATTGTATTGCAGATCTCCTGTGAAAAGATTATATTCCATAAGGTTTACGAGATAAACTTACTGATCATGGAGTTGATGTAGATAGCAAACTTTTTAAATAATTTTCTTAAAACAGAGTGGCAGATAAAAAAAAAAATCATTTTACATAATTGAATAGTAATATTTGTCTTTTAACGTTGATCTTTGGGCGTTTTTCCGCCCGAATGTTCGGTTCATATTACTCCCAGCATTTTGCGAGAGAAACATTTGCTTGTCGTTCCATGTGTCGCCATCACCTCTGGAGATATTATCCACTCTTCACCGGTTATCTTTTTTTCTAATGGATATTTCCTTTTTGCTTAGTCTTTCGAAAACAATTTTCGTTATTTCCGTGTGATGTACTTCTGCATCACACTTTTCTGTCACCTTCCATTATTATACTATATATAAATATATATTTTTTTTTTTTGAATGTCACTTCCTACTTGATTTTGGCGTCCACATGCGTAACTCTCACACGCTGACCTGTCTCAGTTGATGCTTTATACCCATTCTGTGTTCATACAATTAACGGTTAGTCATTTCCCCTTGTTCTTCTTTAGTACTTTGTCAAAGTCATTTTTTGAATAGTCCTTCCGAGCCGGCTGTTAGTGAAATATTATCCGCAAAACATATGCTCATACATTAATGCCTATCTGTAATAAATCCTCGTAGATTTTTTTCAGTACTTTTAGGGTCCTTTCGCTGCTCAGGTGGCATGAATCTGCTGAGATAAGGCGTCCTTCTCATACTAACCATTCGATATCTGTGCAGTCCCTGAAATTCTTCGCTATCTGTCTGCGGTTAACTTTCTGAACACACACATGTCGTTTATATTTATAGGTAAACTGAAGTGTCTTTTCTATATATATCATTTTCTCTAGTATTTCAATAGGTATACTTTCCATGCTTAAATGCTAAGTGTAATCTTTCAAACATTATTATAAGTTTATGTACATTATATTGACGGGGTGTGATCTTATTCTGGCCATAAATATAATATTTCTTCTTCAGGTGGGCTTAACAAGATACACAATTCTTACCCTATTCCCAATCACACTCCCCTGTGAGCTTTATTCAAATCCTAATGAGGAGAATAATTGTTAAACCTATTGCCCCATTGAATTCGATTTTACCATGCTTACCTGACATCGCCATGAAAACATACTGATATATTCCGCAATTTTGCGGGTTTCATTACTGTCAATAAAAGTTCAAATTCGATATATATATATATATATATATATATATATATATATATATATATATATACAAATGAGAGAAAAAAACAAATGGAGTAAAATTTCACTGTTCGTAGGATTTACTTTACTAGTTACATTTAGTATTATAAATATCTTTTATAGATGTTGCATATTTTTTTGATTTTATCTACAGCCCCATTTAAGAGGATTCCCGAATCTTTTTTTTTTTGTGTTTTTTTAATGTTAACTTTACGTCTGGTTAAACTATCCCTCCCTTCAATGTCCTTTCAATAAAAAAGGGAACATGTTATATTATTCTACAATTACGATGCATCTGTAGCTGACATATATTCCACAATTGTCAATGATGGCCAGACTATGTTCCGGTTTATCATAGCATGAAAAATAACTCACCCACCTCCACCCTCCTAGTTTACTTTTCTGTTTAGCGTAGATCTGAAATTTAATTGGTCAGTCAAGACATACCCACACATCTATTTTTAATTCTGACCTTATTTTGCCGATCCCATTTAACTGTCCAAAAAGAGGTAATAGTTTCTTATAAATTTTCTTAAATCATTTAATCACCAGTTACTTACTATCGCCCGAAGAAGTACAATCAAAGTATTGAAACCTGAAATCATTTGTGTAGCGATTTCAACGTTTTTATTATAATCTCTTATAATAAACATAATTATATATATATATATATATATATATATATATATATATATATATATATATATATATATATATATATGTTTAGTTTACGAAAAACTAGGTAATCCGTATATTGTTTAAAGCAAAAAACAGCGTCCATTCCAAAGAAAGTTAATGACACTTTATCACAACTTCTTTCTCTCTCTTTCTCTTTATGCCTTTTTGTCCTATCCCCCTCCCATATCAATATATAACTTCCGTTATCAGATTTAATGTGTCAATGTCTGGATTTCCTCTAAAAATAAAAATTTAAATTTGAAAGAATAGAAATGTTACATCTAACTCAATCATGTATCTCTACCCCCTTCACTCCCTCACTCCCTCACTTCGTTAATTTACTTATTACTGCCCGTCATAAATGTGTAAATTTCTTTTCATTTTTGATTCAACCTTTGAAAATAAAATCTGATGATCCGCTGTCCTTTAAAAGGGCTGTGGTGAAATAATTTATTATATGGAACCTTAAAGTGGTCTGTTTTTATTTAATATATATATATATATATATATATATATATATATATATATATATATATATATATGTAAAATACGAGATAAAATTTTTTGAAAATTCCAACAGCAACCCAGAAACTGATTCTAATAATTCATTTTCTTCAGTTGCATTAGTAGCCACCGAGAAGATAATCGATTAATTCAGCAAAAGAATAGGCAAAATCCATTCCGAAATTTATCTATCACAATAAAGTTGCTCTAATTATAAAAACAATAACTGGAAAATAAATAATCCGAAGATGAATGCCCATACCTGTCATGATCTTAACTCCATATTATTATTAAAGGTTTGTACATCAACCCCGGAAAGGTGGGCCGATATATGATTTTTCTTTTAATTCGACTGACTTCCTATGTGATTCTCGGGTCGTTACGATTATACTGTATCAAATTTCTCCCAAGGCTTATTGCATATAGGTGTAATTTTAGTTTAGCTACGTCGTAAAAAGGTAACGGATTATTCAAGCAATGTTCAAAATGCTTTATATCAGCCCTTCACAAAATATGGCCGAGGAGCCGTATATGACCCACGGGATACACAGTGTGACCAACAAGGTGTCGGCAAGATAGTTGCTCTCGTGTTCATCACAATATATTCGTCTCTGATCGTAGACGTAAACTTCGTTTTTATGGAAGCATGACTTTATTCAACCATAATTTCATTGTCCTTTTAAAGCTTTTAAAGAAGAAGAAAAGAATCTTCTGGGCACCCTTCTCACTTTATCTCTTTCTATTTCACTACATGTCGGGGTAGAAAGTGAAAGCGAGGATTTACGTTCTTTCTTTTATGATCCTGAATAGTATCACTTTGCAGACAACGTCGGGGTAATTTCGCCAAATGTGTAACTTTTGCGCTGTAAAAAAAAATGATGTTAATGCATTCTGTCTATATTCTCATATACAAAACACATGATGTAAAATACATAATTTTCTTTTTGCACTGAAGTGAATAGCTGAAGCAGCATTTTGCGCATATGTACCCTATAAATGTCTGTTTGGAATAGCTGAAGAAAAGTAATATAAGAAAAATATCAATGCCGAGAATTCGTTCAAAGAATTGATCTGAGGTTATATTTCCGGATTAGTAAAGAATGAAAAATATTAGAAACATGTCTAAAATATGTCAGCAATGAATATTTTCTTCGGGGCAATGTAAAGTACACGAAATTACAAAGGCATTCATAATGAAACATCTCGGTTGCCAAAAACAGGTAACTGGAGAGCTATAGAAATAATTAGGTCGAAATGATTATCTAGTCGAAATGATTATCTAGCTCTTGCGTACTAAAGAAAACAACTTGAAAAGAATTCAAAGGGATACAAAACGAAAGAAGAAACGAAGTGTAGAGCAAAGAATGGATGGCAGTTGTGCAGACGAAAGAAGGAAAGCTTTGGTGATATAAAGTGTGAAAGAACGAACGAACGAAAGAAAGAAAGAAAAAATCGAAGTATGAAACAAAGAAATTATGGGTTTCTTTAAACGCAAAAATGAAAGCGTTATTTTATAAAAGAAAAGAAAGAAAGAATGAAAGAAAGAACAGAAAAAAGAAAGGAATAAAGAAGAGAAATGAATGAAAAAGAATACTGTACAAAAGAAAAAAGAAATCTAGAAAATAAGAAAAGCAGGATGACTATTTTGTAAGAGTAAAAAAAAAGAAAGATTTCAAAAATACATGAACAATAGGAAAGAAAATCAGAAAGACAGTCTTAGGTGCAAAAATAAACAAATATTCAGAAAATATATCGTCTAAGAGAAAGATAGAACGAAATAAAGAAAGAATGATTGAAAGAAAGACGAGACAAATAATGAAAAAATACACTACATTGAGAAAAATCATGGAAATAAAGATAGTCTATTGTGTAAAAGTAAGAAATATTCATAAAACACATAGGGTGAAAGAAAGAAATAAAAAGAGAACGAAACAAAAAAACAAAGAACGAAACATGGAATGAAAAGAGAAAGAATGAAAAAGAATGTTGTATAATAGACGAAAGAAAGCAGGAAAATGAGAAAAGCAGTAAGACTATTGTGTAAAACTAAAAAAAAATAATGATTTAGAAAAGAAATTGAAAGAAAGAAAGAAGGTTAGAAAAAAGTAAAAAGAATGAAAAAGGATGCTGTATGAAAGAGTAAAGAGACCGAGAAAATACGAAGTGAAGAAAGCCTATAGTGCAAAAATAAAAAGTAGGATTTACAAAACACGTGGGAAGAAAGAAAGAAAGAAAGAAAGAAAGGAAGGAAGGAAGGACAGAAGGAAGGTTAAAAAGAAGAAAGGAAGGAAGAATATTGAGAATCAATATAGAATAAAACAGGATAAAAATGAGAACGAAAAAAAAGGAGAGAAGGAATATGGACGAACGTGTTGAAAGAAAGAAAGAAAGAAAGAAAGAAAGAAGTAGAAAAACAAAGAAAAAGGAAAGAAAGAAAAAAGAATGAATGGAGAAAAAGAAAGAAGGAAAAAAAGAAAGGCAGAAAGGAAGGAAGAAAAGAAGAAAAAGTCATTAAAATTACCTCGAGATAGAATTCAGTAGAATGCCACAAACACAGAAATTATATTTTGCTATTGAGGCTTTTGGAAAGGTATAAAAAGGTGTATGTAATGTGGGTATCAATCCACGATACCCTAAAATATGTAAATTGTATTTCTCACATCTTGCTGAATTTACACACACACACACACACACACACACACACACACACACACACACACACACACACACACACACACACACACACACACACATATATATATATATTTGTGTATTTAGGCAGCAATCCTTCTTTCATGCACATTTCATTGAATACGACAGACAAGGTGTCTTTCTTTAGTTTTTATACAATTTCTCATGCGATCTAATAATTTTGTTCCTTTTCGGATGATAAATTATATAAAACCTGCCAGAACGTTCTTTTTATCCGAGCGCTTTCGGCTATACATTTAGCCATTTTCAAGGATTAAATATGTTATCTCTTAAATAAGAAATAGTTTGTTGTATGTATGTTTTATAAAATGTTTTTATTTTTCAAAACACGGTCAAGATATTGTGTCCATGTTCAAAGTTAATATTATTAAGTGTTTTTTTGTTTGTTTTTATTTATAAGGCTTCCATTATTTTTAGCCTTTTTTGCATGTAGATGATGCTATTATATTAGTGTTGTCGACAAGTATGTTACGAATAGTGTCCGGTAGGTCTCCATGAATATTTAAATCAGATCTAATAAAAAGAACATTCGGACAGGTTTTATATAATTTATCATCCGAAAGAAAAATTTTTTTAGATCGCATGAGAAATTGTATAAAAAAACTAAATAAAAGCACCTTGTCTGTCGTACTGAATGAAATGCGCATATATATATATATATATATATATATATATATATATATATATATATATATATATATATATATATATATATATATATCAAGTATGTAGTGCAGTTCAATTTACCTAACATGAAACATTCATACAAAAAACAGATATTGAAGTTAATGATATAAATGGCGAGAATACATCTTCGCAAACAAATTTAATAAATGACATTAACCCCGAACCTGTAGATGGATGTTATGATCCCTGTTTATAAATTCCAGTTGCATAAGGTCTTTTTTATTTTTTATTTTTTTTTACAAGAATTCATCTGTGCATACAAACATTATCAGGTATGAAAATATATTTGTTTTTTTACATCCAGGTAATAACAGGACAACGAAAGAATAGCTGTAATCCGAAATATGTTTTTTAGAAATGTGTTATTGTTAATTGTAAGAAATTTTGGGGTGTGCGATCGCAACGCTGAGGTTGAATTTTAAATTTGAAGATTGTGCGTTTTTGTACTAATATGACAATAAGATAATTCTTTTGTACTGATAGATTTTTCAGTCAATGTGGCATGAACTAAATTGTTCAATAAATAGTTATTATCCGAAAGCCGCTCGTCGGATCAGTTATTTTAATGTTATTGCGTGACACCTCATCTCTGTATTTGTGCAGCAAATGACTTGTTGTCTCTTGAAATCTCCGGCTGTAACTTGGAGGCAACTTATACTATAGAAAGCAAAGTCCAGTATCTAAGGATAAGTACAAAAATGCCTCTATCTCGTTAAAACCGTTGTTACATAACGTCAACGTACTGAAAGCGTTCGATTTTAAATGGGACAGGCGGTATAAACATATTGTCTACAGTAGCATTAAACAAAATAATTGGCGTCGATTAGAGCAAAAAGTTAAAATAGGCACATGTCTAATGATAACCTATCAGAAATAGGAATTTACTGTATAAACTGGACTAGTTCCATTCTCGTCAGAGGTTAGTAGTACTTTGTTCCGAAATTTAATAACATTATTATTATTATCATTATTATCATTATTATTATTATTATTATTATTATTATTATTATTAGTGTTTTTGTTGTTGTTTGTGTGTTATGTTTCCAGCTTTGTCTCTCGTAGAGCAGGGTCCAAACTATGGCCTTTATGCCCTATAGGAGAATTGTCATTTAATTGATAACATTTTTCTTAGTTCGTAGTTTGATTTGATTTGGTTTGTTTTACGGCATATCAAACTCGATGGGTTATTTAATGCCATCAAAATTTTTATTGCTGGTAATACATTTTTTTTCCAAAAATGTATTGCTGGTAATATCTTTTTTTTTTTACAAAGTATTTCTGGTATTAAAACCTATTTTTACACTTTCAAAACCTCCTGATCATAGGCCTAGTTGTCGGATGTAGTTTATCATCTTACCTAGGACGCGGATGTAGTTTATCGTCATACCTAGGACGGGGGATGTTTGTAGTAGGGCGATCTTCTGGGAAACTTCTATGTTGATGTTACCTGGGACACTGTTAGTAAAATTCTCCATTCCTTTCCTCATGAAGCCCAGAGCTCAGATTACTATTGGTAAATCACAGACTTCATTCCCCACATTCTGTTAATCTCGATCTCCAGGTCCGTGTAATTGGACAATTTCTCAATAGTCTTCATAGAGGTGTTTCTCTCAGATGGTACTGCTCCGTTAATAAGCATACACTTCCGAAATTTCTTGTCTTTTATGAGAATATCAGGCCTTTTGTTCTTTACGTCCCTGTCAGTTTGAATTGGCATATACTAGAGGATAGTTACATTCTTATTTTGGGCAAATGTATTTGGTAGGTGCCCATACCATCTATCAGTGGTTACGATTTTGTGCTTCTTGCACATCATTCAGTGCACATATGTCGCAACCTTGTTATGGCAATGGGTATATTCATTTTTTGCTAGTTCCTTATTATTAGTATCATTATTATTATTATTATTATTTTTATTTTCTTTGATATCTGGCATTTACACATTTCTTTCCGGGTTCCGCCCAGGGACTTAAGTTTAGAAATGGTATCATGACACTTTCCACTGCAAAGAAAAAAAATAATTACATAGATAAAGCCCTTCGTAAAGTGTGGGCTGTACTTGTCAGAACAATTTTTTGTATCTCTTTGAGGCATAGACTTCCAGGGATCCCTTCAATCAGCCTAATGGAATCTTTTCCAATCAGTCCAAGGGCTCCAACAACAACATGGATTGTTGATGTTCCCATGTGCCACATTTTTGAGATTTCTATTTCCTGGTCCTTGTATTTTGACAGTTTTTCGAATATCTTCAAAGATACATTGCAGTCTGCAGAGACTGCCATATCAATAAGGAGGCACTTATTTTGTTTGTGGTCTTTAATAACAATGTCTGGGCAGTTGCCTTTGATTGTTCTGTCAGTGTATATTGTGTTGTCCCATAGATACATAACAGGTCCTATCTCCGTAACCGGGTCAGGGTGGTGTTCGTACCAGTTTCTTTCAGTTTCCTTCCCATAGGAGTTGCAAATTTTCCAGTGCAGATATTGGCCCACTCTCTCACGCTATTATTATTATTATTATTATTATTATTATTATTATTATTATTATTATTATTATTATTTCCTTTGATTTCTGTTGTAAGCACATTTCGTGCCGGGTCCCAACCAGAGACATATGGTCAGAAATGTCTTCATGACATTTTCCATTAATCATTTTTCTAAAGAAAACTAAGATCACACATATTTTACATGGATAAAAAATATTCGTAATGTGCGAGCTGTACTTGTGAGTGCAAGTTTTGTCTTTCCTTAATGTATGGGCTACCAGGAATCCCTTCAATGATGCTACTGGAATTTTTTTCCAAACAACCCGAGGGCTCAAACTACAGCTGGAATGATTAAAGTCTTCATATTTGTAAGATCTGCACTTCAAGATCCTTGTATTTTGCTAGTTTTTTGAAGATCTTCAAAGATACATTACAATCTATGTCAATAAGAAAATTATCTTTTTTGTTGTCTTTGATCACGATTTCTGCGCAAATAGCTTTGATCTTATCAGCATCATTATCATCATCATCATTATTATTATCATCATCATCATTATCAGGCCTGGTTGATGTTCATACCAGTTTCTTGAAATGTCCTTCGGTAAACGTTGCGTATTTTCCGGTGAGAGATTTTTGCCTACACTCTCATGCCGAATTTTACATTCGGTGAGTTCTAACATCGTGCAACCTGATATAAGATAGTCAATTATTTTTCTCTATTTGCATTATTCGGACTATTGTCCACATCTTTGTTGCCATATTTATCATAACGTATACGCTTCGGCCTTCTTCAGGTGGTTGGAATGTCGAACTGAACCCTTTATTTCGCTCACTGGGGTACACTTTCTAGTTTCAGGTGACATGTCTAATGGATGTCGGTTATCGGTTATCTACTGTTAATTACCCTGTCCAAGTTCTCCACTGTCTTAACCAGGTATTGAACTCACAACGCTTTGGGTCCTGTCACTGGATCTAACCAATGCCTTTATCCACTGTGCCATGTGTTGTTAAGGCAACGAAAATGAGGACAATAGTCCGAATAATGTAAATAGTGAACATAATACCTCATCTCAGAAAGATAAACAGATACTGAATTATTTTTTTGGTTATTCATCACAGAATCCGCATTTCCGGTTAACGCAGTCTGTCAGTATTTTGTGCATTTGTGCTTGGTAATTTCTAATCAGCAAGTATTGAACTTGTGGAGCAAGAATAAAACATTCGGTTTCAGTTTTTAGTTCTGACGACGTAGGCACTTATTTGTGTGGGGTTTGGCCACATCACCTTGTGTCTTAGTGGCTTTACTGGCTTCTATGTGGTGATAGGAATTGTTTAAAAAAGACTAAATAATATCATGAGAAAATAGAATTAAGATTTTCTTCCTGGGCGTGCTTGTTAAACAAGTGTTTTTTTTTATGCTGCTTTGATCATCCGCTATGTCGAATGAAATAGGAAAAAAAATGAGAAAACATTTCAATATTATTAGAGATGGTATGACATTATAATATGATATCTTAATAAAATAAGTTATATCGAACTGGAACTAAAATAGATAATGGAAATATATAGAAATATACACAAAAGCAGTGGAGTGTTTTGAGTACGTTTTACTAGTCTTTTTGGAATAACTACAAGTGCTTTTTTCGATTTCATTGACTCAGACATCAAATACATGACAGCGTTGTCTCCACCTATTCCTTCTTTCTATCATTTTTATTTCTCTCTTTTCTCATTGAAGTCAAACAGCGTCTCTGATATGACTTTATTATCTATTGTCGCGATCAAAAATAAATTCTCCATTATTTATGAGTTAGTGGCAAGGCGATAATATACGTACTAAGTAGCTAAGGAATAATAATAATAATAATAATAATAATAATAATAATAATAATAATAATAATAATAATGATAATAATAATGAGGATGATGATGATAATGATGATATTAATAATAATAATGATATTGATGATGATGGTAATAATAATAATGATGAAAATTATAATAACGATGATGATAATAATAATAATGATTTTGATGATGACATTAATAATAATAATAATAATAATAATAATGATGATGGTAATAATAATAATGATTTTGATGATGACATTAATAATAATAATAATAATAATAATAAGAAGAAGACGACGAAGAAGAAGAATTCCACTTGTAGTTGGTGTCCTCGTTTTGATTGGAAAAGTTTCCAACCACAGAAATGTGGCGTGTAAGGGCATCAACAACTCCAGTTGTATTTGAAGACCTCGGATTGATTAAAAAAGATTCCACTAGACTCGTTGAAGTGATCTCTGCCAGCGCAAGCCTTAAAGAAATACAGAAAATTGTACTCGCAAGTACAGCTCACATTTTAAAGATGGTTTTATCTATGTAAAATGTGCGTGATCTTATTTCTTTTATTAATTAAAAAAAAGAATTTCAGTGGAAAATGTCATGATGACATTTCTGACCTTAAGTCTCTCGTTGGAAGCCAGAAAGAAATGAGCATATTACAGAAATCAAAGGAAATAATAATAATAATAATAATAATAATAATAATAATAATAATAATTATAATAATAATAATAATGAGAAGAAGAAGAAGAAGAAGTAGTAGTAGTAGTAGTAGTAGCCTCACCAATTTACGTGACACGTACCCTCTTCCTCATCAGTAGGTTTATTCAGCGATTTTTTTTTTCTTGGCTTATTAAATCTTTGTGGGTTCTTTAAAGCCAGAAACTACTTTTAGATTGTAAGAAGCTTTAGAGATTTTATTGATTTACTGATACAAGTTCTACTATGTAACCCATAACGGGAAGAGAAGAGCACATTATATTAACCGAGGTAATTTAAAAAATGTATTATGCACTGTTTTTTTTATCGAAATATATCTCAGTATGTCACATGCCTAAGTGTCATGACATAGTTCTATTGGCCTTCGGATCTGCATACACCAACCTCACTTCGATTGCATGATATTCTCCGGCGCAATGAGAGTAATGTATCCCATAATATATTTTTCTTTATTGGAAGTACTGAACAGTATGAAATGACCTGACATCAGAACAAGAGTAGAATACAAAGATGCCGCAATGTATATTATTACTGGACATTAGAGGAGAGGCTGGCTAATATTTCGGAAATATGAAAAATCCGAGGAAAATCAATAAAGTTTTAAAAATAAACAGCGTGAACAATGAGATAAATTCTGGTGTATTGAGGCTATTTACTGTTACTAGATGCACAATATATTATAGGTTGGAGTACAAAGAATACAAATAAGCATCTTCATTGTCTATGTCATCACATTGAATGCAGCTACACGTAAGGAAACATCGTAATATTTCGTCAATGTAGACCAAAGACCAGTATATAATATCTGGTCGATGCAGAAGTAAGAGCAGAATGCTATATAATATTGATATAGAACTGAGAGTAGAAAATAAAAACAGAATGTAATATATTGTCGATATATACTTAAGTGTTCAAAATAAGATCAAAATGGAATATATTGTCGATATAGACATAAGTGTAGAAAATTGAAACCAAATTGAAATTTATTGTCGATATAGACCTTCGTGTAGAAAAGTACGACCACAATGGAACATGTCGATATAAACCTATATGTATAAAATTGAGACCAGAATGGAATATATTGTTCATATACACCTAATTGTATAAAGTTAAGACTAGGATAGAATATATTGACGATATATACCTAAGTATAGAAAAGTAAGATCAGAATGTAATATATTGTCGATATAGACCTAAGAGTAGAAATGTGAGACTACAATACAATATATTGTCGATATCGACTTATGTGTACAAACGGAAGACCAGAATGGATATATTTTCGATATACACCGAACACTACAATATATTTTAAGAACATAATATAGAAAGTGGTGGATATAGACCAAAAAAGGAATTATAATAGATGGTCGATCTAAACCTCATACCAGAATGTTAAAGCTGATATTTCCAGAATATGTGGTCGTTATCGACTCTCTCTCCATATATGTATGTATGTATGTATGTATGTATATATATATATATATATATATATATATATATATATATATATATATATATATATATATATATATATATATACATATATGGAGAGAGAGAGAGAGTGCGAGTGAGTGTGTGTGTGCGTGAAAGGGTCGAGATCGTGAGTTTGAGGGAGAGATAGAGAGACTATTATACATTTATACATTATTGGTGCGTTTCCATAGATATAACCAGAAATAAAAAAAACAAAATTCATCTGCATATATCGAGATAAATATATACGCTGAGAGACAATCGGAAATAGAAAGAAAGTGAGAGAGAGAGAGAGAAGGAGGGAGGGCAAGAGAAAAGAAACTGGGAGTAACATAATCTGTTGTTCTTTTTCAAAGGAACTGTATATATATATATATATATATATATATATATATATATATATATATATATATATATATATATATATATGTATGTATAAATAGATAGAGAGAGAGATAGAGAGAGAGAGAGAGAGAGAGTGAGAGAAAAATTTTGAGATTTCTCCCAAAATCTATTGTGTACCCACATGTCAACTAAAAATAAGAATAAAGATATATGTAATTATATATATTTATGTATAGCAAGTTAGTTATATTAAAAATTATATATCAGTCATTTATGTGCCTTGCGTGATACACGCTTACGCGATCATGTATCTTTCGATATATGAATGAGGAGGCAGATATTTTCCCGCAGTAGCCATTTCTTTCTGTGGTGTACTAGTTGCCATCCAAGGATACAGAACCCGATCTATCCTGCTATTTACCATAGCTGGTGGGAGAAGAAGATTCATAACTTTCCCAATGGTATTAGCACGTAAGTGAATGTAATGGAGTTTTCTATTGTACAAAATTAAACGATAGCTAGGAATAAGCAAAATTTATATGGCATTTTAAAAAGCCTAAAAAAAAACAGTTTCGTCCCATCCGTAACAAGTTTATTTCTGGGATATAAAAATATAAGCGTGTAAATTTAATTAATATTAAGGAAAACGAATTAGAAAAAAGAAATTCATTTTCAAGAAAGCTAGAATCCAATAACATTCAGATCCAGTAAGCATTCCCTCTGTTTACAAAGGGAAGACCCATGTGATCTGATATACAAAGACTCTAGAACCTTGAGGTGATATGAGGAGTGGGACCTAGATAAAATCGAAAAACGGTCCGCACTAAAATCAAAAACACAATTCATGCTATTAATTACATGATCTGCAATAAAAGATAATATATATGTGTGTGAGTAGGTTGTGAGTTGCAGGGTTATATATTAAAACTATCTATATAGTTAAGTTTATGGCTTAGCCCGGCTGGACAATGTGTGTTTTTGAACGTCGTCTCCACTTAGTTTCATGGAATCCTAAAATCTTTCTAATGTTATCTTCTCTAAACTTTTCCATTCTCTCAATTATAGCGAATTTAGCATGGGTTTTGAAATCGGTTTTTCTAGACGTGTGTATATATATATATATATATATATATATATATATATATATAGGTGTGTGTGTGTATGTGTGTGTATGTATGTGTTGTAGGTGTTTGGGTGGGAGTATAAGATTTTATCGCCGATGGGGTGGGTATGCCGCCAAGAAATATATACACTCTTCCGGTATATCTACGGACGTTTGAAAATACACATATTTTTCTCACTGAAACCCCTCTTTAAATCTTCTCTCTGTTAAATTTTAATGTCCCCTCCATCTTTAGACCTCCCTTCCCCTCTCTCGTCCGTTACCACTCTATATAGATCTCATGTCCTCCCACACTCTCACACATATACTCTTACTAATTTTTTTCCCGGAGTTGTTTTTTTCTGTTTTCTTTTTGAATATGTAGGTCTGATGAATTGGATCTTTTTTACGATTCCAATGGAATAAATTATGACCATGGAATATTAATGTTCAAATCTTTTCATTATATCCTTACTCTGTCCTGGACATTGAGTTCTACCTGGATCATATCCTCTTGGAATTATTTTTATACATATATGTATGTGTATATATAATTGCATATGTATGTGTATATTTCCCACTAATATTGTCTCTCTCTCTCTCTCTCTCTATATAAATATATATATATGTGTGTGTGTGTGTGTTTCTGTGTGTGTGTGTAGAGAGGGAGAGAGAGAGAGATGTGGGATGGACAGAAAGATAGTGTGCCCTAAAGGTGTGTTACAAAAAGGACCAGGCTAAAAAGAGTGAAACGTGTGTTCAATCCCGAAGAGACATTAAATATGAAAGCAATTCAATAAACTAGACAAAATATTAAATATTATAATTATTATATTTTTAAATAAAAAAAAAATGATAAAAAGAACTAAATTCACGTGCGACGCATCGTATTTAAGAAACATAATGACCGTTCTGTCGATAATTGCATCCGACTTGTCCACAGATCGATAGTTAAAAGGAAACGATTGATTCATGTTACAAATGAAATAGCGTAAAATGTCCTACTACTTCAATGAACAAAAGAAAGTTCGATGAATAATATTTCTAATGAACGTCAATTACTTTTTTGATGAAAGCTATTTTTGTCAATTTCGATGTGGTAAAAAATCAGTAAGGTTGACAATAAACAATCTTGCTTATTTTCTGTTATTTTATTAATTTATCAATTTACGATGACAATTGAAGGATACGTTTTTAGACAGAGAATACATTCGGCAGGCCATTATATATCCAAAGGTGATGACAATTTCTCGGAGCTGTTTACCTTATTTCAGTATATCACCTCTTACACGTTGTATTTCTTTGCTGCTCTGATGACGTTGAAGAAGATGATTTCTGTATTCTCGGCTACATTGATACGAAGCGAAAACCATTAAAAAGAGGCAGATTCGAAATCTATGAGCCAATTTAATTTTCTCATCTGCTCATCTCTCTTTACACAGACAGACCACCGCACTCAGTCATACAGAGAAACAAAGGCACATATATGACGTATGGCTTACACACCCATATATATATATATATATATATATATATATATATATATATATATATATATATATATATATAGTGTCTGTAGTTTCGTATTCAGTTTATAAGCATGGATATAACCACAAATCCCAGACTCCGACGTATATATATATATATATAATATATATATATATGTATGTATGTATTATATATATATATATATATATATATATATATATATATATATATATATATATATATATATGTGGAGTTTTAATTCTTTCTTATTTATCTCAGTGTTGATATGTGTATGTATCTATAGCTTATCCAACTAAAGCTGCATATATTTTTGCATGAACGTATCTATCTATCTATCTATCTAAATAATTTTATCATATACGCTATACACGGCTTTAAATTGTAAGCTTTTCTTTATTTCTATTTCTCTTTTCTTCGTATTTTACAAAGAGAGTCACCGACAATATTGTTAACCACCATATATATATATATATATATATATATATATATATGATTTGTATACACTTTTTAGAGACATGCATATTACATGCACACACACACGCATATATATGTGTATTTGTGTGTCTATGTGTTTAAAATAGCACATGCATATTTATTTTCTTTCTAGATTTAGAGAAGATTTCTGCTATGTCACTAGAGATGAGGTACGTACTTTTGACTTTGATGTTTCATAATAACTTCTCATATTAATCTTTCGAAAAGAAATCTGTGAACTCCGTCTATCAGACTTAACGTTATTTTAAAATATCTTGCGAATAGTATTTTTTTATACTTTGAATTCTTAGCGTTGCATCTGTAAAAGATGGCCTCCAGTTTCAAATTAAAAGAATGTTAAAAATACTGAATCACCGAAATTGAATCAGAAATTATCTCTCGCTCACCCGCTCTCTGTTTTCTCTACGTTTATCTCTCTCTCTCTATATATATATATATATATATATATATATATATATATATATATATATATATATATATATATATATATAATTCCAAATCCGTAGGTGTTAAGGATTATTATGTTATATAAAACCGATTATATATATATATATATATATATATATATATATATATATATATATATATAGGATTAATACAATATATAATTTGTCCCTTGCCCGATTTTGTATTATATTCAACACCCACGATTTCAGGGTTCCCAAGAAGAGCTTTGTGTAATCGTGCGTTTCACTCGTCAGTTGGTTTTTCAGCAACTGACACACACACTCTCTCATACACATACTTTCTTTCTCTCTCTCTCTCTCTCTCTCTCTCTCTCTCTCTCTATATATATATATATATATATATATATATAATACCAAATCCGTACGTGTTAAGGATTATTATGTTATATAAAACCGATTATACACACACACACACACACACATATATATATATATATATATATATATATATATATATATATATATATGATTAATACAAAATATAATTTGCCCCTTGCTCGAATTAGTGAATTAAGTGTTTAAATTTTACAAAATATACTTAATTTTATTATTTTTAAAATGAAGACTAATAATTAAGGAGTAACATTTTTAATTTAAATCTAAATGATCAATTTAAAATGAGATTATCTCCAAATAAGTAAAATTTCCAGTCTTACAATTCTAATTAGAAATTATTTAAGGAGAAAGTAAGAATAAACGTTAATAAGAGAATTTAATGTCCTTCAGTTAGAATTCTCTATCTCTCTCTCAATATATATATATAAAGAAAAACCTACACCCATTTATACCTATATATGCATATATCTGCATGCCACTATATCCCACACATATATATTCACACATATTGCATATATCAACTCATAAATACTTACATATATACATATACAAACACATATGCAATCCCATATACATAAATCGAAACATTTACATACACCTACCTAAAATTACGAATACACATATACATATATATATATATATTTACATACGCGCCTACAATATATATAAATGTACAAATACACTTATACATATGTATATACTTATACACATAAATCTACATATCTATATCCAAGTCCATATACACATTTGTATACATACAGTTATGTATCCGCACAGATATGTGCATACAATCATCTTCAAATCTAAAAATAAGACAATATTTATCATCGTATATAGTTTGTTTTGTTTTTTGTTTTTTTTTGTTTTTGTTTTTTTAAATATATTGAGTTAAGTTGAGATGATTTCTATGTCTGCATTTAAAAATCATCTCGTTATGTTGGTTCAATAATTTATCAGGGTCTTTATGCTTTATCATTAGGATCTTCTCTTTTAAACACAGGTCACATCGGCCTCTGAAATCTATTGGAATTCGAGCCCTTGAAACGATTCTCCATTTCATTTGTGGGGTTAAGTCGTTTTCTAATAAATCCCAATAGTATTTTGATAGTGCTGTTATATATATATATATATTTTTAGAATTGGACATTGTCCGACAATTTATTTAGAGACATTTATATTATGTTTAACGTTCTTTTTATAGATACAAGTATTTAAGCAAATGCTCTGTTTTATAATAAACAGTATTAAATAACATTTACCGGCCTGAATGTCCGAGAAATGTCGGAGAGCGAAAATTTTCTATGAAATTTCTCGGACATTCAGGCCGGTAAATGTTATTTAATACTGTTTATTATAAAACAGAGCATTTGCTTAAATACTTGTATCTATAAAAAGAGCGTTAAACATAATATAAATGTCTCTAAATATATATATATATATATATATATATATATATATATATATATATATATATATATATATATATCGGATATCCTTCTTTGAGAAGACACTCTGTATTTATTTCGTGAACAAAGCCATTTCTAAAGAACTTAGTGTTTATTACTTGAAACTTCATTTTTATATTTATTTTTGCAGACGCTCCGTTTATTTAAAAACAAATTGCCTCCTCGAGAAATATTAATAATGTAACGGAGTTTGTCCTGCGCACCCCAACCTTTTGCAGGAGGGCCCACCGTCTGATCTGTCAGGCTTTCACCGATTGGTTAAATAAATATATTATTATAATTTATTAATATTATTTCAAGAAATTTTGTATTGACAATTTAACTTTTTCAGGTTTTAGACGCGCCTAACAGATTTCATATTTTTTCTATTGAATTGATTGTTAAAAAATCTTTTATATACCGATGTAATTTACGACTTCTTTGAAATTTGGGAGCTAAGAAATCTATTTTAGCTAGACAGTTATGCATTTTTAACTGAGTTATTCTTTTTAATTGGCGGAAGAATGTTACTCCCCTTTGTGTGCTTGGCGTCGGCCATGTTTCATAAGTAGGAACTGCCGAGGTTGGGAATGTGTATTTTTGAAGTCAAAACAGTAAAAAATAGTTGCATCAAAATATCACAGATAATAAATTTATTTAACTACATAAATTAGTTTTTGCTTTCTAGATTTGAATCAGTTCGTACAAGAGAAATGTAAAGTTGCCTCGACAATAATCCTTTCAGTTGTGGGTAAGAAAATTGTATGAATTCGACTGATAGGATTAAAATCTGTGATATCAAACACTTTCAAAGAAGGTAGACATTTTAGTTGATGTGAAAGAATAATGTATGCAACCAGTTCGAATTTTTAAAAAAATGTCCTTATCTATAATCAGTTACGGCGGTTTCCTTTGATATTGGACCATGAAAGTGTTACCTTTTTGTAGAAGTAAGACATGGTCATCAAATAAAACCTTATGATGATTTTAGAAGCATACAATAGTTTGCTGTTTTCTTAACACATTTGAGTAATATTAAAAACCCATGATTCGCTGTCCAGCACAGTTTAGTCAAGTACAGAGTGAGAGCACTGCATTATTTGGCTTCCTCGACAGTAAATTAAAAAAAAAAAATTGAAAATCAGTAATTTGAAGATAGCGAGTTTAATGAATCAATTATTTAAATTCTGATTATAGTTTTGACAAGCACCTTCATTAAAAAAAAACAAAATCTAAAACAGAAATTCTAGATAACAGGATGCAACACATTGCCGGTTTATGGTCGCGGGCTTTAACAGTTTTAATTTGCTTTAAAACAATTCAGCGACGCATTGAAAGCTCATTTTCCGAACGCACCCATCTGCTCGAGCGGTTATTCAATCCCTGTTGTCGATGTCTGTACAGGTATATTTGTGCTTGTTCAACACCCACAAAACCCACACGTGGTTTATACTGCAAATATGCAGATCAAACTTTAGTTACAGTTATTCTAGCAGAGTGTTCAATATCTCTAATGTGCAACACCGGCACGATCAAACACTTGATGACTTGAGTTTTCGTGATATCATACAAAAGTCGTTCAAATATTTCCGTCCACCCAATTTAACTCACAAGGCCTGAGTCAAACAGTGTTATGGTTTTAAGAACTTTTCAAATAACGGTAAAATAAAGAAATCACTTTTTTGACAAATACACCATGATGAGATTCGAAACTGGAACTCATGGTCAAAAAAGCAAGCGTACTAATCAGATTTATATATAAATAATAGTTATTTTTAGCGCAAAGCTTAAAACGGATAGTGATCTATTCAAAAGATCAATACGATTTCTTTATAGTGTTCGTCAAATACAAGGCTAAACATTGTAGAGAGTTACTAAATGAGGTTTGTTATATGAATGTAAATGCAGAAAGTTTGATTCTGAAATTATGCACTGGGTAACTAGTGATTATTTCTTAACTTGATGACGTTGATATTGTTGCGTACACAATCCACGTGGGAGACACTTGCACAAAGAAGCGGTTCTTAAACCTCCTACTTCCAAATGGAATACAGAGAAAATGAGCGTGGTTCGATTTCACGAGCGATCGCAGTGAAGTTTTAAGATGGACTGCGGATTTCGCTTAACCGATGCTACCATCTTATTCGTCACTTTGCTTGAGATGTTTCGTCAAGTTAGGAAAAAAAAGTCACCAACGTCAGCTTAAACACGGTGCCGAGTTGGCTGGTGACGACTATCACATATAAATAATGTATGTGTGTACAAGGCTGACAGAGTCTTGTGTCGTCAAAACGGCTCTTTGTTGCCCCATTTATGCCGTCAAGGCCAACATAGTAGGACATTTCGTAATCGTAGATACCAATTATAATACGCCGTTGAACAATACTGTCTTCGAATAGTACTCGTACTAATGGTACTTCGTATAGTAAAATAGTATAGAGAATAGCAGTCCGAATAGTATGAGTAGATAGAGATGGAGATCCGTATAGTAAAGGAGACTGAAGAGAAACAGCGAACATATGTTAGACGTCACGCGACCTCCTCTATATGTGCGATTCCGCTATGTTCACGTGATCTACTTAATTCAATAATGGGATCGCATGTGTTTGTTCACTGGCGGTCTATGTTCAAACACAAGTGTCGGCAGCGACACTTTATTCTTATATAACTCAGGGAAAAACGTAGGCAATGGTTCTAGCGACCTCGTCTTAATATAATCATTTTATGCAAATGTATTCACATTGTACAAGGCCCGGGGTCACTCGAGGTAGAGGGTTAAGTTAATGGGTAGTTGATATGGACAGGAAAGGAAAATAATAGTTGACTGTAGACTTGAACAGGTTAAGATTGTAGAGGTCGGAGAAACATCATCTTGGGAATCTGTTCCACAGGTCACTAGTTCGCGGGAAGAAGCTGTTTGAGTGGAACTTATTTCTCGCCGATGGAATACGGACGAAATGCTGGTGGTTTGCTATTATGTAAGTAGTATGGTGGGTCCAAGCACTTTTCCTACTACGAGCGATAGATCAGTGAGAGACTCGACGCATCGCGTTTGTTTGAAAGAGGTTAGAGGGTGAAAAATAATTATTCGCCAACAAGAACTCGGAGACGCTTTTGAACTCTATCAAGACTGGAAAGGGAGGTCTCGGCAGATCCCGCCTAAATATTTCAAGAGTAATATTTTTAAGGGTAATTCGGTTCTTATAAAAGTAGAAAAGAGGACTCAGATACATACTGGAGCGCTACAAGGAGCCAATCATTTTACCTACATTTTTAACGATGAATCGTACAGAGGTGGTGCACTAGTGGTTGGGTGTGAGTCTGATGCCCAATATCCTCTCAAAGCACGAGGCTTCCTCGGGGGAACATCAATTCATCGTTACTGTCGGTAGTTTGGAGTCTGATCGGCGATGATGGAATGTAAGCAGTTTGGTTTTAGAGGCATTGAATGTAATCAACCAATTTTTTTGCCCACTGGGGAGTTAGTCTTAGATCGGAAGAGAGGTCAGCTGCCAATCTCTGATCGTCAAGCATTTTAGAGGTGCACCCGTATATTGTCATATCATCGGCATAGACGTTTACAAATGATCGGAGTATATTCTTAGGTAGATCATTTATGTAAATAAGAAAGATAGCTGATACGTGAAGTGACCCCTGAGGGACACCTGCGTTGGCCGCCACGGCATCAGATGATTTGGCCGTAAATAACTACTTTCAGGGATCAACCTGTTTGGAAGGAATTTATAATAGATAAAAACATTCCACTGATTCCATAGCTGAGATCTTGTGTAGCAAACCCTGTGCCACACCTTGTCGAAAGTCTTCAAGATATCTAACGCTATGGTCCTTGCGGTGTGTTTGTCGAGAAGAGAGACACACCGCAAGGATCACAGAAATCCTCGCTACTTCTGTGTGTAATGGAATTTTGGATGTCAGAAGTAGGTCAGGCTGATCGAAATCCATACTGCTTGTGGCGCAAGAGGTTATTCTTATCTAGGTGCTCAACAACCTCATTCTTGAACAAGGCCCCCCAAATCTAACCGATGATACTGAGGAGACAAATGGGCCTATACTGGGAGGAGGAGGATCAGTCGTCCGCGTTCACGAAGACCGGGCATAAGCTTGTCACCTTCCACATGATTGGGAAGATTTATCCTTCCAGCAGCGGACAAATAACTTTTCTAGGATCGGGAATAATTCTGGGTTGATATTCTTAAGTATGGCCACTGCGACAGTGGTGTTTTTTGGAGGGTCGAGGATTTTGTTACTTCAAGTGACTTCTCTTACTGAACTCATTATATTATTGAGATTGTGTTCAGTGATACGTGGGAAGTTGGGGAGAGGATGCTCTTTGTCATCTGACGTTCAGTTTGAGGCAGCGATTGAGGCAAAGAGCTTCACCTCATCTGTCGAGGAGGATATGACTTCGAAGACATTTATAATGAGCACAGCTGCTTTGCCTGTGTTCCTAATTTTGTTGGTGATCGTCCAGAATTTTCGAGATTCAATTTGTTTTCGTTTTTTCAACCTTGGATTGGACAGATCGCGTCTAGCACCACTTTGCGTTTTCCAGGACTTTCTTACAGCGATTACGGGCGGTTGTGAAAGAAAGTAAGGGTCATAATACACCATACCTTGCGGTAGATTTTGAATTAGTGGTTCCGGTGAGCTATGGCTACAGCACATTTAGGGATGAACCAGGGATGACTGTTTTTTGTTGAAATTTCTTTTCGGCATAAACTCTTCATTCTAGAAATGTTCCTTTAGTGATTAAGGTATCAGTTTGGGGAGCATCAAATTTGAAGAAGGTTGGGAGAAGGGATTTCGTCAGATAGGACCGAAAGCTGTCCCAGTCTACTTTCGCATAGCGAAAAAAAAAAATTCTATGTAACAGTAAATCAGGGGATGTCATTGGTTTGGAGTTAATCTAGACACTGACTAGAGAATTGTCTGACGGGCCAATGGGGGGGTTAACCTTTGCTGAGAATTTCTCAGGGCAAGGTGTTAGAAAAAGTTTAGGAGATTTCACCTGTTGTCACGTCGCATCCGGGGAAAGGTTGGGTTCATCAATGATCTGGGTTAGTTTATAGGCGATGAAGAAATATCTGCCTTATCTGCCTTCCTCATGGGTTTTGTTAGAGTGGATCAACCACGCTTTTTGATGAACAGCAAAGTCACGATAGATGTGAAAGCTGACCGAGAGAAATTCAGTGAGGATATTCTCACACCTCTCTGATATCCTATCGAAGATTACCGACCCTTCACCCTGAGGAGGATACAGACCAAAGACGTATATGTTACAATGGACCAATGTCATGAGGAATCATACATACGGGGGATTAGGGTACTGTTTTTTTGTGTTCCTGCCACAGAGAAACCCGTCCTTGATGTAGGCACTGAGTCCGTGACCGTGGCGATTTGAGTTGCCGTATTGTGTTATAATAGGTGGGTGATCCAGGATTATAAAAACCTGCAATGGGATTGAGTTATTGATACACGTTTCAAACATTATGTGGTTCAAGATTTCTTCCGAGTGCGGTGTAAATCTTACAATGAAAGAAAACGAAATACCTTGTAAGTTTTAATTTAGTATATTTTGTTATGCTAGTGTACTTACATACATTCGTTTCACTTTGAAAACAATTACTCATAAGATACATAAATAAATGAAAATAGTACTAATTAGCTCTATTGTATCGTTGATTCCGGTCCAACCTCTGAACCAATTATCGATCGAGCAAATTAGCGATTGGATAAATTAGCAACAGAAAAAAAATATCAATTTAGTAAAATAAATGTTTAAAAATCATTAACAATTGAAATGAAATTTTAAAAAAGGAAGAGAACAATTTGTTTATATTGTAGACTATGGAGATTTTTTTAATGGCTACTGACTATAAGACTCTATTACGCATTCAAAATATATTTGTGAAATTTAATGTGGAACCAGTTCGAGACACTCCCTCTCTCCTTCTCAGTACGTACGTTGTTATGGCTCTCCACAATTTCCTGTCCCTTTTAGCTCTAAATAAATTGTCTTATAGAGGGTGTAACAGCAAAATTGTCTAATCATTAGACTAAGTTTGAATCGGTGTATCTTAGAAATGATTAAAGATATCTTACTGGAATTCTCCAAGGTTCTTATAAAACTATTGGACTCTACGTTGAACAATAAGAATGTATTTAGCTCTAAGCTGAAGTGATGATCTCTCTTGCTGTTGTGACCTCCGGATCAAGTTTCCTCTCTACTGCTCCCTCTATTTTAAACCTATTTACCGTTCTCTTGATGATTCTTAAACGGACCTTGAAGATGGAAGCCAGATTATGAAAGTTGGTATCATTACTGAAGACCTGAATGGTGTTTTTCATCTCACTATTGCTTATTTTGTAAGATATAGTATGGCTAACACAAAACGATTTGTTCTGTTTCTAGCTGAATAACTCAAGGGTTTTCTTGTGGTTCTTACGACAAATGGTATCAAAATGGCTAAACATCTTATCTGAAAACATGGAAGAAAGAAACACAGTGTAGTGTTTTTCTTTTAGATATTAAGCATTTTGTGGGATGGAGAATTACCTTATGCTGTTACACGATTTGGAAAATTTTGCTCTTACACCCGGTGAACCCTGTTGCGCCAGCCATTTTCTCCAGGTCGTCATGCGTTGTTTTCCTATGTCCCTTAGCCCACAATATTGTGAGTAACACATTTACAAGGTCTTTTTCCTCGTTATGTACCACAGAAATGTCAACTATATCTTCCTGATGTTAATTATATGTTTCCTTTTATTTCCATTTTCTCGAAAACCTCGTCGTTGCTCACACGTTCGGTCCACGGTATTCTCAGCATCTTTCTGTAGATACAAATTTATGTTATTTCAAGTCTCTTCTTCATCTTTGAGGAGACTATCTAGAACATACTGCGATAGAGGAGGACAGACATAACGTCAAATTTCTTTCCTCTTTTCCTTGCTTCTAACGAAAAGCTACTAAACTCAAAACCGCACAATAGGACATATAGCCGTAACAGTTCAGTATTCTTTTCTTTGTTTCTAACGGAATT
>OZ038496.1:67714607-67717107 GCA_964036315.1 Acanthosepion esculentum
ATATATATATATATATATATACGTAAAATTACTTATGATAAATTCACTCATACATATATAAATACGTATATCTGTAATTGCTTGTGTTTAAATATATCTGTACTTAAAATTAAATGTATATATGGCAGTTTAGTAAGCGTACTTTACATGTGACACGAGGCCGAATATATGGAGCACCCTGTGTTGAAAGGAATCATTAATCAGTCTAATTGATCTAGGGAAACAAGCATGCTAAGCATTACATCGCGTCGAACTGCCTCAAGATATAGGGATTTTCTAAGCGTAGCGTATATGTGGCACAAGGCCGAAGGTATGGAGCACCCAGTGGAGAACAAGCTTACAAGTCAGTCGTAATTGATCTAGCGATGACTGAAGATGAGATTAAAAGTATGTGGTAAAATAAAAGAAATGGAAAAACAACAAACTACGGCTCCTTACTTAATGAATCAACATAAAAGTAAAAATAAATTGGCATGCCACGATTAAAGAAATAGCCATAATATGTAACGATTCTTCAACTAAACATGCTTGAATGAAGATATACTGACTAAATGTGTGTGCATATATATATATATATATATATATATATATATATATATATATATATATATATATTGTCCTCCACAGACATACTGGCAGTTTCGCTGTATCACAGCTCATCAGTGTGGCTAGACGTCCGGTTGAGTCTAGCTAGGATCGAAATCCGACTGAATTGGCGTCAGTCGGGGATTCTACCACTAATCCTTTGGCGCACGGCAGGGTTGAAGGTGAATTTAAATGTATTTATATTTAGATAAACACATAGTGGCTGAGAGAACTCGATTCGATTTACCAAAGAGACTTGGATTATTAGCAGTAATAGTCACTGTTTACAAACCCACACTTCCTCCCCAGAGAGCTCAACAGAAATAAATTTTTCCGGATATATATATATATATATATATATATATATATATATATATTTGTGTGTGTGTGTGTTTGACCGATGTCCTTAATGTGGGAAATACATCTAAGTCGTCACAATAACAATATTTCAATTAGTTCGCATGCCTCTGCTGAATCAAAAGCTCCCATAGCAATATTAAATTATAGGCTACTTCTTTTGGTTCACAGATAACCATTATGGAATAGTATATATTTATGTGCCTGTGAACTAGCTCTAGCTAGATTTAAGTTGAAACGATGATCCCTATTCCTGTCATGAGCGTCTGATTCAATCTTCCCTCTTTTTTTAAACATATTCATCGTTCTCTTGATTGTTCTTGAATGGACCTTGAAGATGGAAGCCAGAGTATGAATGTTGGAACCATTACTGAAGATCTGAATGATTTTTACTCTCACTATTGCTCAGTTGAGAAGACAGTGGGGCTGACCCAAAATGATTTTAACATATTCTCTTTCTATCTGAATGAATCAAAGGGTTTTTTCAGTGATTCTTACGGCAAATGATATCAAGACGGCTAAACATATCTGAAAACATGAAAAAAGAAACTGAATTAGTTTCGTCTTTTTTGAGACAACAAACATTTTGTTGGTGTGACAATTATGCTGTTACACGATTTGGACAATTTAGCTGTTACACACATAAGTAGACGCACAGATACACATATGTAAAGATGAAAATACACACACTCATCGATAGATAGATAGATAGATAGATAGATAGATAGATAGATAGGTTTGCCTAACGACCGATTCAAACTCCTTTCGTGTCTTTTGAACAAGAGTAGAGATTTATCATTATTTCCTGTTTAGGATTGTGTTTCCGGTTTCCTAGAACGTCTTCTCATTCTCTTTCATTCCCTGTTTTCCCTTGTGTCTCACTGACATTATTCCATTTCTTGGGGGTGTATTGATTGGAAAAATAAAATAAAAAAATGAAAGTATACATCCACATATAAAAAAATGGAACGGTTGTTCACAAGGACAATCAGATCCTGATGGAATACGTAAAATTTTGCGAGGGCTAAATTTTTATGGCCAATTCATCAGTTTGTAACCCATGTCAGAATTTCAACGAATTGTTAATTCGAGTGTCATCATTTCGACGTAGATTGGCCAGCAATCAGTCGATATTCAGATGTGAACAATACAACCCTGATGATGATGATGATGATGATGATGATGATGATGATGATGATGATGATGATGATGATGATGATGATCACTGATGGGACACAACGCATATCAGGAGATGATGATGATGATGATGATCCCTGATGGGACACAAAGCATATCAGGAGATGATGATGATGATGAACACTGATAGGACACAACGCATATCAGGAGATGATGATGATGATGATGATGATGGGACAACGCATATCAGGAGATGATGATGATGATGGGACAACGCATATCAGGAGATTCTTTTCGTTATTACTTCTGAATTAATATGATTTCATGTAAAATATAGTCGAGTGCTTTTTCTTCAACTTTTGACTCTCAGTGTGTTCATTCTCATGGCCTAGTAGTCATCAGAGATTGGCGAAGGCAGTTA
>OZ038496.1:67719607-67737107 GCA_964036315.1 Acanthosepion esculentum
GCTTACCGAGCCCGTAGGCTCGGCCAAAAATATGCCCATTAGAACCCGTATGCACGGGTTTAGGGACTGTCTACCTTCCCGGACAGCACTTTGCCCTGCGGCAAAGCCCCGTCCGAGTTCCTCCCCGCTGAGACGGAGAGTTCGACAGCAAAGAACAGTCTAAATGACTGTTCCCGTCACCGGGTGACTCACTGTGTGACGATATTTAACAACCCCCCCACACACGAGTCGAATGTGGCACAAGGCCGGTTTAACATGGGCTTACCGAGCCCGTAAGTTCGGCCAAAATATGCCCATTAGAACTGGGTGACTCACTGTGTGACTGCTCCTTCCTCTCGAGGCGCAGTATTTATGAGGTACGGAGCAGTCTATTAATATTATGGGTAAGTTCCCATAACAAATGTAAAAATAATTACGCTCTCTGTGAGGAAATAAATTAGTTTGATATAATGTTTTTATGTTGACATTTAGTTTTATATATGTTATTAAAGCAACTATAACTGATATTAACATTATCTTTGTTAAAATCTGTTTTAGTGTTGGTGATTGACTAAAGTGCTTATGAATTCAATTTCGAAAAATTCTTCCGATATTAGTTTGAACGATTAAAATGTAGATTTATGTAAAAGGTAAATTAAAACATATCACGTTACACTCACGGTACTTATTTTATTTTTACCTTTTTTTTCTAAATATTCTAAATTTATCATATGATTGCTTAGTTCTAAAGCCTTTATTATCTGTCTATATTTCTCAGACATGGCACGTGGAACTAGAAGAGACAATGATGAGGACAATAGTCCGAATAATCTAAATAGTGTACATAATACCTCATCTCAAGGCTTTAGAACTAAGCAATCATAAGGCAAATTTCTCGAGGACACATGTCACAGTGGATAAAGGCGTTGGTTAGATCCAGTGACAGGACCCAAAGAGTGTGAGTTCAATAGCCGGTTAAGCCAGTGGGGAACTTGGAAAGGGGAATTAACAGGAGATAATTGATAACTGTCATCCCTTAAACATGGTACGTGGAACTAGGAGAGTCTAATAAAGAGAAATAAAGGGTTCAGCTCGACATTGCTACCACCTGAAGAAGGCCGGAACGTACAACGGCTGAAACGTTGTAATAAATATGGCGACAAAGATGAGGCCAATAGTCGGAATAATATAAAATAGTGTAAAGCCTTTTATATATTTAATTTTATTATTGTGAAATATTTCTTAATTGCTGGGGTTCGTAGATTAACTAACTTGGACTAATTTATTAACTTATCTAGCATTTTGTGTTACTAGACGTTCGGTTGCCTCTAGTTAGGATCGAAGCTCGACTGAATTGTCAAGTGATGGTGTTGATTGTAAATTGTAAATCAACACCATCACTTGACAAGACATCAGAAGTGTTCAAACACAGTGGCTATTTTGTAGTGATATAAATTACTTATGTTATAATTTTTATATAAATATTTTATACAGATATATATATATATATATATATATATATATATATATATATATATATATATATATATATATATATTACTTCAAATTTTATTTTTTGTGGATACCTGTATTTGAGTAGACATGATTATAACAATATTGATTTGCCAGGCGAATCGTAGGACAAAAAGTTTTATAAATAGCAATATATATTTACATTTAAGATAAATAAAATAGCTTTTTTAGCTTTATCAGTATTTCCAATTAGTTACGTCTTTGTCTTCTGCAATTTTCAGCTGGTTACTGATCGGAGCGTGCTGAGGCATATTTAGGTATTCAACGCCTCCAAACAAAGCCAGGGACATTTCAACACCAAGCAGCTGACAGTGAATGTTATCCCGTCATGATGTGAAGCTGTTTCCTCGTGAGTTTCCTTGCCTGGAATTTTTATTGGAACTCACGCTCACTCCAGACCACAAATGGAACCCATATATACGTTCCATTGCAAAAGACAATGGAAAAAATTGTCGGTTCTTTCTTACTTTATTGTTTTTGCAAAACTTTGTCTTTACAAGAACCACAGGAGACAAAAAATAGAATAATGCAGCCACAGCCGGGTTGGGACGGTCCAAATCCTCACTAAATATCATCTAGAATAGACAGAGTTGAAAAAGCGTGTTTCGCGGCCTTATGGGTGATGAATTGCTTTCCACTCTACAGCCGCTTTCTCACAGACAAATGTTACTGGCCTATCGCTAATATATAATTTTTTTAATCGCATATGTTTAGGCGAAATACATTCCATGTTTCAACAACTCTACAACGTCATCCTCATTTCCTTTATATCCTTTTGGTGAATAGGGCGTTACCCTCGGGCAGTTTCTTCCTCAAAAGTAATCAGATACTTCCTCATTTTTCCCAAATCTGTTCTTTTGTTACTGTTGACCAAAGTTTGACATCGTTGTCTTTCTGAACCTCTTTCCATGCTGCATAATTCTTATAATTCTGGTAATTATATACTTTATTATTTTTATATTGAAGTCATTACTTGCATTATATACGCGTGACGGATTACAAAAAAGGTACAGGGGCGATTAAAATTAATTAAAATTTTTATTACCTGATATATACTGATGTATCACCTAGCCGACGTAATTCAGATTTTTACTGCATTTGTTTCTTTTTTTGTTTTATTGCTAGTGTTATTTTTAATATCCCACATTGTAATAACCCTTATGTACATTGTACTAGTAGAATGTAGACGAATGACCGAACAAAATGACAAATAATGAGAACCAGTAGAACAGCTATTCACCTACGCATCTCGCCTATTTATAGTAGCCGTTTTGAAGCTGTAAGGAAAGACAAACCTGTATCTGATGAAATTTCCTTGAAATATAGAGAAAATAATTAGATCCTTAACGTTCATCGAAATATTGAAAAAATAATTAGATCCTTATTTTTCAGTAAAATATAGAGAAAATAATTAGATCGTTAAAAGTTCACAGAAATATAGAGAAAATAATTACATCCTTAATGTTCCTCAAAATATAGAGAAAATAATTACATCCTTAAAAGTTCACTGAAATATAGAGAAAATAATTACATCCTTAAAGTTCCTCAAAATATAGAGAAAATAATTAGATCCTTAAAAGTTCACTGAAATATAGAGAAAATAATTACATCCTTAAAGTTCCTCAAAATATAGAGAAAATAATTAGATCCTTAAAAGTTCACTGAAATATAGAGAAAATAATTACATCCTTAATGTTCCCCAAAATATAGAGAAAATAATTACATCCTTAAAAGTTCACTGAAATATAGAGAAAATAATTACATCCTTAATGTTCCTCAAAATATAGAGAAAATAATTACATCCTTAAAAGTTCACTGAAATATAGAGAAAATAATTACATCCTTAAAGTTCCTCAAAATATAGAGAAAATAATTACATCCTTAAAAGTTCACTGAAATATAGAGAAAATAATTACATCCTTAAAGTTCCTCAAAATATAGAGAAAATAATTAGATCCTTAAAAGTTCACTGAAATATAGAGAAAATAATTACATCCTTAAAAGTTCACTGAAATATAGAGAAAATAATTACATCCTTAAAAGATCACTGAAATATAGAGAAAATAATTACATCCTTAATGTTCCTCAAAATATAGAGAAAATAATTAGATCCTTAAAAGTTCACTGAAATATAGAGAAAATAATTACATCCTTAAAGTTCCTCAAAATATAGAGAAAATAATTACATCCTTAAAAGTTCACTGAAATATAGAGAAAATAATTACATCCTTAAAGTTCCTCAAAATATAGAGAAAATAATTAGATCCTTAAAAGTTCACTGAAATATAGAGAAAATTATTACATCCTTAACGTTCCTCAAAATATAGAGAAAATAATTACATCCTTAAAAGTTCACTGAAATATAGAGAAAATAATGACATCCTTAAAGTTCCTCAAAATATAGAGAAAATAATTACATCCTTAAAAGTTCACTGAAATATAGAGAACATAGATCATTAACGTTCGTCGAAATATTGAAAAAATAATTAGATTCTTATTTTTTATTAAAATATAGAGAAAATAATTAGATCCTTAAAAGTTCACTGAAATATAGAGAAAATAATTACATCCTTAAAAGTTCACTGAAATATAGAGAAAATAATTACATCCTTAAAGTTCCTCAAAATATAGAGAAAATAATTAGATCCTTAAAAGTTCACTGAAATATAGAGAAAATAATTACATCCTTAATGTTCCCCAAAATATAGAGAAAATAATTACATCCTTAAAAGTTCACTGAAATATAGAGAAAATAATTACATCCTTAATGTTCCTCAAAATATAGAGAAAATAATTACATCCTTAAAAGTTCACTGAAATATAGAGAAAATAATTACATCCTTAAAGTTCCTCAAAATATAGAGAAAATAATTACATCCTTAAAAGTTCACTGAAATATAGAGAAAATAATTACATCCTTAAAGTTCCTCAAAATATAGAGAAAATAATTAGATCCTTAAAAGTTCACTGAAATATAGAGAAAATAATTACATCCTTAAAAGTTCACTGAAATATAGAGAAAATAATTACATCCTTAAAAGTTCACTGAAATATAGAGAAAATAATTACATCCTTAATGTTCCTCAAAATATAGAGAAAATAATTAGATCCTTAAAAGTTCACTGAAATATAGAGAAAATAATTACATCCTTAAAGTTCCTCAAAATATAGAGAAAATAATTACATCCTTAAAAGTTCACTGAAATATAGAGAAAATAATTACATCCTTAAAGTTCCTCAAAATATAGAGAAAATAATTAGATCCTTAAAAGTTCACTGAAATATAGAGAAAATTATTACATCCTTAACGTTCCTCAAAATATAGAGAAAATAATTACATCCTTAAAAGTTCACTGAAATATAGAGAAAATAATGACATCCTTAAAGTTCCTCAAAATATAGAGAAAATAATTACATCCTTAAAAGTTCACTGAAATATAGAGAACATAGATCATTAACGTTCGTCGAAATATTGAAAAAATAATTAGATTCTTATTTTTTATTAAAATATAGAGAAAATAATTAGATCATTAAAAGTTCACTGAAATATAGAGAAAATAATTAGATCCTTATCGTTTATCAAAATATAGAGAAAATAATCAGATCCTTAAAAGTTCACTGCAATATAGAGAAAATAATTAGATCCTTAATGTTCATCAAAATACAGAGACAATAATTAGATTCTTAAAGATCATCGAAATATAGAGAAACTAATTAGATCCTTGTCAGATGCTGCGGTCTTGCTACTGAAGAGATTAACGTCTGCTGGATATGTTAGTGAATTGCCGGTTTCGACTCGTTTCATAATCTCATTCATTGGTCAGAGCCTATTACATGCGTCTACTCTGTTAGTTATTCTATATTTATGTATGTTTTCTCTTTATTTAACTCGTCCTGGGTGTGGCGATAAATTACATAAGGTAGCAAGGCAACTTATCGGCAGATCGGAGGTTTTGAGGTGCGTGGAACTACCTCTTAACTGCTGTCATTCTCAGGTCCACTACGGCCCAGAGTGGTAGCGCCTGTTAGGGTCCCAACTATAGCCAAATAGTGACCCCCCACCAAACAAAGACTAACAATACATTTTATGCCCTCCGAAATATATATCTAAAAATCATACATTTACTCTGAAAATACAAAATATCTGCGCAAAATATCTGTAGTTGTATGCATAAAATTACTTACAAAATATTTAGATTTCAGCATTAAATAATCCACAGAGATTTATATACCGCCAAACAAAATAAAAAAAAGCAAGAAGAAAGAACTCTTTCTTGACATTAGTACATATAATATCCTACAAATTCTTACATCAAACAGTATTCCAAAATATGACTTCAACAAAACTACGGCATACAACCAACACTTATCTCCGCCTCGAGTAATCATGTCAGAACAAAATCTGAGTATTATTTACCATGTCTTCAGTTGTGAAAGCAGAATAATGTATATCATATTTTTATTACTTCAAATCTCCACACCCCCCAAAAAATTAAAATTCGGCATTAAATGACCCACGAAGGAGTTGATATGCCGTTAGACAAACAAATCAATCTTTATTTGACAACTATGCCGAGTAGACCTTAGTTAGAGTTTCTGGGTGGGATCACATAATCCGTCATGATAAATGCATTTAAGATGGCTTGTACACAAAATACTTTGGTCAAGATGGCGTGTGCCTTCAAGATAGCACAACCACCAACAGCTTCGTAACAGTTGTGTCCTCCCAGTTTGCTTCTCAACTTTTGTGTCAACCTGTCTTATAGTTTTCATGCACTTTCCAAGGTTACTCGACCGCCGTGGACATTTAATGGTTATGGTAATATTGTTTCCTTAAAACGAAACATTCGGTATTTAAAGACCGAACAACCAGTTCTGATTTGGATTGAATTTTTTTTTTTAAATCTTTCTCTTGAAAAACTCTTTCAGGAAAACATGTTTCTAAAGTCCAGTATCTAGTACCTGTCTCTCCAGTACTGATGGGTGATTCCTTTCTTAAAGTATAGAACATCAACATCCCTATTATATTATTTTCTCTTCGATTTAATTATGCTATCCATTTTAGTTCTTGCAGCTGTTGAATGTCCTCAAGAGATATGTCATTTTCTGTTATCTTATACAGTCCTTTCTAATTGTATAGCGAAGTCCCAAAAGGCTGAAAATGTATGATTCTCGGGGAGATCTATAGGCTTCATTCTCTGGGTACGATTTTTAATCGTCAATCCAAGAAAGCGGCTGTATGTAGGTAACCTTCTCGGTATTTCTGAGCGCTTTTACGCCATGCATGACATACGGATGGCGGTAACTTTCTCTTTGATTTAGCTTATCCTTTTGAACTTGATTCTTATTGTCATATTAGAGATGGAGGCAACTTCTGAATACAATGGATCTTCTATTTTATTCACATACGCCAGGTCAATTTGAATGACCTGTCGTATAGATATATAGCTTTCACCCTCTATGTGTTTCTCTATATCTTTCTTTCTCGGATCTTCTGTTATCTATGAAATTCATGACTTCTAACGTTTTGTTAAATTTACAAGCTCGTTGTGATGGTAGATAGCATTAAAAAACAACAAAAATCTACAGTAAATAACATCTAAGTGAAGTCGCACCTGATTGGATAACAATCTGTAACAATGTGAAGTTAAACCTGATTATATAACAATCTGTGACAATGTGAAGTAACAGTTTTTTAGTATAACAACACCGTGTGAGAGTATTTTTGTTACATGGTGTGTAAATATTTATACAATATTGCTTTAGCAATTTAACGATTTGTTAACAGTAAAATGAGTTTAACAAAATTATGAGTAATTCCAGTCAAAAGCGTATAAATTCCTATATTAAAAACTAGTGTCAGTTACATGTACTGTTCCCTGAAGTCACACAAGGACTAAAAAATATCTAAATTTCAACATTTATTATTATTATTATTATTATTATTATTATTATTTTTATTTCCTTTGATATCTGGCGTTTACACATTTCTTTCCGGGTCCCGCCCAGGGACCTAAGGTTAGAAATGGCATCATGACACTTTACAATGCAAAAAAAAATATAAAATAAAATAAAATAAAAAATAATTACATAGATAAAGCCCTTCGTAAAGTGTGGGCTGTACTTGTCAGAACAATGTTTTGTATCTCTTTGAGGCATGGACTTCCAGGGATCCCTTCAGTCAGCCTACTGGAATCTTTTCCAACCAGTCCAAGGGCTCCAACTACAACAGGAATTGTTGATGTTCCCATGTGCCACATTTTTGAGATTTCTATTTCAAGGTCCTTGTATTTTGACAGTTTTTCGAATATCTTCAAAGATACATTGCAGTCTGCAGGGACTGCCATAACAATATGGAGACACTCTATTATTATTATTATTATTATTATTATTATTATTATTATTATTATTATTATTATTATTAATTCGACCCTTAAAACGCATGAGGCTAGTTATGTATGCAAATTACTAAGATTCCTTTCCGGGGAAAGCAACAGAATGACAGGAGATTTCCATAAGATTCATACTAAGCTGTTTGATTAATTCCCCTTAGTAACCATTCAACAAAGGAGAATTCCCAAGATGTGCAAGTTTACCATCATATTACACACGCATAAGTTGCTGCCGGCGTTCCATTCGTCTTTACGCGTTACTTACCAGTAAAGCCGTTTCTTTTTTCATTCGAAGACAAGCAACATTTGTACAAAGACTTATAATGTATTGTAAATTTATATATTTTTAGACTTAACTTTAAAGAAATATAACTAGAAGACATACATATTTCTGAATTATTGCTTAACATTAGCAAACATTATTTTTCTTTATTTCTTCCTTTCTTAAATCGCGGTCTTCTTCTTATTATTATTACTACTACTACTACTATTATTATTATTACTACTACTACTATTATTACTACTACTTCTAGTACTACTATAATACTAATAATAATATTATTATTATTATTACTACTACTACTATTATTACTACTACTTCTAGTACTACTATAATACTAATATTATTATTATTATTATTATTACTACTACTACTATTATTATTATTACTACTACTTCTAGTACTACTATAATACTAATAATATTATTATTATTATTATTACTACTACTACTATTATTATTATTACTACTACTTCTAGTACTACTATATTATTATTATTATTATTATTATTATTTCCTTTAATTTCTGTGGTATAACATTTCTTCCCGAGACCCAATTAAAGAACTATGGTTAGAAATGGCACCATGGCATTTTCCACAGAGAATCTTTGTAAAAAAAAATAAAAAATAGACAACTTAAGATTGCTCACATTTTATATTATTATTATTTTTATTATCATTTGTGTATGTTATGTTTCCAGCTTTTTAACCTGTATAGCCGGATAAAAATTATGGTCCTTACAATTTATAGGAGAATTGTCATTTAATTGATTAGCACTTTTCTCAGTTTATGAAGTATTCCAATTAGGGCGATCTTCTGGGCAACCTCTCTGTTGATGTTACATGGGACACTGTTATTAAAACTGTCCATTCCGTTTCTCATGAGGAACAGAGCTCCAATTACGGTTGGTGCAGACGCAGTCTTCATTCCCCATATCCTGCTAATCTCAATCTCCAGGTCTTTGTATCTGGACAATTTCTCGATATTTTTCATGGTCGTCAGCACCCTGAAGGGATACGTCGCATAGAAAAGACGATATGATTTTCTGCAAATACGTAATGCTTGAGATGCTAAAATATCAGTGTTTTATTATATACATGCTCTTGAATTTAACCGCGCGAAAAATTAATTCGGATTTTCCAAATATGGATGATATGGAACAAAAAATATCTAAATTAAAAGAAATTTTCTGGAGTATCTAGCAACTGTCATACGCAGTCCCATTTGGCACAAGGCCGAATTTAATGTGGGATTCGGAACCCGTAGGTTCGGCCAAAAAATCGCCGTAGACCCCGTCTGTTTACCTTCCCTGACGAGACCCTGCCCTTCGGCATAGCCTCGTTCGGGTTACTCTCTGCTCGACATTACAGCTGAAAAAGATGTCAGTTAGACTTTATACAGATTTTCCAAGCGTAGCTAAGATGTGGCACAAAGCCAAAAGTAAGGATCGAACTCACTACTCAGTCGTAATTGTTCTAGCAAGACAAAACTGCTAACCATTACACCACGTCGAGGTGCCGAAAGCGAAATTATCTAGTGACAAAAAGTCTGACTTAGAAACTCCATTGTTGCACAGGACTGCAGTTACTCCATCTTGTTAAACTATAAAACGTTTTATTTTTCTGTACGTGTAGACGTAAAACGTCTTTTCTATGCTCAGATAACTTCACCAGATAACTTCACTTGTTACTGATTTGAGATTTTCATCTTCAAAAAGTAAAATTTCACGATTTTGGTTCTATTTTCGGTTATGAATTATCCTCGGTTAATCTAAGTAATGAAAAGCAAACAATTAAAAGTTTTGTTATGTTATGATATTTTTAAATACGATGTCTGTCAGAAAAGTAAAGGAACTGGGTATGCTGCGTGAGCTATAGGCGAAAGAGAGTAAAGCGGGTTGTGTTATTACCTAACATGGTATCTTGGGAGTATATAACTGTAATCTTAACTTTCTGAATCCATGACATTTTTTTTCACATGCGAAAATTCTAGCAGGACAAATCGTGGGTGGTTAACCACGACAATGCATCCGCTCACAAAGCCTGAGCATCCGCCTGTTTCTAGGCCGCACAGGAACAACCTTCGCATTCAGCGGATCTTCCTCCATGTGACAGATCAGCAAGGAGGCCCGTTTTGAAGGCGTGGGGATAACAAGAGGGTCGTAGCTGAGGGACATCCAAAAAGAATTCTTTCCGTAGTGCTGAGAAGCATGACAGATAAGGATGGAAAAGGGTATTAGATTCGAGAGAGAATAATTGAAGGGGAAAACATATATATATATATATATATATATATATATAAATATAAAAGTGGACATGGAAGTCAGCACTTAGAGGCGACAGTCTGTTTCATGTTAGTGCAATCGTCAGACGATTGCACTAGCATGAAACAGACTGTCGCCTCTAAGTGCTGACTTCCATGTCCACTTTTATATTTACACACGCTCTGTCTCTGATATTGAGCACTTTACCCCATAAATATAGCACACTTTAAGACTATATTTCTGCATATATATATATATATATATATATATATATATATATTGTGAGGACTAAAATAAATTGTTTGTGACACAAGTGCCGTTAGTTTTCAGACACACCTCGTATGTAGGTGAATTCTGGAACACACTGTACTTGGCTCTACAATATTTTTTACGAGAGTTTTGAATATGTTTTTATTCAACACACTGTGTGTTTACTCTTCTATAATGTCATTGTGATCTCTGGTCTATAACACTTACCAGCACCACGATCATCTGATTAGCCTAGTACCTGGACAATTCCTTCCATATGTTCTATGGTTTCATGCTTAGCGTGTCTTGGGAAAATAAGCCGGGTATAAGCCATCTCTCTCCGGATCACACAAGAGCCGATGTCGTCCTATTTAAAAGTCTCGCCTTGATCACAGACTGTTGATTCAATTTGTACAACCTTCAGTTCTCGACGTTGATATATGTCTTCGAATTCCCCCTTTTAGTGATACCTCATCACCATCGCATTGACGCATGCGTATGTACGGAGACCAGTCTCCATTGGGCTAGATGTCCGTTGACCCTAAAAGAAGTTCCATTCAGCCTTTGACAATTTTAGTTTTAATGCTCAGTCAGTTAAGTGCCAAACGTGATACGCGTTTGGGCGATCATGTATCTTTCCATACATGGCTGACGGGGCAGATCTTTTCCCGCATTAGATTACCTTTTCTTTCTGTGATAGACTGTTTGCCAACCAAGGTTTAAAAAAAAAACAGGTTAAAGAATCATACTTTTTAACCCATAGCTGGGGTGATGAGAATAGATGGATACATACCTTTGCCAAGGGAACTAGACTGGAATTCGAACTCGGCTCTCCGCGTTCTCTCTGCGTTATCCATTACACCACAATGCACATCCAGTTTTAAAACTGGATGTATAAATTTGGTGGGGGAAACAGATTTGTCACCGTTAAGCCGAACATGCGGCTGGTTTTACAGGGTTATATGGTAAAATTAGCACACTTATTTTCTTTGTAATTATTTCACCCCAAGCAAGGCGATAATATAAGTATGACGCTCTAGGTTACTGGGTGTAGAAGAGAATGAGAAGACTTTTATGAGGAATATATTTCAGGAAGACAGAAGATAGCGATTGGTGTTGAATTCAATTTTTTGAAGATGAGGTGACAGGAAAAACAAGGAATAGGACGAAAGTTCAAGTGGTGAAAAACGAAATTATTAGAATAGAACTTACGGTTACATTTAGATGTTGCAACAGTAGAAAGATGAAACCTAGTAGCCAATCTAGATGTACGCTTAATTTCGGGCCGTCGAAGTACGGAGGAAGGGATCTCATTAGAACAACTGCTATTAAAATATTTCTAGAAAAGACAGGGTGAAGCTATGCCGCAACGCTGGGAAAGAGACTGATGTCGACATGCCAGCTCAGGACTGATAATATTACATATTCTTCGAAAGATTTTATCGAGAATCTCGTGAAATATAGGATGAAAGGAATTCGAAAAGATAATAATATTAAACAAAATGACTAACTAAAGTTAAATCTTTTTTCTACATATAAATTACATATACATATATATTTCTACATAATATTACATATACTTTGAAAGATTTTATCGAGAATCTCGCGATATATAGCAGGAACACCAAACTTGGTACGGCAGCCATTTTCAATACAAGTATAATAATATATCCGATATCCGTCAGATAGATCTTATTGAGGAGAATATTTCGAAGTACACGTTTGATTTATAATGATGCTGATCCTCACTTGTTGACCTCCCCGCGTGTGGAGCTGTGCTAGCTTAACCTGATGGTAGTACACAGTTCGTTAAGAAACATATTAAAGATATTTACATTTTTCTTTAGACATGATGATCGTTTTCTTAAGCTTGTGCTTAGTTTAAAAAATATATTAAGAAGAAAATGAATCAGAGTGTAAGCAAAAATTGAATCAAAAACTTCAGAATTCTATTTTTTCTCATCATTTTTGAAGAATGAAATAAAAATATTAGATTAATATCTTAAAATGGAAAAACTAACAAAAAATGAATTCTTAATAAATGAAGTTTGATTAGAAACATGAGTGAAGTAAGTTTGACGATCGTAAAAATATAAACGCGAGAGAAATTTGAAAAAAAAAATCGAGGATCCCCTTCATAAATAAAGAGATCAATAAGTCACTAGATAAGAGAGTAACGATGTCACTAAAAATGTAAATATTTATAAGTATCTGATTAATAAGAAAGAAATACACGGTGAAGTGGGAGGAAAAAAAATTTCGTAAATTTAGAGATAGTACACAAAATTATGAAGGAAAAATGTTTTCCTATTTAGAAATGATTCATGCATAACAGACATTTTTTTTTTTTTTTGCCGGGCAAGTATGATATATGACTACAAGTTTTAAAAAATACTTTCGATAAAGAAAAACACACATACATAACCACCCACCAACCCGGGAACAAGTATATATATATATATATATATATATATATATATATATATATATATATATATATATATAGACGCATATGTAGCTATATAGAGAGATATATGTAAATTTTTGTAGATAGATATATATACTATGTGTGTATTCATAAAATGTGTCATCTGATTATTGGCAAAAATGACTTGCAAATGAAATATTTTGTTTTGCCTCCGTTTCATACTCTTATCTCAATTGCTATTCAGATCCGGTGCCATTCTATTAATGATCGACGACGGAGATTTTGACATGTGCATATATTTATGCGCACAGCAACACGCAAGCACACACGAATATAAAACGATCGACACACACAAACACAAGCACACAAACATATATATATATATATATATATATATATATATATATATATATATATATATATATATATATATATATATATATAGATAGATAGATAGATGCTCGCATATGTACATAAATACTTATTTATGAACATAAGAAGAATCTTCTGCATAATGTTCTCCATCTCTGCTCAGATTGTCCAGCAATCACTGCCCTATAGGAGGACCGATATTACATAAACAGTAAATTATTTTTCCTTCTTTTTAAACAGTTTTTTTGCTTTGCTTCAAACGAGACATTCCTGTTTCTTAATAGTTTGCTTAGCTGTTGGAAGGCATCTTTCTCTATCCCAATGTGCCTTTCGGTGTCGCACTTTCATTGTTCTGTTAAAAAAACATCCTGGGTATCTAAATGTCTGTACTTATTTGATTTTGGCATCGCCAATTCGTAATTCGCATGTTGGGGCTCCTGTTTATATGACTGGTGTTAACGTAACTTACATCTAAACAATTCAGTATTTATATCTAAGGTAACATATTTCTGTCAGCCTTCAGTTTATGCATATAAAGAAATTCATTTTACATATAGAATGCCTAGAACCATAGCATGAAAATCTCGATAGTGTTCTAGTAATTTACTAGTAGTAATAAATCTTTTGATATTCAACTCGGTAACCACCTTCACTTTAGAGCAGTGGTTGGTAACCTATGGCACGCGTGCCACACTCCAAGTAATTTCCAACGGCACGCAACCGCAAATGAGATCTTGAAGTCAAACGAATGACTGCTACAACGGAAAGAAGATATCTAGTTGTTTCAATTTTAATATATACTAAAGTACATATATATATACTCTATATTACTGTATAAAATATATTGTAGAACAGGTATATTGACCTTGTCTTGTATAAAAATACGTATGCTCTTGGCACACTGAATGATTTTAAAACGCTGATTCGGCAGATAGTTAGCAAACGGTTTCCGACCGCTGTTTTAGAGAACACAAATTCGTTCAGCATTAAAGTTCGATACGTTTGTAAATATAAAGTCAGAATTCACGATATACGTTTGAATTACTTTAGTACATCACCATTCACTGAATCCTCAACCGTGACGACCCCGTCATCTATTTCACTATTCTCCAGCCGCGAATATTGAAACTTCCAGTTTCGTCAGATTGAGAGTCTCATATGAATGTCCTACACGGCCTCATTGCCTAACATAGCATCCATATACAACTGTTTTCCCGGGTAAATGATTAAAAATTGTGTTATCCTCTATATTTATGAAACCAAGATAAGGCCAGAAATGGAGTACTGCTGTCGTATTTGTCAGGACCTGCTTAGACTCACTTTCTCGTCTCGATAGAATCCAAAAGATTCCCCGCGTTTTTGTGGATTACAAATTATTTTCCACCCTGCAAACCCTCTCTCACAGACGGGCTATGGAAAGCCTCTCGCTGCTCTATCACTATTTCCACGGAAAGTGCTCGGACTAACTTGATTCTTTGATTCTGATAGTTCTAACCTTCACGACTCGGACTCGCCATGCCACTCACATTGTAGCGAACCACCCTCGTTCTCTCTGTATTCCATCGGTGAAATGTAATTTCCACTCTAACCCCGACAAACTGCTCTGTGTTACCGACTCCCAAGCGATATTTTTTTTCCGATCACTACAATCTTAACCTGTTCAAGTCTAGGGTTAACCGTTATCTTCCTCTACCTATCTGCATGAATTTTCTTTTACTCTGTCACACTCTACCTGGAGTGGCTCCCTGGATTGTACAGGAAGGAACTCACCGTAAAAAAATGTCTTCAAGCAAAGTAATCCTCTTGGTCTTCAGGAATGCATTACATCATTAATTCTTATAGACTGGCGCTACAGAATCACAAACAAGTCTACTGAATAACAAAAAAATCATATCACCTAGTAATTTTTCAGCAGTGTCATTTTTATTTCCATTTCTTCTAAAAGAATATTATTGATTACATGTTCAGTCCATTGTATTCTCAGAATCTTTCTGTGGAACCATTCCATATTTGTCAGGGGCTGCCTAGCCTCACTTTCTCGTCTCGATATAATCCAAAAGATTCTCCGCGTTGTTGTGGATCACGAACTATTTTCCACCCTGCAAACCCTCTCTCACAGAATGGATATGGAAAGCCTCCCACTGCTCTATCACTACTTCCACGGGTCAATTTTATTAAGCCTCATTTTCTCATTAAAGTGCCCCAAAATTTTAACTGTCTCTTTCTTTTAAATATAAGTGCCCCTTTTATTTCCATTTCTTCTCAAAAATTGTTAATGCTTACATGTTCAGCCCATTGTATTCTCGGCATCTTTCTGTGGAACCATTCCATATTTGTCAGGAGCGGCCTAGCCTCACTTTCTCGTCTCAGAGGCTGACCTAAGTTCCCTACAACAACATACGTAACTAGAAAGAGGAATAAACATATATTCAAAATGTTGACTGTCAATAATATCTTGAACAAAAGTTTAGGAAGGAAACTGTCTCAAAAGAGAGATAACAGATATTGAACTAGTGTGACACTATGAGTTGGATATATGCGCACGCGTGTGTGTGTGTGCGCCCGCACATCTGTGTGTGTGTAAATATACACCCCCACATCTGTGTGTGCGTGCGCGCGCACACATATGTGCAAGAAGATTAGTTAGATTTGACCTGGGTATCAAACTTCAAGACCCAATGACTAGATTAGGAATCTAGATAAAACCATGTTTTGGACATATGGCCAAAAGGGTAGATAAGTGTTAAGTACTTGTCAAAATACGAAGATAGGAAAAAGGCCGGATCTGGTCAAAACTTAAAAGGGTCTGAATTTAATGTCCCTGAATCGGAGTCAGCTAGGCTAAGAAATATTTTTATGTCCACTTTCTTCAAAGTGAGAAATGGTCATGAAAAAGTTATGGGTTTATTCGTGGGTGTCCCTTGTCCGGAAATGATGAAAGAGGATTCTGCATATATACGGGAGCGCTTTGGGTCACGGCAGTTAGTTAGACTTAGTTTAGGTTCGAGGAAGGCTGATTTAGGCCGGAGCACGTAACACCGAAGAGCGACCCATTAGCAGCCGGACATTGTTAGTTAAGATATATATATTTTTTCGCCAGCCGAGAATCAGCCCAGATTTATCATCCACAAAAAGGTCACACGCCTTCCCTCCTCTTTTCGTCCTACCCAAGTTTGTAGTTGTGTTTTTCTTTTGCCTGTGAGCCTGCCTCTCGCTCGATCCGCCGCACAGAAATTCTACGACGTGGGGTCTATATCTTTGTGCAACGAGTTGCAGAGGTGGGTAGTCTCACACTAGAGAAATCTACAGGGTATACCAAAATTTTGTACACATAGCTAAAAATTCATACTTTCAAGAAGTGAAATTTTCAACAACAGTTTATTGAATTTTATCATTACCAAATAATCTTCAATATGATTTCTATTATTTGTGATGCGCTTTGCAAAATTCACATGAACTCGATGCAATAACCTTACATTGCAATTAATTGTAGCACATTCTCTCTTTGCATTCAATCTAGTGTTTTCCAACTTTAATTTTCATTGAGTATATCGTCTATTTTATCATAACCTAGAAAAAAGAATCTAATTCTTTCTTCTTTCGACAAAACTATGTTTAATCTGTGGCCCTAAAATATAGTTAATATGATTTCTTATGAGTCTAGACTTTAGGGAAAGCCTGTATTTTCACGAAAAATACTGTTTCTAGAGGAAGTCTTCATAAATGTCGACCATTAGAAATGTTAAATCCTAGGTCTATAAAGGCGGAATGTTTTCTGACTGAAAAATCATCGTTACTTTTTACAATAAACGTTTAGGAGAGTCAGCAGAATTTAGTTTATTTTTTAATATTAAAGTAAAATTACGAGGGTCATTCAATAAATAAGGTGCATTTTTCGGTATAAGGACTTCTAATACAGATAGAAGCTTACTGTTTTTTTATTTTTTTTGTTTTACTTCTTTTGTACATGGATTTAATTTCTTTTGCAGATTAAAACAAAAACT
>OZ038496.1:67742107-67812107 GCA_964036315.1 Acanthosepion esculentum
CTTTAGAATACCTCCGCCTAAAATATTTAAATAAATTGTTGGAGGTACAAATCCGTAATATTGCAAGAAAACGTAAAATTTATTTCTTATAGGCATTATGAAAAATAAAAAATAAGAGATGAAAACACAAACAAGACAGACCAACTTGTTTCGTTCCCAAGCTCATCAGGGTCGACTGGGAACATAATAATAATTTATTTCAAATTACTTTTACTCACACAAACACCCTACATACAATTAAAACATTAAAAAATGAAATGATTAAGTTTTATGAGGGTATACTCGTCTTCTAGGTCGGCTAGACAATCCCAATTACAGACACTCGCTCAACACCCAAATAGCCCCCACCCCCTGTTTATACTGCAACTATGCTGAGCAGCCCTTAGTTATAGTTTTATCTTGCAGGATCATCAATTTGAACATCGCCCCCGATAACTTGTGGCTTTGTGCCAGCAGGCTATCGACGGCCTTCAAGAGTTCAGTCTACCCAATTTCATTAACAACGTTTGGGTTTCAGGGTCTTTCAAAAAAAACATTCTTATAACATCAGGAGGTTTCCTTCCTGACTAATGGTGCGATTCGAACCCGGATCACTGAAAGCGAACGTTCTAACACTCGGCCACGCGCCCATGGGTGTGTGTGTGTGTGTGTGTGTGTGTGTGCGTGCGTGCGTGCGTGCGTGCGTGCGTGCGTGTGTGTGTTTAAATGCGTCACAAGAAAGTTTTACAATTGTTCATGGATTAGCAGTCACTGATATCAACACCGAGTAACTGCAGCCTGTTTCATGAGTGAACGCGAGCTTCCAGCTTGTAAACTGCGTTTAGTCATCAAACAGATTCTTATCGCTCGTCAGTGATTAACATCTTGAACCATTTATCACTTTAATCGGACTCATATTATGCGGTGTGTTACCCCCTATACCAGATGTATATTTTTAATTAAATAATGTTTCCTGTGCCTACATTTGGCCGTCAATTTGTTTCCCTTATTTGACAGCTAACCATGAATTTGCTCTAGAATTAGTAATTAGCCAATTGGTCTAACAACGTTAGTCAACTCAGCTGAACGTCTTGGTTTTTATATGGCGTAAAAGAGGAGTGATATATGAACGGATCGAGTTTGATTAGGGTTATAGTATAAGAAGCTCAGCCAATAAATGAAGGCGACACCACATACTACATAGGAACTCCTAGGGGGAATGGATATGACGTAACTATAACTATTGGCTTAACCTGAACCACAGAATATATAATGTTAGCGCTGCTAAGAAAAGAAACGTGAAATATCAGATGGAAAATAATGGCAAGTCAGGTCGTACAACGAAAATGGCGAAGGTTGTAACTTGTGCTAACAGAGTAATTACTAATTCTACAGTGTGTTAAATTAGAGAAACGAATTGATCGCCAATTATAGACACAGGAATAGGTATTTAAATTAGCGTATATATCCCGGGTAGTGGATTCCTGCCAACCACGGGTTCTATATGATGAATTTTAATTAATAGTTTAATATCATTATGATATAAAATATTTAAGCGCCGCTGACTGGCATTGTGCCGTCACTTCATTAAATACATACATATATATATATATATATACATATATATATATATATATATATACATATATATATATATATATGTGTGTGTGTGTATATATATATATATATATATGTATATAACCAAGTGTGGGATTGGTATATACGGAGTAAATTCCAATAACCAATAATTATTATTCATTAAAGAGTGCTCGATACAGAGTAGAGCAGACATAATCATTTATTTAAATATTATAACATAAATATGTTATAAAATCTCTACCAAAATAGCCATTTCGTTTCGACACTTCCAGTGTCTTATCAAGTGATGATGTTGAGATGGTCACCTTGATAAGACACTGGAAGTGTCGAAACGAAATGGCTATTTTTGTAGTGATTTTATAACATATTTATGTTATAATATTTAAATAAATGATTATATATATATATATATATATATATATATATATATATATATATATATATATATATATATATATATATCCGATGCATTGAGAACGAAAATAATATATAACTTCTAACGTCACAGCATTAATTCAAAAGAGGTCACAATACTGATACTAGAAGCAATAATTATTTATTATAAATTTATCATATAGACAAAAACAGTTTTATATACATATATATGTGTGTGTGTGTGTGTGTATAAAATATACGTTTTTATATATCCAGAACAATATCAGAGAAAACTATGACAATATGGAAAATCTTTTCGTGTGATGCGTTTTGAGTGATGCCACTACACATGCGTACGAAGGAGAAAGGTCACTGAGAATTTTAAATTTAAATTATTTTTCAATATATGTTTTGTGTACAGAGTCTAGTCGATTTCATTTAAAAATTTTGGCGGTTATAGAACACATCCAAATGAAAGATCTTTTTTTTTTATTTTTGTTTATGTTTCCAATCGCTTCTGTTATTAATTATGTCACATTGAATAATAGACGATCTGTCAAGAAAGGTAAAATGCAGCAAAAACACCTCGATATAATTTTCCTTTAGATGATCTAACGATTCAATCTCTTTATATTTTCCTCTTAGTTAATTGCTGTATTATTTAATTGAAGTAGCACTTTTAAAGCAAATTTATTCTCAAAGTCATTACAAGGACCAACTAATGCATTACGTATGTTGTTTGCAAAATATGCATTTGTATATGTTATTTTATTTAAATTCCTTGACGTTTCCCGGACGAAAAGGAAGTTGAGTTTAAATTTAAAATTCTTTTTCCTTTGTGTTGCATCAATGCAGACATGACAAACTGCCCGATGACTTCCCCAAGGACGAAAGTTGGGATACAAAAAATTTTCCTGGTGCCATAGATCACACTAGATTTTACTAATACACACACACACGCGCGCGCGCGCGCGCAGAGGGAGAGAGAGAGAGAAACACACACACACACACATGTATATATATATTATGGTGGCCTAACGATTACGTCTAGGATCATGCTAGACGTAATCGTCTATCGCCTCTAAGTGTTGACTTCAATGTTCACTTTTATATTTACATATGATCTTTCTCTGATATTGAGCACTTTATCCCATAAAAATAGTACACCTTAAAACTATATTTCTTCATATATATATATATATATATATATATATATATATATATATATATATATATATATATATATATATGTATGTACGTATATATTTGGGCAGCATGCTCTCTTTCAAAGAGACTTCGTTAAATGTCAGAGACAAGGAAAATGTGATGATTTTTTTTATTTAATTCTTCTGATATTCTTAGTTATATTTCGTTTGGCGGTAGCAATGGAGTGTAAAAAAATTCCATACGTCTATTGTTCCAGGAGCTTTCCAGCCATTTCTTTAGCCAATTTCAAGGAGAATTTGTAGTTAAGTACCTGTAATTACTTTTCAGACGTGTTTGTTTAAGATGTAGTTTCTCTAAATATTAGTATTCTTACGCTTTTAAAATCAGTTCACACTGACGTATGTTGAGAAGAGGCTTGGCTCGTCATACATATGTGCGTGTATAAATAATTTGATGTGATTTTTTAAGCTATAGGTATTTTTGTCATGCTAATAATATTTCTAGGTACGTGGAAAGAAAAAATATGGACATAGAATTTGAACAAAGAAATATTAACAAATAAATTGACTGAACATTTTACAAAGAAAAAAATGAAAAATGGAATGGACGGTGAAAAGTTCAAAGCAAACTTAAGTGTCTGTAGTTGATTACTCCCATTTTACAGGAGCGAAAAAAGTACCTCTTTTCGCTATGAAAATACAGCGAGAAAGAGATCAAGTCTATCGAATCTAGCAGTAATTAGAGTCAGGGGGAGATAATTTCGAAATCTCGCCGACTGTGATTAGAGAGCGGTAATCCAACACATGCATCCATATGTGTAAATGCTTAAGTGTGTGTGTGTGTGTGTGTGTGTGTGTGTGTGTGTATGTATGTGTGTGTGTGTGTGCTTGAGAGATTTTGTATATTTGAGAAAAAAACTGAGATTTTCTTTTGTATGATTAAAAAAAGAGTAAACTTGTTTTGGCGATATATCATATTTTGCGAAATCTAGAATCTTCGTAAAACCGATTCCCCATTATGAAGCGAGTTATAAAAACTTTCCCTTTCTATATTAGCACCGCAAATAAAAAATAAAACTTTAAAATACAAAATGAGTGTAGAAGAATAGGACATAACAATATATATATATATATATATATATATATATATATATTATGTAGATAAGTAAATAAAAGCATTTCTTGTAGATAATAAGCGACTTCTGTCGACTGTTCTGTGATGCCGACATTTGGAACAGAAATAGATCATGTCCACAAGGAAGAACAGCGTGAGGCTGCGTTGCGGTCTAATTTGCCGACCATCTAAACCTGTGTTGCCTGCACTATTAGCGAGGAGAGATTTGTACAGTAAGGTCAAGGGGCGAGAGGTGAGAGTCAGATAATAAAATAAGGGACTGAGCAGCACTGATAAGACATTGAAACGCAAGAAGTCCAAGGCATACCTCAGCGTATAGATTATTTCTGTATACACATTTATGTAAGCGAACAAGAGGGGCAAAGGTATTCCCATAAATATTGAATAATATATGCAAACAGCACAGCACATATACAAAAGTAGACATATCTGTTTCTGTGTACATAAAAACATATACGTAAAAAAACACACACATACATACACACACATATGCATATATCAAGTGACTGTCAATTCAACACAAACACACACTATCACCCCCACTCATATATATATATATATATATATATATATATATATATATATAATTATTATTATTAAAATATAAGAAAAATTTTCATTACATACCGAACGTCAGCAAAATGTTAAATAAGATAGAACCACCCATGGAACCTTATATATATATATATATATATATATATATATATATATATATATATATATATATATATATAGTGTGTGTGTGTGTGTTTGTAATTTGGCAGCAACTTTTCTTTTAAACATGTTGTGTTGAATGTCAAAGACAACATAGTCCTGCATATTTTCTTTTGAATTTTCTCATATTTTCTAATGAGACTTTTTATTTGAAATAAATAAATTAAATAAAAAGTCTCATTAGAAAATATGAGAAAATTCAAAAGAAAATATGCAGGACTATGTTGTCTTTGACATTCAACACAACATGTTTAAAAGAAAAGTTGCTGCCAAATTACAAGCACACACACACACATATATATATATATATATATATATATATATATATATATATATATATATATATATATATATATATATATATATATATATATATATCAGGTTCCATGGGTGGTTCTATCTTATTTAACATTTTGTTGACGTTCGGTATGTAATGAAAATTTTTCTTATACTGATTGAGACATTCCCCCTTTTGTGAAAAATTGAAGTCTTTGGACTGAAGAGCTCCGTAAGGCATGTAACTGTCTCGTCAAACGTCAAATCGTCTTTTTCGGTAGAATATAGTCCACAAATTTTGTGTACTCCTCTGTTCCCAATTTTCTGAGTAACAAACGTAGCTTCTTAGCTTCCGTCCAATTTTGGCAATCAATGTTGAAAATGTCTTCATGACGTCTCTAGTAGTCCCCGAAATTTTTATCATCTTCTAAAGAGTATTTAAATGTTTCTATTGTGTTCCAAACTGCGTCTTGAGAAAAAGTCGCCTTTTTTCGATATTTTTGTTGTTGTGTGTTACCCGTTACTTTACTATTAATTCTTGGAGTTGCATTCGTCTTTCTTGATTTTTCTTCTGTGTTTGGAGTATTACATTTTCCATTTTTTCCAGTTGTGAGAGAAATTGTTTTTGCCATTTGTCTTCCATTCTTTCTTGGAGTTGTAGTTGCTGTTCATTTTGGTATTTTACAAGTTCTACCAAAATACTTTTAAAATCCTCCATGATAAGAGTCTTACGAAAACCTCAATTTTCCGTATTTTGAGGAAGTACCATGTTAATGACGGTGGTCACGCAAAATCCTCGCAAATCCTCGTAAATCTTTGTCGCCCAGTTGTTGTGGATGCTGGCAACGGCAAATTTATTTTTTGTGTCTCCGAGAAGTGCAAATCCTCGTCGCCAATTTGACGAGAGAAAAAAAATTGTTTTTTCTTTCCGTGTGGGTCTGAAGTCCTCGTCGCCACGTTGTTGTGGTGAATGGAAATTTTTTTTTCTTTCCGTGTGGGTCCGAAGTCCTCGTCGCCAAGTTGTTGTGGTGACGAGAGAATTTTTTTTTTCCGAGTGGGTCCGAAGTCCTCGTCGCCATGTTATTATGGATGCTAGGGATGAAATCCTGCACAAATAAATAAACAACTTCAGTAATTGAAATTGGAAAATAAGTGTATTGAACGTAACAATACAACTTGAAATGAAAATTAGTAGTCCAGGAATGCGGGTTAGTAGAAAGTATATGTACAAGTCTCTGTAAATGAAGCCGTAATTCTCTCTCTCTCTCCCTATCTCTCTTTCTCTCTCTCTTTCTCTCGCTGTGGACTCTACGTATCTCAACCTTATCTCAACGTATCTCCAACTCTGTCAGTATAAGAAAAATCTACACTGCATTGTGACTGTCAGTTTACTAACTTAAGCAGTGTATATATAGACCCTTATCGCTTTGTACGAAAAAGTAAAATGAGAAAATTTCGTTAACTTTTCTCAGTTTTCCCTGTAGCCGAAATATTTAAATTTTTTTATATACTTTTTTCTTTTATTTAAGAATTTGTATAATTGTTGTTTTATTTATTATAGATGACACTCGCTCTAAATTTTGGCATTTGAAATAAAGCTTTTTAGATTTCATTTTTGGGATATGACTGCTTCAGTCTTCTGTGACGTAATATATTTTGGGCAGCGTTGGCGGAATTAAACTCATTTTTGTCATCAGAAGCTCAAACACAAATAAACACACACTCGAACTACTATCGTTAAATCGAATTGAATTCTCTCATTCACTATGTGTTTATTTAAAAATAAATATGATTAAGTTCACTTTCATCCCTTCCGTGCGCCAACGGATTAGGTGTAGAATCTCCGACTGACCCCAATTCAGTCGAGTTTCTATTTTAGCTAGAGACAACCGGCCGTCTAGCCACACTTATGAGCTGTGATACAGCGAAACAGTCTGTCTGTGGATGACAATATATATGATCCTGAAAAATTTGTTTCGGTTGAAGTCTCAGGGGAGGAAGTGTGGGTTTGTAAACAATGATTATTACGGCTAATAATACAAGACTCTTCGTTAAATCGAATTGAATTCTCTCAGTCTTGTTTATTTAAAAAGTAAATACGCTTAAATTCACCTGCATCTTTGTCGTGCGCCAACGGATTAGTGGTAGAATCTCCGACTGACAGTAATTCAGTCGCGTTTCGATCTTAGCTAGAGGCAACCGGGCTTCTAGCCATACTAGCCATACGAATGAGCTGTGATACAGCGAAACAGTCTCTCTGTGGATGACTGTACATATATATATATATATATATATATATATATATATATATATATATATATACCATTGGAGATTCCCTTATCTCTAAGTGACCTAAATTTTAATTAAGACCTGCAAACTAAAATCAAAATTTGGCAAAAGCATATTTGTATCTATAAAAAGAATGTATAAACATAAAAATGTCTTAAAATAATTGTCGGACTTTGTCCATTTCATAATATATATATATATATATATATATATATATATATATATATATACTAACAGTATAACCCGTCTTTGACCGTTAAATTGGAGCAGTTTACGTTTAAAGTCAGCCCACCCGAAAATCAATATTGGTAACAATCATTAAGAGTAACTTAGGAACATCCTCAATTGGGGAAGTTAACAATTATAATGGGGGTGCTGAAAAGGGCCATTTTTGCGTTTCCTATTTTGTTTCAGCCTCGCGTATAGCAGGAGCTGAAGAGGCGTTTCTCCTCAGCCGTTGAATGCTTTGATCATCAGTTTCAGCCTCGTGCGTAGAACCGTTCAGGTATGCACTTATGGAAAGCTTGTGGCTACTGTTGATCTTCGGACTCAGTGGCTCTGATTGAAGTATTCCGTGAGTCATTTTGAAACAGGTAAACTGAACGTTCTAAAGACGATTCGTTATCTCGCATTCGCTTGGTGTGTGAGACTACCCACCTCTGCAACTCGCTGCACAAAGACACTGACCCCACGTCGTAGAATTTCTGTGCGGTGGATCGAGCGAGAGGTAGGCTCACAGGTAAAAGAAAAACACAACTACAAACTTGGGTAGGACGAAAAGAGGAGAGAAGGTGTGTGACCTTTTTGTGGATGATAACTCTTGGTTGATTCTCGGCTGGCGGAAAAAATATATATCTTAACTAACAATGTCCGGCTGCTAATGGGTCGCTCTTCGATGTTACGTGCTCCGGCCTAAATCAACCTTCCTCGAACCTAAACTAAGTCTAACTACCCGTGGCCCAAAGCGCTGCCGTATATATGGAGAATCCTCTTTCATCATTTCCGGACAAGGGACACCCACGAATAAACCCATAACTTTTTCATGACCATTTCTCTCTTTGAAGAAAGTGGACATAAAACTATTTCTTAGCCTAGCTGACTCCGATTCAGGGACATTAAATTCAAACCCTTTTAAGTTTTGACCAGAGCCGGTCTTTTTCCTATCTTAGTATTTTGACAAGTACTTAACACTTATCTACCCTTTTCGCCATATGTTTTTATCTAGATTCCTAATCTAATCATTTGGTCTTGAAGTTTGATGCCCAGGTCAAATCTAACTAATCTTCTCGCACATATGTGTGCGCGCGCACGCACACACAGATGTGGGGGTGTATATATACACACACACAGATGTGCGGGCGCACACACACACACGTGTGCGCATATATCCGAATCATAGTGTCACAGGTGGACCTAGCGGCAGCGGTTTGCGACCTAAGCAAGTTCTTTTCTTTCGTTGCATGTCTTAGGCAAGTATGAATTGTCAAATGGAATGCATGGGCAAATACCAGACGAGCATGCTGGAAGCTACCGGGATCACTAAGCTCGAATAACTTCAGGAAAGGTTGGAAAAATAAATGTTGAGTAATAAAAAATACTTATTACTACAGTGAATGCAATGCAAAAACTGGCAGGACATTAAAAAAAAATTATTGGGCAACGACAATGTATGCAATGACTTAAATTGTAGTAGTAAGCTTTATGCAACGGAATAGGTAACCTCACTTGAGCGAGATTGAACGCTTGGCCAAGAGGAGGGGAATGTGTAATTTGGACTCAACACCTGCACTGAAGAATTATCTATCACCTGTTGAAACGCATAAACAACATCCCATCACACACACACACACACACGTACATTTTGCGACTTATTGATATAGATAATATTGTTGTAATAATTTAAACTATTTATTTTTATAAAGATTTTATGAAAGATATATATCCAAGAACATATAGTATAAATAGTACGACGTTGCTGAGTTATAATGGGCAGAAAGCAGTGAAGAGCCATCGTCACCAAAAATTGAAGAATTATCTAAAAAACATAAAACCTTCATCGAAATAGGATGAAAACTGTGAAAGCGCATAAAATCCGATCGCACGCATACACATACATACATACATACACATTTTGAGAATTTTATATATACATATATATATATATGTGTGTGTGTGTGTGTGTGTGTGTGTGTGTGTGTGTGTGTGTGTGTGTGTGTGTGTGTAGATATACAAGTGAAAAACTTCACAGACAAATTTAAACCAGCACTAAACACATCATAACCCCACACTCCTAAACACACACCATATACACATAGTGGCAAAACACACTAGTCGCACAACACACTCACCGACGTGCGCGTACACGCACGCAAACAAACACACCATAAAAAAATACATGTAGTTACTATTAATATTTCTTTATAATAATATAATAGATAATATATATAAATGGAGAACAACTATATATATAAACATAATGGCAAAACCGAACACACTAGACGGCCCACATGTTTGAGCGCGCCCACACACAAACACACACGGACTCTACATACCATACAATGTGAATTCAATATATATATATACAATGTGTGCATATATATATATATATATATATATATATATATATATATATATATATATATATATGTATACAATGTATGTATATATACATTTTGTATATATATATATATATATATATATATATATATATATATATATATAATTATTAATTTGAAATTTATAACATAAATATGTTATAAAATTACTACAAAAATAGCAATTAAGTTCCAACACTTCTAGTGTCTTATCAAGTGCCGTTCACTTGATAAAACACCAGAAGTGTTGAAACAAAATTGCTATTTTTGTAGAGATTTTATAACATATTTATGTTATAATTTTCGAATAAATAATTATATTTGCTCTACTCTATATTGAGCACTCTTTTAAGAATATTATTTGTGGGTTATTGGAATTTATTCCATATACACCAATCTTATACTTGTATATATATATATATATATATATATATATATATATATATATATATATATAGCATTTTAAGCAGTTTTCATGAACTATGAGAGTCAAGGAAAATTTAATTATTCTTTTCTTTATATACATACATATATGTATATATATATACATATATATGTGTATGTGTGTGTGTGTGTGTGTTTATATATATATATATATATATATATATATATATATATATATATATATATATATATATATATATATATATATATATGAGTGTGTGTGAATATCTTTACATTTGTATGGATTCATGAAAATACGTACATATTTATTGCTGTTTCTTATAGAAACACGAAAAATAAATTGGTGAAAAACGATTTTTTCTTAAAAACTTCCGAAAGATAGGCAAATGCATCTCGGAATCATATGCTCGTCTGCAAAATATATTTCACAAAAACACAATTATTTTTTTTCTTTCTTTTAAATTGTTACACGTTGGTTATTTATTTTGAAGATGTTTAAAACCTGATCTTCCTTCATCTTTAACAAGAATTTTTTCTCACCCGCCGAGACATGATCTGCATTCTTCTGAGAAATAGATTTCAAATTTTTACGCAACTTTTAGATGAAATGTTTCTGCTTTGTTCACACCGAATTTCGGGAATAAGAACCGTATTACACATTTCAGACTCTTGTATCCTCGTGCTTTAAGTACTTCTTTGAATTAATAAAATATTCTATTTTCTAATTACTCAGTGATTTAAACGACGCAGAGTACCAGGTGAACTGCCATTATAACTTTATGAAAAGATAAGTGAAATATGAGAACTCTGGTGTATTACTGGGTTTTATCTATAAATCTATATTTTGGTCCGTCACATCTTCCTTTTTTCTTTAATATCATAGACAACTACATAAATACAGTTAATGATTTTTTATAAATATATAAGAAGTATTAACCTACTTAAAATTTTTACACAACTTTTACATTGATGTTTCTGGTTTATTAGCACCGATTTTCAGGTTTCCAGGTTTCAGACACCTGTATCCTTTTGATTTAAGTACTTCATTGAATTAATACAATATTCAATTTTCTAATTACTCTGCAATTTAACCAATGCAGAGCACCAGGTGAACTGCCTTTATAACTTTATGAAAAGTTAAGTGAAATATGAGAACTGGTGTATTACTGGATTTTATCTATATATCTTTTGATCCAGCACGTGTTCCTTTTTATCTACATAAAGTACAATGAACTTTGATAAGTATATAAGAAGTATTAGCCTACTCGAGGAGTCAAAAATGGCAGCAATTGTTAGAAACTCTCTTCTAGCACAAACAACCTACTGCGGTAAAAAAAAAAAAAAAAATCGTAAATATTTCCTTATGTTATCTTTTTTTACGTAGGCGACATTGATTTGTCATGGAGGTGAACACTTTTATATTGGCGAGGGTAGGGCGGCTTTCGACAAAGCTTATATAGACATGTCACAGCTGCTGAATGTATAAATGTGGAATTAGTTTTACAATGCGTTTTAAGAACCATTCTAGCTGAATAATGCCCTAATGATCCGACCACTCTCACAATATTATCTTTGTTTTATGGATCTCAGATTTGGCCACGGTTTTTCATATTTATGGGTGTCAGTTAATTGAATTTTCCGTTAAATATTGTCCTATCTAATCCGTTTGTCATAAAGTGCTACGGTAGACACACACACACATGCACACACATATATATACATATATATATATTGTGTGTATTTAGGTAACATTTTTTTCATTCATACATGTTTCATTAAATAATATAGACAAGTGTTGTTTATTTATTTTTTGTAAATTCTTTTCATATCATCTGATAAGCTTAATAACATTATCATTAAACGAAGAAAGAAAATCACAATCTTTGATAATGGCTTATGTAAGCCGAAAGCTTAGATTGGATTAAAAAGATATATATCAATATTGTGATTTTCTTTCTTCGTTTAATGATAATGTCGTTTAATGAAAAATTTCCAAGAGTTCACCTGTAGAAAAAGACAATATTTAAAAATGTAAAATACAATGGGAAAGCTGTAATAGTTGCCGACGCGTTTCGTTCGATGTGGAATTTCTCAAGGCAAAACGAAATGAAATTATTAAACAAAGTAACTAACAATAACAAAACAAAATGTCCTTAGCGTTCTCTAAATTCTTCCAGTTGCTAAAGACATTTTGTTTTGTTATTATTAGTTACTTTGTTTAATAAATTCATTTCGTTTTGCCTTGAGAAAATCCACATCGGACGAAACGGGTCGGCAACTATTACAGTTTTCCTATTGTCTTACATATATATATATATATATATATATATATATATATATATATATATATATATATATATGTAAGACAATAGGAAAACTGTAATATATATATATATGTAAGACAATAGGAAAACTGTAATATATATATATATATATATATATATATAAGACAATAGGAAAACTGTAATAGCTGCCGACCCGTTTCGTCCGATGTGGATTTTCTCAAGGCAAAATTAAATTAATTTATTAAACAAAGTAACTAATAATAACAAAATGTCCTTAGCAACTGGAAGAATATATATATATATATATATATATATATATATATATAATGTGTATGTATATAAATATAAATATATATATATATGCAATTTTTATATATATATATTATTTATCTATTATATATGTGCGGTGCTTCATGGAAAGCGCTCAGTATCGGCGATACAGCTAATGTATTTAATTGCGTTGATGTCAGTTTGTCACCCTGGCTTTCATGCTCTTTGCCAGCCCATTCCAGCTCACACAAACAAATATGTTTATGCTTGTGTCAGCTGCAATGCATGAACGTGCGTGTATGTGTGTATACGTAATTATGAGTGACGTTCCAGCGACAATTTTTCCTCCATTTACCACCAAACACCGATATACGCAACCATGAATAAATTAATTAGTTTGCCTGACGATCGCAAAGGGCGTGAAACCCAGGGTCACAAACTCACATCAACGAAACTATATATATATATATATATATATATATATATATATAATATGCACATTTCATTGAATACGACAGACAAGGTGATTTTATCTATTTTTTTATACAATTTCTCATGCGATCTAATTTTTTTTTTCTTTTCGGATGATAAATCATACAAAAACTCTGAAATAAGAAATAGACTCACTCTACACATTTCTGACCATAGCTCAATTAGATCTCATTTAATATTCATGGAGACCTGACACTATTCGTAACATACTTGTTGACAACACTAATGTAATAGAATTATCTACATTTAAAAAAAGGCTAAATATAAAGGAAGCCTTATTAATAAAAACAAAAAAAAAACAACACTTAATAATATTAACTTTGAACATGGACACAATATCTTGACAGTGTTTTGAAAAATGAAAACATTTTATAAAACATACATACAACAAACTATTTCTTATTTAAGAGATAAAATATTTAATCCTTGAAAATGGCTAAATGTATAGCCGAAAGTGCTCGGATAAAAAGAACATATATATATATATATATATATATATATATATATATATATATATATATATATATATATTGTTAGAAATGGTAAGATTTTTATTGGTGGGAAAAGACTAACAAAACCCTGCCACACGAGTAAGAGAGATTTTATTGCAAAATATATGCTATGCAACAGAGCAATGCAATATGAAATTGGCAACTTAAAGAAGGACAGATGATTTTTAACAATAAAAATTTGAATATTAAAACAGAAGAGTAAGCAAAAAAGAAGTTATGATCAAGCTGGAGCCAAACACACACAGGTACAGACAATTTCTTTCTATTCTTATTGTCGAGAGTTCATATAAGCTTGTTCACCAGTAAAATCGACATAAAGGCGAATAAACCAGAGACAATTAAAGAACACCAAATATATTCTAAGTATAGCAAAGGGAATGAGAAAATATTGCAGCCAATGAAAGGAACAAAGGCTTCGTATCTGTACACCTTTGGAACATTTTAAAATATACTTTTTACTTTATAAAAAATACTAATATTTCAGTCCGATGAATACTTGATTGTATTAGAAATAATTTAGCATGTATGTCAAAGATGTATTACTGATACAGTAATTGTGGCACAAGGTCGAAAAAAGGGGTGAGACTGGTCATGTCTGGTCATCACAGGCCAATCGGATTCACGACCCAACCATTCCTTACAATATACTCATTCACCATAACAATTTATCCGTTATCATTCGTGTCTTCATACAGCAAAATACTTCACACACACCGGGCACCTACTGAGAAAACCACGCCATGTTAAAAATCCGAATGTGTACAATTGTGTATTATGTATGTATATATATATATATATATATATATATATATATATATATATATAACAGAAGTATATCAGTGAAATGATGTTGGGGAAGGATGACCGCGAAAATGAAAAAAAATGATGTTAGTATGACCCGTCCATTCTACAAAAATAGCATTTATGTCATCAAGCAAGGAATATATTTAGAATCTTTTATGAACAGTTTAGAAATACGGACTTTTTGTTTGTTTTCGTTGTTATACTCAAAACTCTACGATAAAATTAGTAAAATTCATGGGATTTTTTTTAGCCAAACACTTTAGTTACTTCACGGGATATTGTTGTCTTCATTCTGCTTTTGATCCTTAGAATATATTTTATAACAATGCCAGTTATTCATTGTGACGCTTCAGCATTTCTCTTACTGACAAAAAGATTATGTGATTTCAAATACTACAAGAATCCGTGGTTAAAATTGTAGTTAAACTTAATTCCCAGATAGGAATGAATTCAATCTCTGAAACGGGAAGCACTATTTCTGTGAACTGAATAAACGCTCCAGTTTTATTTTCCAGTTTTAGAAACCTGCAAGGTAGATATCCGGAAAAAGAAGAAAAATTAACCGATTGAAACTAGGAGTTTAGCAACCAAAAAGAACATGTGATCCGAAGAGCAAAGCATACGATGGCTTTTTTAGGCGACAATAGATTTTTTGCTCTAACTCAATAAGGCCAAATGTGGTAATACATATCTGTGTGAATTTGACTTGATTAACGATAGTAATAATTGCATTAACTTTAACAGGAAAGTATGTAAGTGAGTAAGTAGAAGAAAGTCGATTTTTTTTTCATGACAGGTTTGCTATACTTGGTCATAAATAAGCTAACGATAGTCTAACCCTGAAGCTGTTGTCTGTATTTGTGACCTACACTCCTGTCACCTATATTTTCTTAAAGTTTTATATAACATTTCCGTAATTGTTCTGAAGACTTCATTTTAGAAAATTATTTTTTGCACTCTTATTTAAATAATAATAATAATAATAATAATAATAATAATAATAATAATAATAATAATAATAATAAAACGGAAACTGATAATATCGCGAATTTGTCTCTATGTGCGGTTATGGAATGGATATCAACTCGGAATCACAGATCCGAGTTCGATTTCCAATGGAGTTACGTTACATTTACTTACGCACAAATATCCTATTGAAGAACGGTGTTAATCTATATCTTCTCCTTCCAGCCTTTCTTTTATATACTAATGCTGATCAAATAAAGGGCTCAAGAGCCACTCAAAGTAAAGGGATAATTTGAATTAAATTATTCAAGGCTAAATGTTCCTAATGACCTCTGAAGGCAAACAAAAATAATGTTTTGTGACACACTAGTACTATTTTAATATTAATATTCACACGATAAAATTCCCGAAAACCAAATTAGAGGGTTACTTAAGGTGTTGTATGAGCTTTAAAAAAGGCTGGATGTGAGGTTTATGTGGTTATGCCGGAAAGATAGGATTCGCCCTAGACTTGAAGTGGTAAGTACTGTAGTTATTGTGAACAAATCCTGTCAGGAGTGTGTCGCACAAACCATCAGTTTTTAGGAAGAATCTGTCCTAATGGAATTTAATTCTATCCAATCAAATACTAAGGGAATGAGGATGATTAACCCTGGGTGTTCGATGAATGGTGGGTCGTAATTGTAAAGATCAGGGGTTGTAGGTCTAAGGAACGTAGTAGTCAGAACACATACCATGGAAACAGAGATAGACTCGCGACGTTTAATCTGTGGTTATGAGGTTGTAGGGTTTTAAATAATTCATCAGCCACATATCTGCGACGAGGCTTTTGAACTCTATCAAGGCAGGTAAGAGAATGGTTAATGCAATATTCACTCGCAATATAAAAACTTCTTCTTACAATCCGAAATTTGAGTTGGGAGTAAATATAGACGAAATATGGATCGAAATCCGACAAAATAAAGAACAAATAGGAAACGTCTTACTATATTTATTTATTTTCAATAATTTACTATATTTATTTTACTATATTTATATTTATTTATTTTATATTTATTTTTATTTATTTATATTTATTTTACTACATTTATATTTATTTATTTTATATTTATTTTTATTTATTTATTTATATTTATTTTACTATCTTTATATTTATTTATTTTATTTTTATTTATTTATATTTATTTTACTATATTTATATTTATTTATTTTATATTTATTTTTTATTTATTTATTCATATTTATTTTACTATATTTATATTTATTTATTTTATATTTATTTTTCTTATTTATTTATATTTATTTTACTATATTTATATTTTACTATATTGCTCTATAATTGTAAAAAAAAAAAGTGATTGAGACATTACGTTTATAAGTCCTAAAAATGTAGTAGTTCTAAACGCTTTTGAACTTTGTCATAACTGAATAGTGGGGATTTATAATGAGTGAATTAAAGCCTCGGTACTTTTTCATACGAGCCAAATCTCTTCAGCTTTATTTTTTTTAAAATATTGCGAACATTTGAAATCGTAAAATTTCCCACCAATTTTAAAGAGATGTAATATTAATAGCACAACTGATACAGTACAATAAAACACTGTTTACTGTTGCACTCATTTTTTATCGTCATATTCACAACGTTTCGGCCGTCGTCAATTCCGCTCCTCTTCAGGTGATATACGTTGGAATGCCGCGTCGAATCCTTTATTTAGTCCACAGGGATAGATTGTTCTAGTCCCACGCGCCATGATTTTCTGTATATTTTTGTTTTTTTTAACTCCATTTATTAACTGAAATCTCCAAGATTCTCCTAAGCATCAGCATGAACACAATATGGGAACCAACAATAAAGAGAGCAAAAAAAAAAAAATTAACAAAAATTGCAATATGAAATTATATAAAAAATGATAACAGAGAAATTATGTTTACAAGGCCCCAAAATGTATTACCTATTGCCCTGAAGTTCAAATGATTCAATGGATAAAAGCGTTAGTTAATGTAGTCCAGTGACTTGACCCAAAGAGTGAGTAAAATACAGGGCCACAGCAGAGGTGGGAAAAAAAGAAAAAAAAAAGAAAAAAAACTTGGAGAGTTACTAAAAGGGAATTAACTGTGAAACTTCGATTTGGCACGTGGACTAAATAATGGTTTCCATTCGAAATTCCTGCGTATATCACCTGAAGAAGGCCGCAGCGTACAACGGCCGAAACATCGTGAATATGACAATAAAGATGAAACGGTCAGAACAGTGTAAATAGTTACAATACCGAACCTAAGAAATATAGCCAGATAGTACAATAAAAATTATTAATTTTGAAGGATGATCTTGTATGAATTGACGTTCCAAATGCCACATTAATATACGAGGATCGGCTGGAATTTTTATAAGCCGTCGGATGTTGTATTCTGGTCCATTTGCATATCTTTTAGTCTACCAAAACCAGATTATCTACTTGTATTTTTATCGGACTATGAACTTTCCAGCCGACCATCGTAATAAAAATAACATATTTTAGTCACCCGCGGTGGAGGAATGGATTGCGGCTCGGATTGAGGAATCGGAGAGCCGAGTTCGAATTCCAGCCAAATCCATGATCCATTATATACGTGCTAATAATCTTCGGAAAGGTATGAATCTTCTCCACCGCACAGATATAGGTAAACAGCAGGAAATACTGGGTTCTATAGCCTTGGAATGCAACTGGTCTACTGCCGAAAGAAATGGCAGCCTTCTCTGAGAAAAATCTGCCTCCTTAGTCAGGTATCGAAAGATAGATAATCGCTTAAGCGTGTATCACGCATGACATTTAACTGACTGATTAGTTATACGTACTTAGTATATTAGTCTTATAGATACTCTCGTATAATGCCGCGTACTTTCTTTTGCTTGTTTTGTATTTGCATTGAAGCAATTCTATTGGAATGCGATAAAGGGAGATGGTGAACCAAATATTATATACTAAACTGATTTGACAAGACTCAATACATTTCACATGGACTTTCCTCAAGTGAGCTCTTTGTGAAATAAGTATTTTCTTGTCTCATTACAACGCTCAAGATTAACAAGAAAGAAAAAAAATAAACAACTTAAAATCAGATGTGATAAATGCGGGAAGATTTATCAATTCTATTCTCTGGTCGACAAAAGCAATTCGATATCTGCGCATAGAGCGCCTGCGTGTACTACTGCGTGTGCGCCTGCGTGTGCGCCTGCGTGTGCGCCTGCGTGTGCGCCTGCGTGTTTGCTTTATTTGCGTAATCAATCCCGCCGTATCTGGAACCATTATTCTTCCATTTTGCTTCGCAGTGCTTTTTTGTTTTATTTTTTCTCGTTCTTTTTTTCTTGTTTTGTTCACGGCAAGCTAATCCAGCTTATGGAATATTTCGCAATGCAGGGGATGGTAAGTGCGAATAACATTGTTAATAAAACATAAGTACAAGAATAATTGACAGATTTGAATTTTTAAAAAAAAGCAAAGGCAACGTAAATGTGAAAATATTCACCGTCAGCTGTCGACGACAAAACACGAATCTTGACGATATATGGAATAAGAAAGTAGAATGTATAAGAATGTTATTGTTTTATTAGTTATTTTTCTTATCCTAATTTAAGTTACTTTTGATGGTAAGGCTATACTTCTATTTCTCGTAATATATTGATATCTTACTTGATCAAATATTGTCAAACACCATTAAGTTTTGCCTTCTACATACTTCATCTTCAGTTGCTTCTTATAGACCTTTGTATAGGTCGTCAATCTTCGGCTATTAGTTGTCATATTATATTTAATTCTTATTAGAAGATTCTCAACCGGTATTCCGTCGTGGTTATGACGATAAACTATATCCGCGTCCAGGGTAAGACGATAAACTACGTCCAACAGCAAGGCCTCTGATCAGGAGGCTTTGAGGAGAGTGGAACCACCTCTTAATTGCTGGTGTTCCCAGGTCCAGCTTGATCCGGGGTGGTAGCACCTATTATGGTCCCAGCTATGGGCAAATAGTTAACCACGAAACTGAGGTAAAAAGCATTATGAAAGTGTAAAAAATAGATTTTAATACCAGAAATACTTTGTAAAAAAAATTATTACCAGAAATAAATTTTTGAAGAAAAAAAACTATTACCAGCAATACGTTTTTGAAAAAAAAATATTACCAACAATACGTTTTTGAAAATAGTATTACCAGCTATACAATTTTGATGAAAAAATATTACCAGAAATATATTTTTGACAAAACAAATTATTACCAAGAAAAAAAAGTTGTCGGCATTAAATGACCCACTGATGTTGATATGCCGTAAAACAAACCAAACCAAATCAATCATCCGGTATTAATTTTCGAATTTTATATCTTTCAGCCTCATCTCATTTGTTTTTCATAGTACCTGAGTTAGTCCAATAGGCTATGCAATCATAAATACTTATCGAACTTTACATGCTCGAGGATATATCTTGTAAATTATTTTTTTATACTATTTACATTATTGGGACTATTGTCCTCTACTTTGTTGGCATATTTATCACAACGTTTCGGCCGTTGTACGCCGAGTGGTTGGAATGTCGGAAGAAGGCCGGAGCGTACAACGGCCGAAACGTTGTGATAAATATGGCAACAAAGATGAGGACAATAGTCCGAATAATAGATATTGGAATTCGACATAATACCGGAAGTAAACGTGATACGCAAAAGACATTCAAGGCATTGGACGTCATTGAGAATGGAACAGGTTATCGTTTCTGTCAGAATCTATGGGATTGGTAGTTATCACTATTTTATCGTGGACTATTTTCCACATCCTTGTTGGCATTAGCGTAGTGTTTCGGTTGTTGCAACAGTGGCGGCAGCAGCAGTGGAATATATAAACCCTGGAGAGGGTAGTCAAACATGCAGCACGTTTTCTATTAGTTTCGTGAATTGTTTCACATCGTAATTGTAGATTCAATTCATGGGTCAACCAGTGATTTTTTTAAGTGGGGTATAAATGAGCATTATGAAAATCAAACTCAATAAAGTATCCCTAAACTTTAAATAAAAGGTTTCTGTTCGAAAATCCCTGACGATTACCCAAATCTATAAGCAACTAATGAAGGCCGGAGAACACAACTGCCGAAACATTGTGATAATAACAACAAAGATCGGGACATAATATTCTACATGTAAATAATGTTCAAATTTTAGTCAAGTTTATTTATATATTGTTTTTCGGAAATTCTTGAGATATCTAATTTTTAACACCCTCTGGAATCGGATTTAAAAATACCGAAGCACAGACCTGATCTCATTAAGGACGGTAGAGTAGTCAGTATGCTCTTTGTTAGATCACGTGTTGTTGTTATCTAGAGGGCCGGGATCAGATGGTGAAATTATTTAGATTCGTTCAGTCGGGAAAAAATATGAAATCACAGGGTTGAAATAAAATTATGATCAATTACGAATGTTTTAGAATATCATTCTAATTAATGAACACATAAAGATCACATGATAATTGGTCGAAGTTTGGCGTCTATAATATCATATATAGCATTTACAGATCGTCAATTAAGTGTCATACGTGATACATACTTGGGAGATCATGTATCTTTCAATACAAGACAGACGAGGCAGATTTGTTTTCCCCGCAGCAGGTTGCCGTATCTTTTTGTTTGCCAACCAAGTCTAAAGAACCCAGTCTGCCCTGCTATTCAACCCATAACTAGGCGTGGAGAAGAGATGGATTCATATCTTTTCCAAGGGTATATTTGCATAAGTGAATCTAACGAACTCGGCTGGAATTCGAAATCGAGCCGATATCCTTTACACCACAACTCACATTAATATTTACACAACTACACTGTTAATCTTGAGTTGTTATATCTCATTAACGCTATATTCATCAACCCTCCATTTTTCCTCATCTGATCCAGAAATTTCTGCTAGCTCGTTCTGAATTTTAACACAAGTTTCATTGTAGTCTGTATGCACTATAGCACCTCCAATCTTTTAATATACTGTATCGATCATATTCTGAAGAATTGCCGTCAGAAGCGCATCTTTGAGACTTCAAATCTGTTCTTCGCCAGCAAGGAGATTGTCAATTCTTCATTAATATGAAGGCCTAATATTTTATACCGACACTTTATTTGCTTTTCAAACACACGCCCCATTCCCTTAATACTTAGCGCATTTCAGGAACTGTATTTTTCGACCTTCTTAAGCATAGTCGAATTTTTGTATCAAACTGTCCGTTGTGTTTACTATATTGTATTAGCGTTCCATTTTAGCATCTGCTACGTTTTTAAGTCTTCGATGCGTACCTTGCACACCGTGTTGTTTATTTTTCATATCATCTATGCATTCTGTATTCTTTCACGTAATCGTTAATACTGTCAGTTGTCTTTCTTCAAATGCCATCGACACCGAATAGCCTATATATGTGTTGTTATGGTTACGCCGAAAATAAATGCTGGTACGTCCTCAAGCCCTCTTAGAATAATCTCGCTATGCAGGTTAAATCAATCTGGTGGGAAAAGTCATAGCATTTCTATTTCTATCAATGTGCCTTCCATAAACTCTGTCCTTTTGCTTGTTGTTTGCTCTCAGAATAGGTGCCGGTTTATTTTCATACCTTTTCTGGGTAAATCAAGATTTCACAACCTTTCGAATTCTTCCTGTCATATTTTAAATAATTACTTTATATGACCTGAAAAGCATAAGAACTGATCCTTATGTACTCGCGGTATTGGCTCTGATAGCATTCTAATTACGAAATTCAATTTCTAGCAGCAGTTTTGTTTTACAAAGCCTGATTGTTCTTTCCCTATGCTTTCTCTACTTCTCCTTCTATGTTTGATTAATATCCTAATGATTATTTCAGTTGTGTGGATCATCAAGCTGATTATTTGACAGAAATCACATTCGTTTACATATGTTTCTATGGCAACACTTGGAAGATTAATCTATTAAAATCCTCTGTTATTTACGTAGCTGTCTTATTAGATTTTATTATAAGTGTTTTTCTTTCTGTTTATCTGTCTGTATGTCATTTTCTCCAACGTAAAATTTCTATCTCTCTAAATTTTATCATATCTCTCTTAGTCCAAATATATAAATATGTATTGGGTGTACCAGCAAAAGTGTCCATATCGTGTAACAGCATAATTGTCCATCTCGCAAATTTTTTAATATTAAAAAAGAAACCCCCCCCCAAACTAAACTGAGTTTCTTTTTTTTCCAGGTTTTTAGATAAGCCATTTAGCCATCATAACAGCATTTGTCGTTAGAATCACTGAAAAACCCCTTCAGTTAGCTGGAAAGAGAACAGGTTAAAATCATTTTGTGTCAGCCCACTATTTTCCCAACTGAAAAGTGGTGAGAGGAAAATGATCATTCAGGCCTTCATTAATGGTACCAACATTCATACTCTGGCTTCCATCTTCAAATCCATTCAAGAACTATCCAAAGAACGGTGAATAAGTTTTAAATAAGAGGGCGCAGTATAGAGCAAAACTGGATCACGAAGTCAAATCGGGAAGAGGGATCATCTTTTCCTTTTAGAGATAAAGACATGAATTAGGAAAGATCTAACCGAACCCATTCGGCGTTTGTCATGCAAGAGAGGATTGGCAGCTGTGACAGTCCAAAATCAGTGAAAAATATTTGAAAATGAAATCATACGTGAATGTGGTGAAACACATTGTTACTCCAGGACAGAAAGTTAGAAGGTTAGAGAGGGCGAAGATTACCTAGATTAAGTTGGAAAATGTTCCTGAACTTTATTCCAATTCTTCATGAGCTTCCGATCCTTAGCTATGTTTAATTAATGATGAATATGGCATTTTCCTTTATGAGCGTTTATATAACAATTCTTCTGCTAAGCTTGGGGCGTAATTATACATTCTTAATGTCCAATAGTGTTATAAAAAACATTGGATAATTCCAATTAGATATCTTTAATTATTTCTAAGAATTGGACAAATTTGGTGTTAGAACCAGTATATATATATATATATATATATATATATATATATATATATATATATATATATGTATGTATGTATGTATATATATATATATATGTATGTATATATATATATATATGTATATATATATATATATATATATATATTGCGTGCCAAATTATTATCGAGATAACTTTTTTTCTAATATTTCAAAAACCGTCCAATCAATTCACACAAAAGTTTCACACAATATTAGCAATACTGACCTGCGCAATTACTGAAAGTTTCGTACTGATCTGCGCAATGTAAACAAACTGGCGCCATATTTGTTATCAGCACGGTGATTTGAGCGTGCCAAATTATTAGAAAGGTTTAGTAAAATTCCCAGAATTGAGTAAACAAAACGTTTATTAATGTTGCGCGTGAATGTTTATGATCAAAAGAAGCTAATAAATAAGATAATCAAACAAATAATGAGACACAAACAAAGGCAACAGTTTTAAAATAATTAATAGGGAATGTGATTTACCTGTTTTGAAATTACTTGAAGAAGTCGACGATCCATAGAATTTGTTAATTGTAGGATATCATCTGCTGTAATGCAACAAGATATGTCAAAAATTGATACCCACAACTCAGCGTTGGTCCTCAATTGTCGTCTGTTTGTGTACAGTCTTCGATTCATGATGCTCCAAAGGTTTTCGATTGGGTTAAAATCCGGAGAATTTGCTGGCCACTTCATTTTTCGAGGTCCATCGAAGCCTAACTGTTTCAAATATTCAGTAGTCTTGTGAGCAGCATGTGAGGGAGCATTAACTTGCATAAAAACAATGGCCCTTCTGAAGGCAACTCTTTGCCTTTTCATCCACGGCTCAAGATGCTCCTTCATAAACGCTATGTATGCATTAGCAGTCATTTTGATGTCATCTGGTATTCTCCATGGGTCCACTAGTGCTTTTCCAATAATACCACCGCAGATCATTATGCCTCCACCGATTTGTTGGCGTCTCAAAACGCAATCGACAGGCCGTATGGCATGAAACAGCCTGTCGCCTATTAGTGTTGACTTTAATGTTCACTTATATATATATATATATATATATATATATATATATATATATATATATATATATATATATATAATTTTATACAAAAGAATATATATGGTTTTAAAAATAAGGGAACACATTCTTGTAAATGAAACTTTTCGTCCAACACTTATTCAGAATTATACTTTTGAACAACAATAATCCAAACGGCAAAAGTAAAAAAATGAAACCGGCGTGGGGGTAAATAAGGAGCCACGACTAAAATAAATGTATTACTAAAAAAAAAAAAACAATTCTGTTTTCAAGCTCCAAGTCAGTGTATAACAGGAAAAAAATATACTCCTGACTCAGCCATGAGAAACAGCAAGAAAAGTTCTTCTTCGGTCGATGAAGCTTGATAGAAACCACTTCTGAAAATCGTAACTGTTTAGCTGCCCGAGCCTTGTGCAGCGCCCTGAACGCTCCTAAAAATATTTCGAAGCGCAAAACGGGTTGTTAATCAAATGCAGTTCAATCGCTATCTCAGAAACTGAATTAGTTAAGCGATAACTTCATCCTGTTTTATATAGACAGACACGTGTTGTTTAATCTGTGTAACCAACCACAATCTGGTTCTCCCCATATAGTCAGCCCCACTCTAATATTTTAATTGATATATCACGGCATTGGTTTGCAGGTAGAGCAAACCATACTTAAAGAATGATGAGGACAACGGAATAGTATTAAATACACCACGTAACTTGAGAGGAAAAGCAAGAAGTAACACACGCAGACACCCTATTACCAAGTCTTTGACTCTCCTTACTCAATCATGGTAGTTTAAAATAAACTGGACAAAGACAATGTCCAAAAGCCACGGGAGCCTAAAAATGCTTAACGTTACGTTCCACTGTTCGTTTATTCTCAGGGTAATAATTATCCTGGGAGATATTCTAAATTCTCGCCAATTCCTCGCTCAACTTACAAGGCGAACATCTAATGAAAGCACGGTGGAACAAGGTACAGATGAAATTAATCTTACAGGACTTAGGCACAAAAGAATTCCAGTTAGTTTGCAACCCAGTAAAAGTGGGTCCATGATATAACCTGGTAATAAACGACTCCTTGAAGTGTTGGTGGTTCCTTTAAAAGAATGTGCTGCGTCTTTGTTAAAATTATATATATGCATATCTATATATATATGCATATATATATGTGTGTGTGTGTGTGTGTGTGTGTGTGTGTGTGTGTGTAATGTACAAGCCAAGGAATATCCTTACAAACAAAACATACATACACGGACGCGTAACGTCCTTGTTCATTTTATTATTGGATTGTTATCATCAAGGCGATAAAATTCTATCCCATGCGCAAACACATATAACTAGAAAAAATCTAGAGCATCAGGCCACTTGTACAGTGAACATTTTGGGATTGCCACTAAGGTCTAAATCCCTGATATTTGAACTATTTAACAGTTTGTTGCCATTAGCAACGATCATTGAACCATGGCACTCTCAGATTTTTGCAACAAATTTTATGATCATAATTTGTGGTGCAAAACCTATGTCCGATCACGTGATCATAATCAACCAACCAATTTGTATTTTAAACAGATTGCAATCTGAGCCACTTACGTTGCATAAAACGGAGATAATTCTCGAACTTCAGTTAGGTGCAAGGTGTCATAGCCACACATCACTTCATTTCAATATAACTTCTGAAAATCATAGAACTGAAAAACCGTTAAAGTGACTGTAAATAAATATTCCTAAAGTCTAAAGTTGCATTATCTTATTTTTTTCATATATATATATATATATATATATATATATATATATATATATATATATATATATATATATATATATATATATATTGTCATCCACAGAAATATATATATATATATTGTCATCCACAGAAATATATATATATATATTGTCATCCACAGAAATATATATATATATATATATATATATTGTCATCCACAGAAATATATATATATATATATTGTCATCCACAGAAAGACTGTTTCGCTGTATCACATCTCATCAGTGTGCCTAGACGTCCGGTTGCCTATATCTAGGATCGAAACCCGACTGAATTGTCATCAGTCGGGGATTCTACCACTAAGCTTTTGGCGCACCGCAGGAATGAAGTTTAATTTAAGCGTATTTATTTTAGATAAACACACAGTGACTGAGAGAACTCGATTCGATTTACCCAAGAGTCTTGCATTATTAGGCGTCATTGTTTACAAATCCACACTTTCTCCCCAAAGAGCTCAACCGAAATACATATATATTGTCATCCACAGAGAAACTGTTTCGCTGTAAAACAGTTCATCAGTGTGGCTAGACGTCCGATTCGTTTTGTAGTGATCCAAAATGTTCGTATATCTCTCCCTACACACACACACGCCCACACACAAACATACAGGGTGTACCAAAAATACTTTTACAATGCTTGAGGTGGTTTGTTCAAACCAAAACAAAGTAAAACGTTCGCATAAACATGTCAAAAAAAGCCATTGTTGTACCTAAATACTGCAACACATAACACTGTTCAAAAAGGCATCGGCAAAAGTTCTCCCGTCGTGATTAATCAGAGGGCGAATGACCCAGTACACGTTGATACGGGAACCACAGCTGTTCTTGGGGGACACTCCACGAGATAATATGAATTGTACGACGTGCTACGTCGTGTGCGTGTAGAATGGTCTTCGTGGTCAGCGGATGTCAGTCTTCTTCGAGCCATAGTTTGTGGGGCAACGGTTCCTGTCTCAGCAACGCAACGATAAACAACAGCAGATTTTGGATGACTCGGATGCCTTCGGTCTGGAAACGCAAATTAAAACCACCATGCAGCCTGGCGTCCATTACCATACGCGCGGTGGTATATAAAAATCATATCTGCCAGCTAACGATATGAATATGCGGATATTGGTAAACGGAACACTTCTCGCTTAACTCACTACTACACACGTTAGACAGACTAGTCACACATGTACACGAATGACAAATGTAACCTAGTCTCGATGAGAGCACAGAGCTATCAACCCTAAACTTTTATTAAACTTAATAACTCGGAAACAAATGACCTGCGGACATATGTTGATATGTATATTTATCCTTGTTTTGGTATGCGGAACTCAACCCAAATTTTGAAAAAGTATTTTTGATACTCTCTCTATATATCTATCTATCTACCTCTCTCTCTCTCTCTCATATATATATATAAAGGCGGAAAGTAAACACTTATAAAAGTACACATTTTTATATTTTTTAAAGCAATTCACCGTTGAAACTGTTAGATGTAGACGTCTATTCTACTCCAATAGCTTCATGTCTCGCACATCTCGCCTGTGGAACTCCCTTGTTTATTCCTGTTTCCCTGACAAATACAATCTCCAACTATTTAAGTGTAACGTCAATCGACATCTCCAGTTGCCTTGATCAATCCACTTCCCTTCTCCACATCCTTTCACCTTTCATTCCTATCTGCTCTCACTCCAAACCTTCTGTAACCCCCTTGCCTTGATCGATTCACAATCTTTCTCCACATCGTCTCCTTTACCACTCCTATCTGCTCTTCCTCCAAACCTTCTGTAACCCCTTGCGTGCTAGTGGCTTCCAGCCTTGCTTAAAAAAAAAAAAATTCACCCGGAGCAAGGCGGGAGTGCCACTAGTGCGCAAGGGGTTACAGAGGATTGAGAACAAGAGTAAAAAGGCGGGTTTGAGGAGAGGATACAGAGAAGGACGGGGAACAAGCTCAGGGTGTCAGATGTCTATTAACATTACACTTGAATATTTGTTGATTGTAGTCATCGGGGAAGCATATAAGGGCAAAGGAGTTCCATAGAAGTGAAGTGCGATAGAAGAAGCTGTTTGAGTAGAAGAGAGGGTTACATTTAACCGTTTCGACAGTGAACGGATAGGACAGAGATACCAGCCTGGTAGCTCGCTTAATTCATGCAGTCTGTGAACCAGCGAAAGTTGCTCGTCGGAAGACCTGCCGTGAAAATACTTGTAGAAGAAATGCCATAGAAACTTATTTTTAAAAAATGGATAAATTAGAATGCAAAAAAAATACAGCGACTCACGAAAGGTTTTACACTTTTTTATCGATTAATATATATATATATATATATATATATATATATATATATATATATATATACGTGTGTGAGTATGTGTTAGAGAGAGAGATTCTGTTATTAACTTCATGTCTTTGTAGAATTTCAATATATGCAATATTTCCGAACGTTTTTTACATCTGTATTTATCTATCTGAACTGGCAAGAATTATACCAATCCAATCATCTATTCAATGGATTTTGTTGGAGTAGTTTTCAGACTCTTTTATATTAAAAAAGGAAAAGGCTCTCCACTTAGCTCTCTTAAATATGAAAGCATTTAATATTTCAATATGCCTGTTGAGAAAACCTTTCCAAAAGAAGAAGAAAAAAACGCCAAATATAATGGCGCTGGACCCAGCCATGTCGTTGAATAGTAACAATACAACTCTTCCAAAATCCAACAAATTCTCTTTTCATATGACTCTATTTTTTCTTTTCTTAGCTTTTCAGTTTTCCGTAGTCAATCGCATTCAGCTTCCGAAGTTTGACGATGCACTTATACTTCTCAAAGAGTTTTTTCGTTTCTGTTTTGAAATGGCATGCCTACAATGTGAGTGTCGTATAACGGAGTATGGCGCAGAAAATTGAATCGGCGAGACGAGTTCAAATTTTGTGCACGTCAATTACGTTCAATTTCACAAAAAAAAAAAAGACATTCAAGGGTTGCTTGAATACAACAATTCACAAACCAGCTATGATTAACTATAGCCGGGTAGGTTTCGTTCTCTGCGCATGAGTGATAAACAGTCATGAATGACGCTTCAGAATACCAAAACGTGGAGACTGCAACGGAAAGCCTCTCGACTATCTTTCTGAATTTGCAAGATTCTATGTCTTTACATATGCGTTTCTATTTATGATTCTACATATAAGTTTCCTTTCAGTTCATAATTTTTACAACGTCTATGTTTATACATATGCTGCTATATAGGAAAGTAGATATTGCAGAGCATTCTTAAGGCAATAACACTTCACACTTTGCTCTAAATCTGGACAACGTAAAACACGCCGTTGGACACCTCTGTTACGTGTTCATTCAGCTTTTACCACATAAACAAGAAGTATGAAAAGAGAAGTCGTATTCAATCATTAAATTATATAAGCTATATATATATATATATATATATATATATATATATAAACACAAACACACAAACAAAGACACATATATATATATATATATATATATATATATGTGCGTGCGTGTGGATGTGTGTTTGCGTTGCATGAAAGCAACTCTGTGGATCAAACATGGATTTAATTAATTGGCAACCTGAAGATTGTGTGCAAGGACATGAAACTTAAAGTAGTGGCCAGTCATTGCCTACCTGGTTATTGAATTAATATTCAAATGCTTCGTTATGTTATGTCATAGAACGCTTTTATGCCAGAAGGGTAATTTTGGGCAGACTCAATTTAGAGCTGCTTATTTAACGTTTGTAAATATATATATATATATATATATATATATATATATATATATATATATATATATGATTATATAATATATATAAATACATATGTGTGTATATATATATATATAATTACACACACACACATACACACACACACCCACATATATATATATATATATATATATATATATAATTTCAAAGTTTAAATAAGCAGCTCTAAATAGGATATGCCCAAAATTCGTCTTCTGGCATAAAAGCGCTCCATGCGATAAAATGACAGAGCATTTGAATATATATATATATATATATATATATATATATATATATATATATATATATATATATATATATATGTGTGTGTGTGTGTGTGTGTGTATATATATATATATATATATATATCATTACGCGAATCATTCATACGAATAGCAGATAATGAAGTTAATGATTCGCGTAATGTGAATTGAACCTGCACCTCATAATTGATATATATATATATATATATATATATATATATATATATATATATATATATATATATATATATATATATATATATGTATATGTACTATGTACTATGGGTAATTTGTTCCCATTTTATGTTTTAGATTTCTGGCCTGCGCGTTGTCTTTTGATTTTCGCGAGTGCACAGAATATTAGAGTTAGATGGACACTTTCTCTGAGTAAATGACCACCACGACGCTATTCACTCTGCCAGAATTTTGTAAAACCCATGTTGTACTGCTTGGCATTGGCGCCGGAAATTCCAATTAAATATGATTTTTAATTTGTTTGGTCATTAAAAAATTAAGGGGGTCACTCGCATTCCTAAAAGCCTATGAAAACGTAAGAAACTCAATAAAAAAAAGTCACTCATATGCATTAACTAATTATTGATCTGTAAAATGCATTTCTTTTCTATCTATATATATATCTATCTATCTTTATATATATATATATATATGCGTGTGTTTTTTTATGTGTGTGTTTGTATGGGTGTGCGTGTGTGTGTGTAAAAGGTCGGTGGTGTAATGGATAACGGCTTGGATTGAGAAATCCCAGTTAGAATTCCTGTCGGGATCGTTACATCCACTTGCGTGCAAATACCACTGAGAGATGCGTCAATCCATATCAGTCCCCCGGGCTATGGATTAAATAACACATCAGACTGTTTCGATAGCCGTGGTTGGCAGCCAGGTTAAGAAATGGATAACTCAGAACTGGATAACTGAGAAGGTTTTTTGGAGGCCTTATGGTACCCAGTATGTACCAGTTCACAATATTCGGTTCATCGGCAAAGTGTAGTTCTGCACAAGCCTTTACCACTATAATCATATCAGATGTACGGATATACGGGGTCATGTTTTCTAAGAATTGAGCTAATATAAACTCATACAACGGGAGGATCATTATAGGACGTGTAAGCAATTCGGAATATATGAAAACCAGCTTGATATGCTTCATTTAATTTCACTTATTTCTTCTTAATATATATATATATATATATATATATATATATATATATATATATATATATATATATATAGAGAGAGAGAGAGAGAGAGAGAGAGAGAGAGAGAGAGAGGCACGGTGGAGTAATGGATAACGGTTCGGATTGAGGAATCGGAGGGCCGAGTTGTAATTCCATTACATTCACTTACGTACTAACACCCTACGGAAATGTGTGAATCCTTTTCTTCTCCCTCCAACTATGGGTAAATAGCAGGACAGACCGGGTTCTATAGCCTTGGTTGCCAACTGGTCTAGGAGAAGGAAAACTTTGAATTCAAAACTAGAGGAGTGGTACTCAGTGCACCAGGTCCCTGTATTCGCCCCTCCAAAAAGTGTGCGTGGCCGTCGCGTGCCACGGCCACTTAAAAAACAATATCGTCAGCGATTGGCATTCTGTCGTATAGGACTCATGGTAGATGAAATATTCGATTTGGGAGCCGCCGCATATATATATTATATAATAAAAAGGCTTAAATACTAATATTCCATGGTTATAATTTATTACATTGGAATCGTAAATACGATCCAATTCATCAGACCAACAAATTCAAAAAGAAATCAGAAAAAATAACTCCTGGAATAAAAAGATTAAATTTAGCGAGAGTATATCTATGTGAGTGGGGGACGAATGTGAGAGGTAAAAGAAATTTCTAGAGAGGGGTAATAGACGAGAGAAGAATAGGAAGACCTAAAAGTGAATGTGGGTATTAAATTTAAAGAGTGAGAAATTCTAAAGAGAAGTTAGAAGACGGTTTAAATGAGTGAGATACAGATATATTTGAATTCACTTTCCGATGCATAATTCATTCCTGAATCGCTGACCTAAATTAATTTAAAAACTGACACCGGAAATGGGTTTATACATTTGTGGTGACACTACGCACTACTAGTTATTTTTTCTGATTTGTTTTTGAATTTGTAGGTCTGATGAATTGGATCGTATTTATGATTCCAATGTAATAAATTATAACCATGGAATAATAGCGTTTAAGCCTTTTTATTATATTCTTACTCTGTCCTGGACATTGAGTTCTACCTGGATTCTATCCTCTTGGAATTGTTTTATATATATTTATATGTGTATATATGTATATATTTATATATTATATATACATATATACATATATATATATATATATTATATATATATATATGTGTGTGTGTAGGTGCGTGTATGTTAACCACTAATATCATATATATATATATATATATATATATATATATATATATATATATATATATATATATATATATATATAGGGGTCCCATAATAATGCATACATTCTTTGAATATTAATAGTTAATAAAACATTACCATGATGTGAGAACTTATATGGATGAAAATATTCTAAACAGATAGATTGTAAGAAGAGGGACAGTTGAATACCAACCTAGATCACCAGATTTGACACACTTTCTTTTTGTGGGGGTTTCTAAAAGACAAATTTTACTGCAGGAAACCTGAAACAATTCCTGTAATAAGAGTAGCTATTGAAGAAGAATGTGCTCAAATACCAGAGGAAATGACTTGTGAACTCATCATTATATGAACATTCTGCCATTGCCCCAGGAAGTTTTCATCTTATTAAAGTAATTTTTTTTTTTTGTATATTTTACTCTCAAATTCTTTAAATGTTTATATTTCTCTTGTATTAATCGTATTTACAAGTTTTGCTTGCAGGCTGTTCACTGGATTCTTTTTTCTCTTTCTCTGAATATTTTCGGTAGTTGGTTCAAATAGATCTACAACATAAAACATACTCAGACCTTCGCGCCTGGCCTAAACACTCATAGCACGTTGAAAACCCTTTAAATTACCTTTCCTTCTGATGAAATGGAATTCGGCTTGTTGCTACGAAAAATGCTTAAATACCTATACTCATGAAATTCCTTCCATGTGATTGATCGATTAGAAATTTGCAAAGGAGAATAATTGTTCACGCATAATTAATTAAGTGTCGATTGAGGGTATTTATAAATGAAGGGCGGTGAAAATTTCTCGGTCCAGCAGAGGTTTGATTTATTCATTGGATCATATATTGAAAACATTTGTTCGAGTACATTTCAGTAGACAGTTTTATAACTTATATTGAGCATGACTTTTTTTAGATTTAATATGTAAAGAGTTAAAAAGATCCACTTACACGTGCCATTATTTAGTTACTACACTGAAAACTATTTTTTTTTAAATTGTCGGAGTCCGATAAATCACAAATTATGGCTGTAATTCTATTCGGTTACGGTATTCGGTAAGATACGATTCAATGCATAACAATCGATAATTTTTTTTTTGCTGGATTTCTTTTATTTTGTTTTTTTTTTCTTGAATTACGTTTTTTTCCTGAATTTCGTTTTATTCCTGAATTTCGTTTTTCTTGAATTTAAACACGCGTCATGCTTAAGGAGAATCGTTACTTGCTAAATTTAGGTTTCATATTTGCGCGTTCACACAATTATTTGCCTACGACTAGAAATAAAGAGGCTACATAAATTAGCGATCTCATTTGAAATCCAAAATAGAAGCAAAGAAAAATCAGACTGAAATTAAAACTTTATAGCAAAAAAAATTACTGAAATTTCTGCCTCACTTAGGAAGCGGAAAGAAAACAACAAATTTTGATCTCTATCTGGTGCAATTTCCTAGGATTATGGTATTTCGATCTTGTTCCACAAGGTCACCCATATCAAAGCTAAACTGTATTGCGAGCAGGCAGACAATGGACTGTACCGCTCAGCGTCACACTTCGACCGCCACCAGCAATTCAACACTTTCAATGAAGTAAAAGGAAGCTTGTTTACAGTTTTGTGATTCAAAGCCAGCAGACTGGTATCTGCGAGAGAATCTGATGTTGGCTGAGCGCTGGCAGAAGATTGTTGAGAAAGATGGACTTTACTTTGAAGAATAAATGTTGGTATTCCTTCATTCTTTCCGCTTCTTAAGTGAGTCAGGACATTCTGGCTAACCTAATATATATTTTTCAATAGATCAGTAAATTCTGTGAACTAATATTTGAAATTTAAAAACCCCAAAAACATGGAAAAAAATCGTGTTGATACATTTCTGGTCTCATGGAAAGATTTTTTTTTCTTTCAAATAAATTTCAGACACCATATATATATATATGAAAACCCTTGAAGCCTTCCTTTGTAAAATAAGTAATGACTGTTAGATCTTAATGGGATCCCTGTGTGATACATATATATATATATATGTATTTAGGCAGCAATCCTTCTTTCATGCACATTTCATTAAAAACGACTGACAAGGTGCTTTTATTTAGTTTTTTTTTATACTTTCTCTTGAGATCTAATAATGTTTTTCTTTTCAGATGATAAATTATCTTGACCCTGTTTTGAAACAAAAAAATGAAAAATTTTATAAAACATACATATAATAAACTATTTCTAATTCTAACAGTTGAAATATAATCCTTGAAAATGGCTAAATGTATAGCCGAAAGCGCTCGGATAAAAAGAACATTCGGACAGTTTTTATATAATTTATCATCTGAAAAGAAACAAACATTATTAAATCTCACGAGAAATTATATAAAAAACTAAATAAAAGCACCTTTTCAGTCGTTTTTAATGAAATGATCATATATATATATATATTTATATATATATATATATATATATATATATATATATATATATATATATATATATATACAGAGAGAAAGAGAGAGAGAGGGTACAAATGAGTAAATTGCCACCATTTTTAATTTTTAATTTAGCGCATGCTCGTTCTTTGTTTTTGATTTTCTCGACAACATGGTATATTAGGGTAAGTTGGTCACCGTCTGTGAGAAAAAAAGGACCATGACGCAATTCACTCCGACAGAAATTTCTAAACGGCATGCTGTGCTGCTTGGCATTTACGATGGAATACGAACGTTTCAGAGAGTTTAAGTGCCGATCTGAGAACAATGCAGAGAATTCGAAAAGAGTTTGATGGTTCAAATGGTGATTACAATATTGTTTGGTGTGATCACTCGTGATTGCGACGTTACGCGTCCATTCATTTTCCAACAAACCTGAGACCTACATCAATGAGGAGGTAGTGCTGCCTTGGGACAACAGTTTGGGTGCTCGAAGATCTTATGTCTGACACCAGGACGCCCCGCCATGCTACACAGACAGGAGAACCCAGTCATTGCTACCAGAATTTCTGCGACTAAGTCGCCAATCGCATCTGTCCAGCTAACTCTCCAGACGGCACACACTTCATTATTATGTGTGGGGCGCATTTGAGCAAGACACAAAGAAAACTCCGTATAGCAATAAAGATGAACTGAAGGCACGGATTATTGGAGCAATCACCAACGTAAAGAAGGTCACCGTCCAGAAGAGTTGCAGGAGTTTCCGAAGTCGTAAGGAGGCCGTGGTTGAAACCAATGTTGATTTTTTAAAAATAAATTTACTCTTTACTATTTCAAGATAGTTTGGTGTTATTTTGGCAAATATGTTTGTTAAATTGATATGTCAATGTAATTTTCATTTTTGCGTCATTTCTACGACAATTTATCCATTGCACCCTGTATATTGATATAATGTATGTATACATTTTCTCGTTATTAATAACTATTTCTTCTTTTCTATTTGTTGTATATTTCTTTTAATACCTTTGTTGAGCTCTGAAGAGAGAGGAACGAAAACTAGTCAGCTTTTTTTTTCTTCTTTTTTTTGAGGTACGATTTACGGTATTTTTTATTATTTTTACGCTAAATAAACCCATTCCAACTTATTTTTTTAATTTTTTTTTTAAGCTTATCACCCCAAGCAAGGCTGGAAGCCACTAGCAGGCAAGGGGTTACAGAATGTTTGGAGGAATAGCAGATAGGAGTGGTAAAGGAGAGGATATGGAGAAAGATAGTGTATCGATCAAGGCAAGGGGGTTACAGAAGATTTGGAGCGAGAGCAGATAGGAATGAAAGGTGAAAGGATGTGAAGAAGGGAAGTGGATAGATCAAGGCAACTGGAGATGTCGATTGACGTCACACTTAAATAGTTGGAGCTTGTATTTGTCAGGGAAACAGGAATAAGGAAGGGATTTCCACAGGCGAGATGTGCGAGACATGAAGCTGTTGGAGTAGAAAAGACGTCTACATCTAACAGTTTCAACGGTGAAGGGGTGGGAACGTGATGCCAGCCTCGGGGGACGTTTAAATTCATGAGGCCTAGGAACCAGCGAAAGCAGCTCCTCGGAGCAATTTATTCGTAAAAAAGACAGAGCGAGGCAACGTCGCGTCTGTGCGTTCCCTCTCGATTCTAAACATCCACTTTAATAAAATAAAAATTTTAATCAAATAAAGCTTCCCAAGATTCTACTTAGTTTTCTTACTATATCATGTACAATGTCTTCCACTTTGTATGTTTGTTTTAATAGCAAAAATAAATATAAAGATTTTTTTTAAATCCTGAAATATGTCAAGATTTCCATTGTAATCCATCTTCTTAATATATCTCCCAAAATGAGGAAATCGTCATGTGGGATAACGAAGTTTCATGCCTTCCAAATCAATTCGCTTTCAAAAGACATTGATTTTGTCATTTTCTTAATTTTCTATCAAAGATTCTCTTACGACACGCGAGTCATGGGCAGTTCTGCTGAAGCCTTCTGGAGAGTTGTGGAAAAAAATTTACCACACTATTTAATTACGTTTCGCTTGTAATCATTACATTAATGAAGAAATATCTGAAAATTTTTGAGTGTTTTACAGTCTGATACATACTTTACGCTCGGGGTGAAGTGACAGATGCGTACGGTTTCCATGGTTGGTTCAATGCCCCAATTCCTGCAACCGCGACAATTAACAAAGTGACATAAAGAAGATGTCACTTCACCTGAGAAAATGTTTATCGACCAATTCTTTTTCAAGTTATATTTTTGTTATCGTCGCGTGTACGGTTTCGTCTATTTAATGGGACTCTTGTGTCATCTTAGTTAATAAGTGACAACGTTTGTTTTGTAGGCGTTTCGTATTATTCTCTTCATTGTCGTGCGACTGTAAATCATTTTCGTGTAGCAAGACAGAGAAGCAGTTTTTGGTCTAATATTATATTTTACTTCACTTACTTTTGTTTCCCCGAGACCCAATCCTTCTAATTTAGATAATTTATTGAGAGCTACATCTGTTCATAAAGTTATTTTCTCAAGTCTCCAAATGTTTCACCTGGCATATTTACGTAGTTTTTCTTTTGGCTATCTATCCTGTAACGAGTTCATAATATTCCATCACCGTTTTCAGCGTTAATAATACAAAATGTTATTCTATGCTATTATTATTAGTAGTAGTATAAATATATATAGCATAGCTTAAAAATATATTTGATTATGCTCCATATATATATATATATATATTTTAAGAGATTTTTATGTTTAACATTCTTTTTATACATACAAATATTTAAGTAAATGCTCTGTTTAAAATAAACAGAATTAAACAACATTTACCGGCCTGAATGTCCGAGAAATTTTCATAGAAAATATTCGTCATCCGACAGTATCCGAAGCTGCATCATATACGGAATCGTCATTTAGCCTGACGTGCCTTTTAACCGATTCGGCCACAGAGGTTGGCAAGTTCTTTGTCCATTTTATATATATATATATATATATATATATATATATATATATATATATATATATATATATATATAGACCGGCAAAAAATGTAAACAAACTTTCAGAAAAGGAGAAACTGGTCTTTCATATTTTCATTAAATTGTATGTGGGAATCGCTGTCTGTATTAATAATTAACATAAAATACATCTTATCCCTACTTTGAGTAGAGAAAATAAGTAAATATTTTATTTTATATATATATATATATATATATATATATATATATATATATATAGTCATCCACAGAGTGTTTCGCTTTATCACAGCTCATCAGTGTTACTGGATATCCGATCGCTTCAGGACTGGTATCAGTCGGAGATTCTAGCCCCGCCAGAGAGGAAGGCGAATTTTTGCGTATCTATTTTTTCCTAAGCACATATTTTATCAGACTGTTTCGCTGTATCACAGCTCATCATTGTGACTAGACATCCGGTTCGCTTCTGGCCGGGACCGAAACTCGACCGATTTGGTATTAGTCAGAGATTCTAACCCCTAAGCCATCGACGGCAGAGAGGAAGGTGAATTTCTACGCATCTATTTTTTCATAAACACATATTTTATCAGACAGACGGTATCCCCTATCGATGCCCGGAAGAGAGGAAGGCGAATTTTTGCCTACCTATTTTTTCATAAACACACCCTCACTCAGAGAACTCAATCGCTAGGAGAGTCTTACATTATCAGCAGTAATAGTTAGTGTTTACAAACTCGTTCCTTACCCCCGAAACAGCGTCTGGCAAAAAATGTATACACTCTTTCAGGAAAGGAAAAACTGGTATTTCGTAGTTTTATCAGATTGCGGTAAGACTGTTTAATGTATTACGACATTTTCTCGTCAGATGGGCCCTTAGAGAAGAAATTGAAAATGCATTTGGCCAACGTTGACCAGGCAGTGGTTTGCCATACTAATAAATGTCTGGAAGCTAAAGGCCATCATTTTGATCATTGTTTGTTGTGGTAGCGTCCACTGGTAACTTGTATTATTTTCGTGATCTCCGGATCTCTGAATGAATATCTAATTAAAATTTAGTATTACAATATTTATGCAAGCCTTTACATTTCTTTAAGCGTGTATAATTTTTTTTTGGGGGGGGGCGGATTATGTTTATGTATCCTCTGCATATGTTCGATGGTCGTAGCAGAATCGTCAAAGGAACAGGGTAAGTAAGCCTTGTCCGCAAATACGAAGACACGTGAAAATCTAGTTGAAAACAAAGAAAAGTGTACCGAAATGTTATGTAATATGGAATATCCGTTATGATAGTGAATGCTTGTATTTCCGAAGAGATTAATAAGAAATCTGAAGTCACCGATACGCCGATCTACTATCGAAAATACAATTAAAAAAAAGAAACAGTTGAGCAAAGATTACATTTTAAGAAATATAGTAAAAAAAGGAAAATACCTTCAAAGATACCCGGCAAACTACAGAAGACTGGATCGTTTCTTTAGTAATATAGTAAACGAACAAATTCAAAGGGAATTTCAACTGGTTGAAGAAGTGCAAATAAATCATAATACACCTACTACGGAGGCAAAGGAACCAAAAATGAAAGCAAATGCAAGTACCAAACGCAGAAAGCAAGATAAGCCTCTTTATGGTCAATTCGCTGCCCGTACCAAACAAGCTGATGGAGACAAATGCCGTACGCATCAGGGGTTACGTAGTGCAGGGTTAAAAGATGAAACCAAAGATTTTATTCTTGCTGCACAGTACCAACACTTGCTAACTAGAAATTACCAAAAAATTGTGTTAAACCAAAAATCAAAATCTGTGATAAATATCCAGAAACAACTGACCATCTTGTAACAGGTTGCACAGAATGGGCCAATATCTACACTGGGAAATATGCAACTTTTCCGGGAAGAAAATGCTATGAACATGACCCAGGTCCGTTTACAGAGATAGAAGCTGTAACTATTTTATATCACTTTATAATAAAAAGAGACAAAAAAAAAAAACAAAGCTAATTGCCCAGAAATCGTGATGGAAGACCGCAAGAAGAGAATGTGCTTTCTTATTGACATAGCAGTTCCCGCAGATTGTAATGCATCTATGAAGATCTTTAAAAACTATAAAAATACAAGGATCGTGAAGTGGAAATCTCAAAAATGTGTCACATAAGAACATCAAAAATTCCAGTTGTAGTTCGAGACCCCGGACTGATTGGAAAAGGTTTGATGGACGCATTGAAGGGATTCCTGGCAGATTATGTCTTAAATACAAAAATTGTACTCACACGTATAGCTCACATATTACGAAGAGCTTTATCTATGTAAAATGTTTTTGTTCTTAGTGCGCTTTTTTTTCACAAAAATGTCATGAAGCCATTTCTGACCTTAGGTATCTGGTTGGGAGCCGAAAGGAAATGTGTATACAACAACAACAACAACAATAATAATAATAATAATAATAATAATTATAATAATAATAATAATAATAATAATGACTAGCCTAAGATCTGTTTTCCAAACATTTTTATTGATAAACTTATTTTAAAGTAAGAGTGCACAAATATTTGAATTTGACAAATATTTTTAATTTCACTGAAACAGACGTTAAACTTTCCATTCTTCCTTTTCCTCCTTCTTTCTTTGATTTTATCACTGAAACCAAGTAACATATCTGATATACCAGTTCCGTATTTTCCCATAGTCAAAACGGAATAGTTCCTGATTCATGAGGTATTGGCAGGTGATAATGGTCGTGGGAAATAACTGACGAATGGAGGGCCCTAGCTGCAGAATTATGAGAGAAATAATAATAATAATAATAATAATAATAATAATAATAATAATAATAATAATAATAATAATAATAATAATAACAACAACAACAGCAGCAGCAATAATAATAATAATAATAATAATAATAATAATAATAAAGAAAGAAAGACATTGAGAATAGGAAAACTAAGAATGATGCGAAGAAAATGATAGATAATGAAGCAGTTGAGAAATATAAGGAAACATAATAGAATGAATAAAAAGCGCAACACACTAAAACGGAAGAAAAGGTGAAAATTGGACAAAATGCTATTTTGATCAGGCCTTACATTTTAAAAAGACATACTTCTCTTTTTAAAATTGGAAAAAAACATTAAGGTGGCAAACAAAGCAATCATTAAAATAATAGCCAAAATTGATCTAAATATAATCACGCTCACTAACGTTATAAACACTAGCAATATTTATAACAAAAATGACAAAAAAAAAGATAATTAACAATAAACCAACGAATAAAACTAACGAAAGATGTTGAAATCGTACTAAAAGCAGTATTAGTTGAAATTCCAAAAGTAATCCGTACGAAAATCAGGAGATTATTTAAAATGGATCTGTCTATCTGTGTGTCTGTGTGGGTATGCTATTATGTACGCCCACATTTCCCGACTAATTTCGATGTAATTGTGCACCCGTGTTGCAAATGTACTAATTTACAACATTTGAATCAACGCCTTCTCCCCCGATTTCGGTTAAAAAAATCGAATAAAACTGAAGCTGGTAATAGCTGTTTGCAAAAATCAAAGCAAAGCTACTCGCTGACAAAATTATACTGAATAAGCTGATATTCTTTTCACTTAATGCAAAACATAGATCATGTTACGACGTTTATGTAGAGTGCTCGATAGATTTCCTGCGACATTAGCTTCACACAAAAAGATGCAAAAAAAAAACTGTGAAAAGAATCGGGCTTTTCGTACTACGTAAAATAAAAAACTTGAATAACTTCCTCATTTTTATCCGCTTTTCTTCAAACATGTCACAAAAAATTTGTCATGCTGCAAGAAATAAGATAGTGTGGGTTTAGTCCAGCTCGCTTCCCCGCGAATAACGAAAAACCAGGAAAAATAACTCCCTGGTGTTTCATCCAATTTTGCCATGTAAATTACATATGACACAAATTGTCTTGCGTGAATGTTTGATTTAGATTATTTCAGTTAAGTAGACGAAATCTGCAAGAAACTAGGTCCAAAATCAGCTTTTGCCATTTAGACAATGATTCTATCCTAAATTGGCATTCGAACAACCTTTGATGCAAAGACTGTTTGAGAAGGATTATTGAAGAGTTAAAAGGGATAAATTCCTGCAAGACCTCTTATTAACCCTAGCTTTACAGTAAACATGCGAAGTGGGAGGGAGCATTCATGCGTTTGCACTTGCATTGAATCAAGCTCGGACGCTTCATGCCTGTTTTTGTTTGATTATTAGATTTGTGAACAATGCCATACCTTTTGGAAGTTTTTACGGCCATAAGAAATTTACTGAATAATTAAAACACTGAAACAATTTAAACCTTTCAACGACCATACTAAAAGGTTTCATAGATGGAATTTCTTTATTAAGAACAATCAAACATACCGTAAAAAAGATTAGTGGAGAGTAGTTTAGTATACAAACGGAGACATACAAGCGCTAACGCAAGCAGACAATGCGAGACAGGAGTGCGAGTATACAGACATGTACACCTTCGCAACACTGGGTAACTTGGCTAGTATATATTAAAAGGTGAAACTGACATACCAACTCTACAGGAGATACTAAAGTAACTCATCCACCGCAGATAAAAATATATGGAGAAATAATTAAAATTTACAATAAAACAATACTTTCAAATGTAATAGAAAACAAACACCAGGAGCTGACATATACGCTGTAAAAAGTACGGAAGCATATAGAATGTTGAGAATACCATCACGTGAAGAATTAGAGAATTGTGGAATAAGATATGAGGAAAGGAACAGAATTATAAAAAACGAAAACTAAGATAGAGAATTGAGTAAAAACAGAGCAGAAGTACAAGAAATTAAGAGTCGGCAATAGTGCAAGATAAATATTAGGAAAAATAATCCTTATATAATCAGCAAATATGGAAGTCACTATGAATAGATAATATACAAAATGTCTGGCTAAATATATTTACCTCCAGACACAAACAATGACGATATTTTTTCTCTGATACCATCAGCTGTCTAGGAGAAGAAACAATATGGCTGACGTAAGTCATAACAATGTTTAATCCGACAACCTTAAGATAGATCATTGCAAAAGATCGTGCCCAATGAAAAAGTAAAAACAAAATCTTACATAAGCACAATATATATATATTAGACAAGTACATAATTTTCTTTTAACAACTCTCTCCCATCGCTCTATATTGATGCAATTTTCATTGAAACGTGTTTTTGTTGGAGGAAGTTTGTGAGCTAGTTTTTGACTGACTGTACAGTCAATTTTTTGTCTTTTATTATTGTATAGAGACGGGAACAAATGGAAATCCTAAGAAGCCAAGTCAGCGGAATACGGTGGGTGATAGAGGGTTTCCCATATCAAATATTTAAGTTTCAATGAGTCTTGTGTTACCGTGGTGGAAAATGACACTTTTCGATCAGCCAAAATAGGAACTTTTTTCTTGAACCCAAGAAAAATGGCGTTTGAGATATTCAAACTCTTAGCTTTCTCTTCCATTGAAATCGTCTAAATGTTTAGGTTTTTATTAAGAGGAAAGATCAAATTATTTGGGGGGTATTTTTTTACATTGTTTAATCGTTCCTAGCACGTCCTAAATTTTTGTTAAATATCTTCTTTTTTTTTTTTAGTCAGCAAAATTGACAGATAGCAACCATTATTTTCCATTTTATAAAAAAAAATGAAAATCTCACTTTGAAATTCTTTTAAATATGAATTATCATCTTTTCAAAACTTATTTGAAGAAAATCAGAAATTATAATGTTTATTTAAAATATTTTGAACCAAGCTTAACTTAGCTTCTGCGTCGAAAAGATGTCATTTGAAAATAAAACAAAGCAGGTCATAAACTTTCGCGTCACTTGACAGGTGATGAATGAGATATTGACGAATTTCCTGAGGATAATTTGTTCTATGGAAGGAGAAAAGTGAAATATTTTACATTTAAGTGATCACATTATTTACCTCATCATTTTAAAGAAATCTTTCAGCGCTCTATTTTTATATTTTTGTTTTTTCTACTTAGCTTTCACCTTTATGTTTGCGATGCTTTATGGAAAATATATTATAAAGAAATTAAAATAAAACTGTTAAGAGTGAGATTAAATTTCATAAGAAAGGTATCTAATAATTTATAGGTACATTTCTTATGAAATTTTATCAGAAGTGTATATAAAATATTATAATTTTATGTACATTCACTACATTCTACTGTGTTATTTGTATTTCCATTCATTTTATTATTAATTTTGATATTTCATTTATGGAAAAAATGCCATAACTCAGATTAATATAAAAATTATATCATATAAATTTCTTAAGATTATACTGATACTTTTAGGTACACTTCTCAGTTGAAATTGAAAAATCAAATAAACTTCTCCACACGTGTTTCGCAAAAGTAACGGCCTTAACAGCGGATAACAATGCTTAACTCAAATAACGCAACTTAATTATATTCTGGTTGGTCTTCCGTACTTTAAAATTACAGCCTGATTATAAACACAAAATTATATTTCTTAATTACTGCAGGTCTTCTAATTAGTCAAAACGATACAATTTACAACGCGCTAAAAATGATCTCATAAGTACGATTACGAAAGTGGATGCGTATTTTAACTCATTTTATAATATTTTAACAACTTAAATGTAAAAATCTATTATAATTAAACAACAAATAATTGTATTAAAAATTCATTTATCATCGAAATTTTTTTTTGCTTTCAGAAAATATTGTCCATATTCATAGAAACAACTAAAAGCAAATAAAAGCATTTGAAATTAAATATTATTGACTTTTGCATGTTACAATTCAAAGCTGATTTTCAGGTAAGGGGGTCCAATTAAAAAAAAAACATGATTTGCATTCCTCAAAGCCTTATGTTTTTTAACTATTGTAATTACTAAAGTGGACTCGATCGAATTTTTAGAGATTTCATAAAATTAGTTATGGGGAGGTAATAAATATAAAAATATTTGTGTCATGACTTTAATAAAAGAAAACATATTTATAATAATTTCGATCATCTATGAATAGTTTCTGAAAGTTTCATTAACATCCGACAATTATTTTTATTTTTGCAACATTTACCAAATTAATGTCATACAAAAAAAAACGTGCTAAAAATTGTATATGTTATTTTACTAGTTCCGGTAATACAAAGCGAAACATGGAATTTTAAATGAAAATTCAGATTGTTCTAAAAACAAGGAATTTTTAAAAAAAATAATTAAAATAAACTTTGATCTTTCCTCTTAATAATAACATAAACAGTTAGACGATAAAATTTTGTCGTCAAGTTTGGCGTCTTTTTCACCATGCTATGCTCTTTTTTATCGATCTCGTGGTGTTACCTAAGTAAATAGCAGGAAATCCCGGGTTCTATAGCCTTGGTTGGTAACTGGTCTACCACAGAAAGAAATGGCAATCAACTGCGGGGAAAAAAATCTTCCTAAGCGTGTATCACGCCTGGTAGGTAACTGACTGAAATGTAACATGAACTCTGTTCTCTAAGAAGCTCTACGAAAAGAAAAAAAACAATAGAAAAGAATAATTTCTTGAAATATTGATTTGTTTGAAGGCTTAGGATGGCTCATCAATCCACCATTAGTTATTTAAAGCCGAAATATACCGTGGATTGTGAGAGCAATTCTTGCTTTGCAGGTAAATATTGCATTAATAATTTTTTTTGCGATTAACAATGATTTTTCCACACTCAAGTGCTTCTACTTAACATATGACTGGGGGAGAAAAATCTATTCCTATCGCTTCCAAGAATCTTTGCGCGGATGTCAATGTCACAAACTCGACTAGATTTCCAACCCGGTTCTCCGATATCTCATTCCCAAACTATAGCCATTACAACAAGCGTACATCCCCATGATTTTAGACGAGTAAGGGCGATAAATAAAACTAAAAAAGATGCAAATATTTCAATTTTGAATCTGTTTGCGTCTTAGCAATACCTCGAGTTACATACATTTTTAATGTGGTAAAATTTGAATCGAACAGATGTAGGAATTATAGATAAAAGGATTAAAACACCTTTAACATCTCGCACACGCACCCCGCCATAAGTGTAGATACAGACCGTCTCTCCCGGAATAGGTAGAAAATTAACACAACTAGAACACACATGCAAGAATTTTTTAAAGAATTAACGCGTTTTTATTTGTTAATCAGACAGGTTTTGAAAATATAAACTTGGGTACTTGTATTTGAGTCGACACTCCGTTTAATTGTAAAACATTATAATTCATTTATTTTTGTCTACTGGTTTGAACATTTTAGAAATATACGATCTCCGGCAGAATTCGAACCTACTTTACGCTGGACAGAGAGAACCGTTGTTAGATTCAACGTTCTCTCGACCGACAGAGCTACAGAGAATATGTCGAATAGAGTATTTCACCGAAATTCATCCACCTCATAGACTTCTTGAATTTTTTCATTTCTACTCAGTTTCGTTTGTTTTGTTTTACGGCATATCAACCACAATGGTTCATTTAATTCCATCAAGATTTTTATTGCTGGCAATATTTTTTTCGCAAAAAATTATTGCTGTTAATATTTTTTTTATCAAATATCTCTTGCTGGTAGAATTTTCTTTTTTTCAAAAATGTATTGCTGGTAATAATTTTTCTTAAATTAATTTCTGGTAATATTTTTTCCAAAAATATATTGCTCGTATTAAAACTTATTTTTACTCTTTCATAGTGTTTTGAACCCAGTTTGGGGTTAACTATTTGCTCATAGATGGAACCCTAACAGATGCTACCACCCCGGGTGAGGTTGGACCGAGAAACACTAGCAATAAAGAGATGATTCCACACTCCTCAAAACCTCCTGATCAGATGCCTTGCTTTCGGATGTAGTTTATCGTCATACCCAGGACTCGCTCCGTTTCGTATCCAATCGTAAAGAACGTAATTTTTAAAGAAGTAATGAATTTTTATTTATTATTCCGACAGATTTTATTAATTTAAACGTTATTTTCAGTGAATACTCGTGTTTTATTAGCTAAGTTCTATCGGCCGAGTGCACGCCGGGTCTAATAACGGTACCCTCTGTCAAATAAGATACAGGTTTGAATACTTCCAGATTTTTAATAAGATTTATCGAATACTAGCAGCATGGCCCGGCGTTGCCCGTGCTTGATTCAAAAATCGTACGACTCATACAGCAATTGCTATCACTTGACTTAAAATATTTTTGCCCTTCCTTGCCTTTAAAGGAGTGCCCTTTGCTGTGCTGATGTTGCTACATGCCTTATTTCTTGCCTATCTCACACTGCGAATTTTTTCTAAGCTCTATACTAAACAGTAAATCTGTTACGAAAAAAGAACTAAACAAAATGAACACAAAAGGATCAGCTTTAAAAAAAGGATTCGTAACTGGAAAAACCGAATGAAAAAAGAATGTTAACAACAAATTATTTTTTCACACCCAACCTAGTTCTGCGGAATCAGAATCAACGTTGAGTTTAAGAAAGCGAATGAGTCAATTGGAGTAAAGTGCCATGCAGATTTAAATTTTTCCTACTTGTGACGAATGCAGCTATCGATATTTTGAATGCTACATGCTAGTTAACATTGGTGTCAGTCAGCTGTTGGCTCTCACGCTGGCCAATAGAAAATGGCCGAAAACTACATGAAAACTACCGTAGAAGCATGAAAAAATCGATTATTTCCACTACCGCTGGGAGTTGTGACATGCAATGTCGGTATTGGCCTTTTTACTTGCTTGGAGCATATGCATGTAAATTTTGGTGCAAATCCGTCGAAAATTGCGGCCGTGTATTCGTCACACACACACACACACACACACACACACACACACACACACACACACACACACACTTTTATAGATAGAGATTCAGTCCGTGAGACGATAAATAGATATCATACTTAATCAGTAAACAGAGCATCTACTCAAAATAGGACTATGCGTTAAAATAACGTTTACAGTGATAAAACTTGCAATACTACAAATAGTGATGGTGAAAGATATCTTGAATCATCCAGTGGCTGGATGCTAAGACTTGTTTACCAGTACAAATGTTACAAAAAGTTACTTTTTATAATTAAAGAAGTCTGGAAATCTAATGATCTACAATCTTCAAAAGATGAGATAGGACGTGGAATACCCTAAGCCGAGGGCAAGTACAATGAATAAAAAGCAATAAATAAATAAATAAATAAATAAAAGGCTAACTAGCCAGACAACGAAATGAGAAGAAAATATTTCAACGGTGGATAAACATTGTGAATACAAAACTCTCATGTTAACAAACATCTGATCCATCAGTTGTGCATGGCACTTGGTTGAAAGCAGATACAGCTGTATTCATTGAAGCACCTCAACATCAAAACCTGCTAATATCTTACTCGGCGTGTTTTTAATGGATAGGAAATATAATAAAATATTGGTTTTCTACACAAGCTGCGGAAACTTGTAATCATGTAATATCTGGGTATTTTACCCTATCTCCAAATGCATTTAGTTACAGACACGATAGGACAGGGAAATAATTCCACTGGAAGATATGACATTATTACATTCCATGTGCAGAACTAATGTTATGAACACAAGCCATTACCATTTCTACACGGAGAAAACATTACCTTGATCTGCACTGTACTGAATGCCAATGAAGCAACGGATAGCGGCTCGGATTGAAGAATCAGAGAACCAAGTTCGAACTGCAACCGAGTTCGTTACACTCATTATGTATTTTATCCCTTCACCCCAAGAAAGGCAATAAAGCCACTAAGAAAGAGGTAATTGAATGTTAGAGAATATGTGAAAAGAAAAACTACCAATGAGGAGAGAGGTCAATAAAAGATGAAGCGAACAGAAGATAAAGAGTGACATTACATTTACATTTTTGAAGGTCAAAGTTGACTGGTATCAAGAAGCCAGAAGAGATTTCCACAAGCGAGAACTGTGATAGAAGAAACTGTTAGCATAGAACTTACGGTTGGATCTAGCCATTTCAACTGGAAATTGATGAGACCATGCCGATATTTACGCTTATAACTTTGGGAATGGTAAGAAATATGGCTAAGATACCAGAGCAGATCGGGCGCTATAGACGGCAATCAATCTAGAAGGGAAACGTCGAAGTCAAAACGGCTTGTATGAAAATAAAGGAGTAGCCAAACCCGGTAGAATAAATCAGAGAAGCATACAAAGCAGCACCTCATGTTGTCCTTTCTGTGGTTAACGAACTCTGGGCTATTTCCAGGACTCATTCTGCCTTTCAAGACTCCTTGGAAATACATGGCGCCCTCGTGAGTGCGCGAGTGTCAAGCGCTGCCTGCGAGAGCTCATGCAAAGAGCAAAAGGGCTGTGTCTCTAAGCATCATTATCTGACCGGCTATGAGCCGGAGAGGAAGACATATCAATGAATAATAATAATAATAATAATAATAAAAACTCATAAAATGAAGACTATCTTCTATATACGAAAGGATGTGCTGCGTCTCTTCAGGTGCAAGTGACCATGGCTCTTCACATCTTCCTACAATTTGTAGCTCTTAGCAACCTTTATCTTTGTACCATCCCTCCCACTTCGTTCCGCTATATATACACGGAAACTTGTTAGTTACCCGCTGCCACCAATTGTCCTTTTAATCTTTAATATTTTTTGGTGAATATCAAATTCTTCAGGCAAAAAAAAAAAAAAAAAAAAATTAAGAATGAAGTTTCAATTCGTTCTTTTTCATTCTTTGTAAAAGTATTTCTGTTTCCATTTTGCTTAAGTCTTCTTTGTTGCTTAAGCGATCTGTCTCTAATATTCTCATCTTCCTGCTGTAGAACCACATTTCTGATGGATCCTAATCTTCTCAAACCGAGGCTAGAAATAGCCTGTAAATGTTAACAACTGCAAAAACCCAACTGCGCTCATTTAATCATCATAGAGAACTTTTCTTTTTCTTTTTTTTACTTCCCATCAACATGGCCGATACTAATATCCCGGGGAACAACACATTTCGCCTTCTTTGTTTCACTTTTCCCGCTGAAATGAGGTGGAGTAATTATGTTGCATATTAGCTCTGCTGCAAAGAAGGTTGGTTCAGTGCGTCGTGTCAGGCAATTTTTCTCGTCAGAAACAACTTGCAAAATTTATGAGCGTACCATTCGTATGTGCATTGAATATTGCTACCGTATCTGGTTTGGTGTTCCTGCTATATATCTCGAGAACCTTAAAATATGCAAAGAAGGGTCTGGGGTGATATCGGCCCTGACCTGGCATCTCGACCTCAGTCACATCTCTAACACTGTGACGACACAGTTGTTCTAAAGAGATTTCCTCTTTGAAACACCGACTGCCTGAATTCAAGTGTGCTACTAGGTTGGCAATTAGATCGCGTCGTTTTACTATTGCAATGGCTACAAATAACCGTAAGTTCTATTCTAATAGTTTCTTTCTCGCAGTTCTAGCCCAGGGAAATTTCTTTCAGTTTCTTGCTTCCCTGCCATCCACGTTGTTGAAAATTTTAAATGCAACGTTAATTGTCATCTGTATTCCTGGATGCTGTTCTTTTATTGGCCTTTTTCCACGATAAAAATTTTCATTCCCTTTCACTCGCAGTAAGCTTTTGCGTTTTAATTGTTTTATCGCAATGCTTGGCGTTCAGTGACAAAGAAAAAAACTATGCTCCAGCACAACATCCGAACATGAACAAAAGAGCATCAGCCCCTAAGGAAGATGGCCAACGAGTTTAGGTCTGTCAACTGACGAGAAAGACTGAATTAGATATTCGAGTAACCCGTCAGAATTCACCAAAGTAAATCTGTACGAACTCAAATCAATAAAGAACATAATCCATGATAGTCATGTGTCTTTTAGTATTCGGACATTTTCTTTTTAGTGTCGTCGTTGTCGTAGTAGTAGTTGTAGTAGTAGTATCAGTAGTAGGAGGAGGAGGAGGAAGAGGAGGAATAGTAGTCTTTTACATTGTGTTCGAACGAAAAATGAAAAGACCTTAGAAGGAACCGAAAACCCAATCCTAGACAGGAAACAAGGGATAAACCTCTACACATATTCAAAAGACAAGGGAGGAGTATGAATAGGACTGATAGGCGAACTTGTCTACAGCTATTGAGGAAAAAAAATTAGTGAATAATATTTCAGTGTTCAGGCGGAGACGTTAGAATTATAGAGTTAAAGTAGACTTTAGCATTATCAGGAAAATCCATCCTAAACAGGAAACAAGGATAAACCTCTACTGCTGTTCAAAAGATCAGGCAGGAGTATGAATCGGACCGATAGGCGAACCGATAGGCGAACCGAACCTATCTACACCTATTGAGCAAAAAAAAGATTAGTGAATAAAATTTTAGTGTTCAGTCGGAGACGTTAGACATATAAAGTTGATGTAGACTTTAGAATTAACGGGAAACCCAATCCTAAGCAGGGAACAAGCAATAGACATGTTCAAAAGACAGAAGGTGGATATTTTTTTCTTTACATTATTAAGAATCTCCTGAGTAGTTTCACATAGTTCAGTTTCTTGAATCTCTTGTAAACAGAAGTGAACATTTTTACTTATATTTTTCTGATCGTAGTCAGTTATCTAATTATTATAGATGTAGATAAATCTTTTAAATTGAACAGTCCTTATATTTATCATTATTATATTCTTTAATATCGTTCAGGCGAAAGGGGCATCACTGGTCCTCAACCATCTCCTAAATCTCTCTCGTGATTGCACCAAGTTGCCACGCCCTGGCAAACTGTTTCAGATGGCGGGCTAAACTCACATGAGTGGGTGGCGTTAACACGTTACCACTGACCGAAGGACCTCCTCAACGCGGAAAGATTCCTCAAAAGGACTACAACGGCTACGTGTTCGCAACCAAGGCGAACCACCTAGCTGGAGGACATCGGCTGTGGTATAACCTAGAAATGGGCGGGTTCCGCCAGCTTAAATGCCCATGACACGCAACATAATGAGCACACCAAGAAACCGTTCGCACACCACCGCAACAGATGAAGGTGAAGGAAAATGGCGGACAGTATAGCAGGCTGGCGCCCTAAAGACTCCCTCCGGGGTTAAGGGCAAAAGAAGAGGAAGAAGAATATACTTTAAGGAATATCATTTTATGCGATGACACTGCTAATTTCTATAAAAAGAGAAACCTATTATTTGTAGTGATGTGTGTTTTTTATGTCTGGTTTGTTAGAATTTATGTGCCAGTCAGTATGAATAGTAAAATCCCAAAATAAATAGATTTAATAACGTTCTATATCTGGTTCATTTAACAAATATTTGAAAACAATGTTCCGAATATTAGACTTCATCAGGGTTCACTTGTCAGGGACGTATATTCATTAAAATATCGGCTTTCATCTAAGATATTTTCAGCATACGCTACTATTGGGAATCTTTTAAAAATAGTGCCATGGTTTAACACTAACCATATGAAGGAAATTCAATCGAGGAAATTGATGAGAATACATAGATATGTTAATGTGTTAATATGGAATCGTAAATCCTTGTAACCAAAGTAACGCATTAGCCCTTATCAAACTACTAACCATGACAGGTGTTTTTTTTACTAATTTCACAAAGTGCAACTAATGTAGGCTCGGCAATATTATAGGATAAACTACTCTGTATTGGTTAAAGGTATAATCATAGGTCTAAGAAGCGGACCGCAAAGATGATTGCCTGTCGTTGTTCCGGAGTCGGTTGCGTTACAACTAACTGCAGCTCTACTTGAAACTCTGTTTCTTGATGGAAATCAAATTAGCTGATTTCAATGCGTATTTCTGTAGATTGTTTTTATTGCCCGTAGGCGTTCATGTATTTTTCGATACATGAGTGACGAGGCAGATTTTCCCGCATTTCTTTCTGTGGTAGACCAGTTGTCATCCAAGAACACGGTTTGCCCTGCTATTTACCCATAGCTGGGGGTGTGTGTGAAAGGATCCATACCTTTCCCAAGGAGAGATTCGACTGCAATTCGAACTCGGCTCTCCGTTTCCTCAATCCGAGCCGCTATCAATTACTCCGCCGTGCCTCCGCTGTCCAAAACACGGTGGAGTAATGGATTTATGATTTATATTTAAAATAAACGGGGATTATTTTTTTAAATTGCATTATATTTAAAATAAGCGCGGATTTATTGTATTTTTCTTTGTGATTACATCGAGCACTACTTTATCCATAACAGCACTCAAAGTGTGATATTCGCTATCTATTACTCCACTGTACCTCCGCTATCTAAGGTACGGTGCAGTAATGGATAGCTACTCGGATTGAGGAATTTTGCCCAGTTCGAATTCGACTTACGTGCCATTACTTTCTGGAGAATAACATGATTCAAACCTTTCCTAGGAAAGGTTTGGATCCGGTTATTCTCCCCCAGCTATGGGTAAATAGCAGGACAGACCAGTTTCTGTAGCTTTGGATGGCAACTTGTCTCCTGCAAAAAGTAATGGCAATCTACTGCGAGAAAACAATCTGTCTCGTCAGTCATGTATCGAAAGATACATCATCGCCTACGCGTGTATCACGCATGTAACTGACTGACTGACCGACTACTTGACAGTGAAGGGGAGAGAATGATAGAGAATGAGAGATAGAAATGATTAAGAGAGACAGCCAGTCGTTTTCCTCGTAAATATACAGAAGTAGAGGGTCTCATGTGTTCGCTAAGAAGTAAAAAGAAATCTCGTTACCTTCAAGCTAATTGCTGATTCTTTAATACACCGGCGAAGAAAAGGTACACAATTGGTCCATATCACTCGTAATGTCCTTTTTGTTCGATGGTCAATTTACAGGATTGTGCCCATCAAGAAGCCGCATGTAATATATCGGATGTCAGAATTACAATGTATTTACACAATTTGTTACCTGTTTCTTTAGAACTTTTACTTTAATCGTTAACCATAACTTATTCTCCGCTATTTCACCTTCACAATGCTACACTCTATCCGCAACAATTTGTTTCTTTATACAGTGTAACCCGGATATAAGAGACCTGGATATAAGATAAACCCGGATATAAGATAGATTTTCTCTAGTCCCAAATTAGAGCCTACTTACCTAAACAAAATAGACCTTACATATAAGTGAAACCCGGATATAAGAGACTTATTCTCCTGTCCCGACAACTCTCTTATATCCGGGTTACACTGTAATTATAAACTTCAACCGATGAATACATCCCATACTTCGATAATTTTTTTTAACTATAAATGCCTTTCTTTTGAATAGGAATCTTAAATCGGAAGGCAAATTAACCACGACGTGAAAATCCATGTTTAGTAAGTAAGAATGGAAAAGAGTACATAGTATCACGCCATACATTACTTATCTTCGAATAAAAAAAATAAATAAATAAAACTTTTATTGAGAACAAGTACACTGAAAAATGTCGAACTTTTCACATTCACCATACATTTTCGGGAAGAATGAGTCTGTGGCGCCTTTATCAAATTCAGCACGAAACAAAAGCTTAGCAAGAATATTAGCGGATATCATACATCAGTTTGAGAAAGAGATTATACCATTGTTATGTACCATAAAGATCACGATTCATGACGTTCACAGACAAAAAAGGCATGAACATTCATATCTAATCTTAGAGAAATACTTATTTATGAACGCACTTATAGAAACTAGTGCTTCATGTGATTTTTTTTTTTTTTTTTTTTTAGCTAAGTGGAATTTCTTCTCCAAATTCTGTTACGTTTAACCATTAACCAGGGAAACAAATCCGAATAAATAAAAAGTATCATATATATATATATATATATATATATATATATATATATATATATATCATTGAGTGCTGTTATGGATAAACTAGTGCTCGATGTAAACACAAAGAAAAATACAATTAATCTGCGTTTATTGCAAATATAAAACATGAATCACGACTATTTAAATGCAACATACATACATACATATATATATATATATATATATATATATATATATATATATATATATATATATTATGAAAAATAAAGGATAATATTATTTTTTTAAAATCCAGATGACAACCAAAAAAGTTTGCGGTACCTCTCTTCTTTTTAATCTACACACTTTTCTCGTTGGAACCATTATAACCTCTTCATTATATATATATATATATATATATATATATATATATATATATATATATATATATATATATATATATATATATATATAATATTCTTAAATGAGATAACATTTTATTAATCAACAATTCGGATACAATCGTATCGTCTCGATTAAAAACAGAAAGTTTAACCTACATTTCGTCCGACGCTTCGTCAGAAGAAAATATCGTCGGAATTAAGAAAATCTGCAGAAAGGAAAAAAAAACTCATTGCAAGAGAGTCAAATGGGAGGGGAAGTAGAATAAAAATTTATCGTTACCCAGAACAAGACAGACTCGGCGAAGAGTGCCAGTTTATGCTTCAGCTCCCCCTGCCCACACAGGATCGGATGAGATATGTTGATAAGCAATCCGCCTTCAAGCTGTTATGGTGGTGTCTTAGCCCTGTTCCGCACAGAGAAGAACTTCGCTGAATAATTGACCCACAAGTGACAGAACTCAATAATTGTTCCCCGATGTCAGACTCATACGTCTGTGTGTGCCCGGATGCTAATGAAGCATGTTTGCTTATAAAGACAGGCACGTGCTGAGCAAATGGCACCTCCAGCCGTTGAATAGCCTTATCCACATAGTAGGCCGGACATCGACACCTAAATTGATAATTAACAGAACTTTGTTGATTGTTGGGCTAGACAACCTTACAGACAGATGGGAAAGCACTCCTAATCGCAAAGATGTTCCGTACTACTACAGAATTGTAGCAGTGTCTGGCAGTTGAGGAGATCTTATCAGCGGACGATTGACTAGAAGAGCCAATCCAAGGTAATTTCATGTTGACAGGACACTTAGGTTGACGAAATATTTTAATTTTATTAAAATTAATGATTTTAAATCTAATATTTGTTTTGATAACTTCTTCCGGATAGCCATTGGCGAGAAAGATATTAGTAATTTCCCTGAGTTCGGATATCAAGTTTGCACTCCGAACATATCAACGAACGACGAGTCAATTGCTTCATCCACCGCAAGAAAAGTTGGCTCCCTGTGTCGGGCCAGGAAATTTTTCTCCCCGGAATCGATCCTCCAAATCTATAAATCAACCATTCGCCCTTGCATGGAGTATTGCTGCCATATATAGTCTGGAGCCCTGATGTTTGCCTCAGGGTTCTTGATAAGATCCAGAGACGGATATGCAACGTAATCAGCCCTGATCTGTCATCTCCTCTCCAGTCGCTTTCTCACAAACGCGCCGTTGCCTCGCTCTGTCTTTTTTACAAATACTTTCACGGTAATTGCTTCGATGAGCTGCTTTCGCCGGCTCCCAGGCCTCATGAATTTAAGCGTCCTATGAGGCTGGCATCCCGTTCCCACCCCTTCACCGTTGAAACTGTTAGATGTAGACGCCTCTTCTACTCCAATAGCTTCATGTCTCGCACATCTCGCCTGTGGAACTCCCTTCCTTATTACTGTTTCCCTGACAAATATAATCTGCAGCTATTTAAGTGTAACGTCAATCGACATCTCCAGTTGCCTTGATCTATCCACTTCCCTTCTCCACATCCTTTTCCCTTTCATTCCTATCTGCTCTCGCTGCAAATCTTCTGTAACCCCCTTGCCTTGATCGATCCACTATCTTTCTCCACATCCTCTCCGTTACCACTCCTATCTGCTCTTCCTCCAAACCTTCTGTAACCCCTTGCGTGCTAGTGGTTTCCAGCCTTGCTTGGGGTGATAAGCTTAAAATAAATAAAAAAAAGTGTTTTGATAAGGTTAATTTTCCTAGACTTAGGAGAAAAAGAGTCCCAAATGTGATACAGCCCAATAAAAGTGGGCTTCCTATAAACGCTGGTGAAGAAAGAGGTATGAGTTATCTCAACCAGCACGCCCAGGAAAGGTAAAATATTGTTATTCTTTACGTCAGTATTAAATTGTAAAGAGGGTGGAGACTATTTAGATGTTGAAATAACCTATCTGCATTGTTATGTGATGAAAAAGATGTAAAAGTGCCATCAACATAACGGAAATATAACAAACAATTGCCTCTCATGAGACCCTACAAAATTATTGGCCATTAGAGATCCCTAAGGTCTACCCATTGCTACCCCATCAATCCGTTGATACATGTCCTTATCAAAGCTTAAAGAAACAGACTTCGTAGCAATCGCCATCAGATTGACAAAGGCGCTCTCAGGAAAAGATGGATGATTTAAAGCACCATGATACAAATATCAAAATGCTGATGGTCTCGTTAAAAGGGACATTCGTGAACAGACTATAAATATCAAAAGACACGAGAAACTGCGCGTCAACAGTGCGTTACAGTTTACGTATATCTGACGCAAACTGGGACGAGTATGGAATACAATAATCAGAATAATACTGTAAACCAGGATCAAGAACTTCAACCAACCACTTGGTCAACTCATGCTGACCAGAGCCGACCATAGACAAAATGAGCCGAAGTTGAACATTCTTTTTATGAACTTTCGGCAAACCATACATACTAGGACGCTGGAAGCCAGCAGGTCGACTTTTATTATATACAGTGTAACCCGGATATAAGAGACCCGGATATAAGATAAACCCAGATATAAGAGAGATTTTCTCTGGTCCCAAATTAGAGCCTGTGTTAATGTATATATAATAGACCAAACCCGGATCTAATTGAAACCCGGATATAAGAGACTTCTTCTCCGGTCCTGACAACTCTCTTATATCCGGGTTACACTGTACCTACTTTGAGAGGAATATGCTTTTATGAAATTCAAACAATCTATTCTGAAATTTAATTTCCGTTTTCGAAATATCACCAAATGATGCGTCACCTAATTTCCGTATTTTACTAGTGTCATCCAGTATAGACGCCATTTTGTTATTATAATCAAAATAATTCAGAATCACAGCACCAGATCCTTTATAATCAACAAAGTTCTGTTATTTATCGTGTTAAGTGTTGGTGTGAATCCGACTATATGAGTAAGAATATCCAACGGCTGGAGATGCGGATTATACAACACATGTCTGTATTTATACGTAGACATGCACCATTATCGTCCGGGTACACACAGGCGCATGAATCTGACATCCGGGGGAATTTATTGATTTATGTTCTTTGTGAGTCAAATTATACAGAAGAGTTCTTCTTTGTGCTGCACAGGGGTCGGACGAAACACGATCTTAACATCTTGCAAGCGGTTGTTATTAACACATCTAGTCCGAATCGGTGTGCGTAGAAAGAACTAGAACATAAACCAGCAATACTCGGGCTGACTTTGACGGGTTCTGTGCAACTTTAATTCTTTTCCTCCTCCCGTAATCTCCTTACTTCTGTTGGAGGTACGTTTGTTTTAATTCTATTGAAATTATTTTTTTGCTAAGTTCCGTCAGACGAAATGTACATTAGAATTTCTATTTTTAATCGAGACGATAATTTTGTATGCAACTTTTTGATTATTAAAATGTTCCGTGTTACAAGAATACTATTTACCTGGTGTGGCAAGAAAAATCTTTTGAAATATCTATCTATCTATCTATAAAGAAATATAATTTTAAGGTGTGCTATATTTATGGGATAAAGTTCTCAATCTCAGAGACAGAGCGTATGTAAATATAAATATAAAAGTGAACATTAAAGTCAACACTCAGAGGCGACAGGTTGTTTCATGCTGGACGGCCTGACGATTGCAACCAGCATGCAACAGCTTGTCGACTCTGAGTGTTGACTTTAATCTTCACTTAATATATATATATATATATATATATATATATATATATATATATATATATATATATATATGTGTGTGTGTGTGTGTGTGTGTGTGTGTGTGTGTGTGTGTGTGTGTGTATTAATACAACTACTAACCACCTTATGGACTCCGCAAGCATTGAGTTAACCAAATATTTCTATTAAAATTTAAATTATGTAACGTTCAGTCTCTACCCAGCACCTGAAGATTGCGCTGTCCATGAAACTCCGTTTCGTGCTACTGTTAAATGATAACACACACACACACATATATATATATATATATATATATATATATATATATATATATATATTGAACACTAATATTATCAATATATATATATATATATATATATATATATATATATATATATATTGATGCATGTTTCATTAAATAATATAGTTTTCTCTATTTATTTTATGTAAATTCTTTTCATATCGTCTGATAAGCTTAATATTATTATCATTAAAAAAATTTAAAAAATCACAATATTGATACATATTTTTTAATCCCATTTAAGCTTTAGGCTTACATAGTCCATGATCAAAGATAACAGTTATATTACAATATATTAAACAATACACTGACAAAACTATAATGATAGTCTGTTTTTGTTTACATGGAAGATTTCCAAGCAACGACAAACTCGTGGAAATACATACATACATATACACACACACACACACACATATATATATATATATATATATATATATATATATATATATATATATATATATATATATATATATATATATATATATATAATTAAAAAAACTCAAACACTAATATTCCATGGTTATAATTCATTACATTTGAATCGTATTCACGATCCAATTCATCAGATCTACAAATTCAAAAAGAAATCCGAAAATGTAACTCCGGGTATAAAAAACAAAATTTTAGTGAGAGTGTATGTGCGGGAGTGGGAAACAAGTTTGAAAGTGAGATGTATGAAAGCTTTAGAGAGGGGTGTAATAGAAGAAAGAAGAACAGGAAAGGCCTAAAGGTGAAGGTGGGGATTAAAATTTAACAGAGAGAAGTTTTAAAGAGAGGAGTTAAATAACGGTATATATATATATATATATATATATATATATATATATATATATATATATATATATATATATATATGTAGGCATTATGTGAAATGAAAAAATAAAAAATAAGAAGTAAAACACTCACAAGACAGACCAACCGGTTACGTTGCCTAGCTTAGGTTTTTTTTTTCTTCATACAAATTATTCATTTCCACTATTAATGTTTTAATTGTATGAAGATTGTATGCGAGAGTAAAAGTTATTTATTATAAAATAAATGTTCCCCTTTGACCTTGATAAGCTAGGGAACGAAACCGGTTGGTCTGTCTTGTGAGTGTTTCACTTCTTATTTTTTATTTTTTCATTTCACATAATGCCTATTAGGAACAAATTGTTTGTCTTCCTCGCTATTTTTCGGTTTTGTACCTCCCAGAATCTATTTTTATATATATATATATATATATATATATATATATTGACCAATTATATTATCTATCTATCTATATATATATATATATATATATATATATATATATATATATATATATATATATATATATATATATATATATATATATATATATATATATTGTGTAATTTATAAACTATTATCATATAGGTTCTTCTCAATCAGTATTCCATGTCGTGATGTATCTCGTCTAGTTCTACCTAATACTATTCAGTGTCTGCATAAACATAAGTAGGATATGATACCCATTAATCAATGAAGAAGGAGAAACAACAGGAAGTCTTCAATAGCAGCAGATTTTGAGCTCCATTGAGTGTAGATATGCAACAGCAATGGCCAGTAAGCATTTTTAAATGTCAGGCTATTCGTTCGCCAACCAGAACTGTTCCACGGGAATAAACCGTTATTTTGTGATTAAAGCTTTGGTTTGGTGACGTATTTTTTTAATACCAATCCCTAGGCTGGACTGTTTCTACTTTCTGTCTACTCTAGTAGACAATTTCTACTCAAGAGACAATAGCCGAACAATAATAATATTTAATCGTTACCTATCCTCTTTATCATTAGGAGTAGATAGTTTTGCCTATCATTCTTTTCACATTTCTCCCCAGTCTCTTGAACAGAGTTGGAGCTTTATCCCTTATTTCTTGTTTAGGAAAGGTATTCCGCATACTTCTAAATTCTTCTCATCCGCTTTCACTCTCATTTACCCTTTGCGACTTAGTGGCATTATCGCCTTTTTGGGGATGAATTGATTAAAAATATCCTCACAAGATATTTTACACATATCTCACACATTATCATTTAAATTGTAGCCCACAATCTGGTGTAACTTTCTAGCCTTGCATTATATTACATTTAATAAAAAGAGTCTGTTGACATTACTCGTATACGCAATGAGGTAAAAAGATGACAGCACTCATGAGACATAATGAAACTAGAAGAAGAAAACTGATTAGAAGAATTCGACATGAAAATATTTATAAAAAAAACACAGGTAGGTTATGTTACGGAGGTAAGAAAGTGACTTAAGCCGAGATGACCTATCAGGACATATTAACATTACAGATATTTTATGGATAATTTCGCATTTTCTCTATTTGCATAAATAAATATCTGTTTTCATCTAATTTTGTTTTCATCGTTTTCAAATATTTCTTTAATCCTTTCCTTTTGTGGTGAACACCGACTTTCATAGACTTTGAAAAACCGTTTATTTTTCTAGATATTTCTATGTGTATCTCGTAAAGCTTTACCCTGTGTGCTTAGCTATGTATCGGGGACGCGAAAGCATTGACATTATGTCTCTGAGAAACCATTCTTTCTGATGTTTAGTCGATAGTCGCGTTCTTGTGTGACCTGCTGCTACAAAAAGCCAAGGAGAATGTACTAGAATTAACAGCACATGAATACAATCATTCAGCGTGACAGCACCGGTGAATTGACATTAAATTTGTATGTTCACTTTGAAAGAATTTCTTTCTTGAAATAACATTTTATTTTTGTCAAACAGAATTATTGATTCTGTGTCAATGTTGGTTAAACTAAATGCTTTGAAGATCTAAGTTTTTCCGGCGAAATTTCCAACATTCACACTTTCACTACCAGGCCTGGGTATGACGATGAACTACATCCGGCAGCAATGCTTCTGATCGGGAGACTGGAGGTTTTGAGGATCGTGGAACCACTCCTTAACTTCTGTCATTTCCAGTTCCACCATGACCCGGGCTGGTAGGCCCAGTTAGGAACCCAACTATGGGTAAATAATGTAATAATACTCTGAAAGTATAAAAATATACTAATACTATGAAAGTATAAAATACTATGAAAGTATAAAAATATATTTTTTTTATTAAAGGTACTAGCATTACATTATTATATTTAAAAAATACCAACAATACATTTTTAAAGCAGAATTACCATCAGTACATTTTATGGCAAAATGATGAACAGTAAATTTTATCTGTAGCTGAAGACATAAAACGATGTTCTAAATACTCAGATTCCGGTATTAAATAACCCATAGAATTTGATAAACCACTAAATAAAATGAAACCAAATATTCACTTCCATTGATGACAATCACAACAATTAATAATATATTATGTCGTTTATGGCTGACTATCCCTTCAAAATCACAGCGCTACTAAATATTATATTCCATTACTTGCAATTCAAAGAATCTCCATGTTTTGTTAACTTAGGCTATAAGAGAGTAATTTTAAAATACGACCAAATCACAACCATCAAATCTTATAAAAATACCTTCTTCCTCGTGCTGAGTTCTGTTTTAGTATATTAGCGTAATGGAGTTCTCTGACATATATCGGCCGGAGATTCCCACTTTTTACTTTCTAATCGTCTTGGTAGAGTTCAAAAGCGTCTACGCGACCTTGTTCATGATGAATTATTTTTCACTCTACATCATCTTCCCGGCAGACGGAAACTTTGCAAACCTTTTCGCATTCTCTCGCTATTTCCACGTGAGATTTTTTGACGAGGTACATTCTTTAGTCCCACTAACTCGAAACCTCCCAGTTAAGACCCACCCTGAAACGTACACTGAGGCTAACTGTTGTGACCAAGTAATTGGTTAAGGAATAACAAAACAAGAGGTTGCAGATAAATAGTGTATTGAACAGTAAATACAACAGAAGTGTGTTACACGACTTGAGAGTGTGTGTCGGTTGACCAGCGTTCAGTCTATATCACTGTTCCCCCGAGGCTTACTTTTTCTACTAACTTTATAGTAAGTGGAAGAATCCAAAATAGCTTCATTAGAGGGAAGACACCACAGCACTAACCATGCTCGTTCCTTAAGATGTGCCGCGGCTCGTAATGTGAGGTTACACCTTGTTAAATCACCGACAATTGCACCTTTCTTCACAATAGCTGTAACGGCGCATGTATTGTTGATAAGATTTACAATGGCAGACGGAACAAACAAAGTGGATGCATTCAGCCTGAATTTCTGGGATGAAGAGTTATCATTATTTACGACATTTATATTCGGACTCCATTTCTCGTTTTTGTTATCACAACGTTTCGGTTGTTGTGCAAACCCAGCCTTCTTCAGCAGTATATTCTGAACTGAACTCTTATTTAATAAACTTGGGTAGACTGTTCCCGTTCCACTGCTCGTGTGTAGGCATATCGTCTAGTTCTTACTTTTTTTATTTAGTACTGTTTAGCATAGAAATAAAAACAATAGGGGAGACACTAATAAAGAATGACAAATGATAGGTTCTCGACCGAAGGAGCGGCAATCAAAACATGGGCAGCAGTCAAAACATGACAGACAGTAGAAGCAGCAGCAGCATTTGCAACCCAATCAGCAGCTAGGTTAGATTTCAAGCTCCAAGTTTGCTACAGAAAATTGGGACAATAGCCTAGTGAATAAAGCATTGCTTTGGTAATTTTCAGACATAGTGGTTTGTGAGTTCAATCCCTGGGTCGAACAGGGTGTACTTTGGATTCTCTGGAAACGGGCAAGCAATACCCGGAAATTACTAAAAAAAAATTACTTCACCATATCTGTAACGAGAACACTTTACCCACTCAGATTAAAATTCAGTTCAGAATTCACTGTAGGCTACCCAAATCGATATACATAAGGAAATAAATATTTTGAAACTACATTACCCTACGTACTAGAATGAGTATATTTCATTTTGATCAAAGGAGGTCCTCGGAAGAAACATCCACCCACTGATTTTTTTTCCATTTTATATGAATTAAATTTAAATTTGAACAAGGGAATGACTCCTAAGGTACTTGGATAAATATATTTCATTTTGATCAAACGGGGTCCACCTAGGGTACAAACCCCCAGTACTAAAAATATCCCGTTGATTTAAGTTAAATTTAAGTTTGAACAGGTGACTGACTCGTATCCAGTATATAGAAGGAGAAATGCAGAAAATGGAGATCACGTCGGTAAAATCATTGAGTAATATTGAAATGCATCATCTTTCTCCACAAATTATAAGAATGATTTAAAAATCAATCATCATTTTCTTACACATAAAAGCGTGACACGCAGCAAGTCGCGGGTAATTCGGCTAGTATTAATATATTCAAAAAGAGGACTATTCGATTTCCACATGAGAATATTTATTTCTCAAGTAACTTGAAAGGACGTCATTTTAAATTGATTTTGCTCCTTTTAAAAGAAGTTCATTCGAAGCCTGTTTATTTTAATACCGAAATCGAAACTGGATCATTAAATCATTTAATGGAATAGTTCATGTTTAAAGTATTTGTAAAAAGCCCTTGAAAAAAAAAATCCGCTTTTTTTATGTTTCGAGGTTTGTATCTCGTCTGATTTCTCGTAAAAGAATAACACAATGACTGATGCTTGCTGTTACCCGAGGAAAATTATGCGAATTTAATGCTCCATGCGGACAACATATTCAGTCCTCTTCACTCGGGTATTATTGAAAGAGAAATTATACAAGCTGGTTACCTGTTTCATAAGCATTCGTTTTAACAAGGGACGAAAAGGAGAACAAAAGAGATTTGCAAACTTTATGCCACCAGGGAAATGTATTTCTAACCCACGAACTGTATTTCTTCAAATCTAACAACGTCATTTAGTAGCAGTTTGCAATAAGTAGTCTTTGTTCTCTGCCAATATCATGGTGGGTGAGAAACAAAACGGGAAAATTTGTGGTTCTCGCATAATAAAGGCTAGACTAACTTCATCATTAGGGCTCGAAATATGGGCAATGAACAGAATGACTATATTTAGTGCTTCCTACCAATTCAAAATAGGGAGCATAATTGATGTTCGTTTCATGGTTGCTTTCTTTTATTGTAATTCATTTTAATTCCAACAAAATTGCATACAAAAGCATTTTGTATAGTTTTGCATATAGCATGAAAAGGAATTTCGTTTATCTAACTTTTTTTTTTAAACGCAAATTAAAATATTTCCTACATAATGATCCGAAGTGCGGTAGGCGTGTGCGTATGTCGATAAAAATCAGTTTACGAAAAACTGGCTTTTACATAGGATCGAACCCCAAATAAATTAAATGGGAAGTATTAATATTTCAAACTTGAAGAAGATTACAACCGAAAATTAATTATAAACTGACATGATGGATTAAAATTTCTATGTTCTACATTAACGTATGCAGCAGGAGAGAGGGAAATCTATACTTCCAAGCGCAAGCATCGACACACACACACACACACACACACACATATGTATCAAACTCACTCTCCTATTCTTTTCGGATCTTTTTCCTCATAATTGAATGTTGTATTGCGTCTGCTTCATTAATTGCTAATATTTGTATGTACCAACTTGGTCTAGTTCCTTCATTTTTGTTGTTGATATGAAGGTTTAAATCCATATTTTACGTTAGTTTACCGCCTTTGAAGGGCGATTTGGCTCATTTGTCGATTCTGAACTCCATCCTCATGTCTTCGATGAAGGTTCTGACAATGGTGAGTAGGTTTCCTGCTAATTGTCATCCTTGGCAAACGTATTAAGATCATCAATTTAAAATAGGTGATTCAATTTGCCATTCCGTGTCTTGTAGCCGTGCCTAATGTTGTTCGATCGGTTTCGGAGTGTCGCTAATGCAATGCAGAAGAGTAGTGGTGACAATAAATCTCAAAGGAAGATACTGATTTGATATTGATCGGTTCTGATGTAAATGATCCGTTTGAATGGTTTAGATGTAGTGTAGTCTTCCAATTTTTCATGCTTTCTGTTATGAATTTGACCTTTGTGGGGGGCATACTCTTTATATTTTTAGGATCTTCTTTATCTTTTAGCGTGGAACACAGTCGAACGCTTTTCTGTATTCGTCCATGCTGTCGATAAGATTCTTTTCTTTATTTTCAACTATATCATTATTGTTTTATTGATAATTCGTTTGTCATTGCACTCGTAACTTCCTCTTTTACAACCCTTCTGTTCTGCTAGGAGTATTTTTTTCTCAAGGAAGTTGTATGTCCTCTCGCTTATGATAGAAGTGAGAATCTGTTACATTGTAGGTAGGCAGGTGATGGGCCTATAGTTCTTCGGTTTATGCGTCTCTTCTGTTTTTGTGAGTGGTTATGCTACTCCTCACGAGATTCATTGGGTGTTTTGGAGGGTTTATCATTGTAAGTTCGTGCGAGGTCTTGGTGGGTGCTAGTTAGTGTTTTTTTATCCGAAAATTGGCTATTCGATGTATTCCTGGGGCTTTCCAGTTTTTGGTTTTGCATATGGAACCGGTTGTTTCAGTAATATTCATATCCGTTCCTTTTTTGGCACTCCATATCTGTGTTCCGTTCCTGTCGTTGCTTGATCCATGTAGCTCTTTTTATTGTGCATTTTGCAGTTTCCCCCTATCTTAGAGCAGAAGTCCTCGATTTCCTGGATATTAGGTGGCTCACCGACCTCTATTCTATTTTTCTAAGTTCTCGATATAATTTGGCATCTCATTTGAAGAGCTTTGTTTGCCAGAAGAATCTTTTTTCATTTTCTCATAATGGTTGATTCTCTGTGCCTTTGCTTGAACTTGTTGTTTCAGCTTCTCTTTAACTTTTGCTACGTATGTCTTATTCTTTATGTCAAGGCTTTGTTTCAGTTGTCACCTTTTTCTTTCTTTCATTATAGAGTCCTTGTCTAATTCATTTAGAAGTGACAATTGTTCGCTTAGTTTATTTCTATGTTTTTCTTTCATGTCTGGCATTTTTCTTTTTTCGTTTACGATGAGTTTTTAATTTTTCACCTATTGATTCTGCGATCGTCCCTGCTGCTGCATATATAAGAGGATTAATTTCTGTCAAGATTATCGGTCTTTCCGCTTCGTCCCTTATTCTTCTAATTGATTGGTTAGTAAGGGTGATGGTTTCCTACAGTTGACGGTTCTTTCTTACTTTTGGAATTGTCGTCTTTCCTCGAAAGGCATTTCCTTTACATTCTCTCATCTATATTGGATGTTTTTATCATCTCTATTTCTCTCTCATATTCGTCATTATCTTCCTATACTTGTTTGTGTACCTCGGAGGGATTATTACAATTAGTTTCTATGTGTTCCTCTGCATGCCTCATCTGGGTGCTCGGCATTTAGCCCATCGATGTTAACGATTAATCTATTTATGATGGATTCTCGGATGATTTCGAGTTACATTACAGGTATTCTTTTTTACTGATGATGTCGCGCTTGACATTGTCTAGTTTGTTCGTATCGATGTTTAATCTGTTTGAGGGTTGTTTTTTTTTTCGCTAGATATTATAAGCAGCTTTGGTAGTTGTTGTCATTGTCGGATTTACCGTAGCGGTGTAAAAGTCTATCATTACTTCAATTTACTCTTCCCTAGACCATTTATTTCTTGTTCTTTTTGTGGGATTTTCTTTTAATGAATATAGAGGGACTTTGTGAGGGCTGTACTCGGCGTGGTTTTCCTCTAGTTCTCGTTGGGTAGAGTTTGTTCCAGCTGCGCTCTTTCGATCCTCACTGGGGATCGCTGACCTTGTTGACCCGCGTGACGACCGATGCGGTTTATCAATATTTTTCGTTGTGTCAGCGTTATAGCTAGTTCGCATTTACTCATACACGTTCATGGGCAGCAGAGCATGGCAGGCCATCACGCCCAGAGACCCAGGCCTCTTCCGGTAATTTTTATTTATTTATTCAATAATTTTTTTAATTTTTTATTTTTTTACATTTTTATTTATTACTTCTACCACTACTACTACTACTACTACTAATAATAATAATAAAAATAATAATAATAATAATGACAATAATAATAATTCTGAATGAATATAAAAACGTTGTGAACATCGATAATTCCAGTGTGGTTAGATCCCTCATTTTTAGTATAAAAGTTTCCGATGATTTTATGATGTCTAGGAGGTTGAGCTTTCATTTGAATGATGCATCTAACATTTCTCAACATTTACAACTGCATGCCTGTCCATATTCGCAATTTAAAAAAAAATTCTTGTCGAAAATACATCTACAATTTTTCATGAAAATAATAAACATAAACTGAAAATTCTTGAAGCTATCTATATCAAAACATTGAAAGCAACCATTAATAAAATTAATTGTGAATACTGCATAAATGTTTTAAAATATTTACCGTAGATAGTTTAAATTATCTACGTTATAAGTAACAGCCTTAAATAGTTTTTAAAGAAATAGTTAGACATCTCAATAACTGAGTTACCTCCCTTGACATTACTGCACGTGTATTTCTATATCATAAAATTTAAAAAGCTGACAGTACATAAGTTTAGCGTTTTTCACTTCGGAAGTAAAAAATAAATACATTTTCAGATGAACATAGCAAGTTTGCCTTAGCCAAAACGAGACGATTAAGATGACAGTGTGCTAATGTCGAAAGTACTCGGGAATAAAATGGATATACATCAACATGGTAATTTTCTTTCTTCCTTTAATAAGGACACTAAGAAACTAGTCCGTAAATATCAGAGGATTCTATTAAGAATAAGTAGTCAAATCTTGACTAAATTATTTAATGTGGCATACCTTAATTAAAACATACTGCCGAAAATATAAGCATTATATGTGTGTGTGTGTGTGTGTGTGTGTGTGTGTGTGTGCATGCATGTGTGTGTATGTAAGCGAGAAAAAGGAAGACAAAGGAATAGTAAGAGAGTATGAGTAAACACTAAAATTACGAAAAGGTAGAGTAACCACACCATTCAACACATGTTCATATAAACATACACTTACAGATGTACACACACATACACAAACAAATGCGTACGCACAAACATACACACACACACACACACACACACAAAGAATAAAAAATAAACCTAACAGTAATAAAAAGTGCATATTTTTTAAAATTTAGTATGAAAATTGCGGAAATCGAATTGCTGATTCATCCTGACGAGTGGACCGAACGATTACAAAAAAAAATGTTCGTCTACGAAACTCTGGAGTTGGGCTGCTGAATATAACATCAATCAGCTAAGTGAAAAATACTTCCGTGTATTTCGAGCGTCGAATGCAAATTTGCATTGTGTGATTTTCTGTGTATATATCTCGCTTGTGTAAATTAATCGTATAATGAAAGGTGTTTTAAGTTATATGAACGTATATATGGATTTTCTCTTACAAACCTGTTAAAACATATACTTAATTCATACATATACCAGTAAATACAGCAACACACATAAACCACGTTGCCTTAGGTAGAAATGTAATGC
>OZ038496.1:67824607-67862107 GCA_964036315.1 Acanthosepion esculentum
ATTGTGAATTTCATATCGGAATGGAATTCAATGCTTGGAGATGAGATTTGCCAGAACCTAATCTAGTCAATGCCAAAAAGGGTTGAAAAGGTTATTCAAAATAAAGGAAGACCCATAGATTATTCAATATTTCGAACTATATTACCTATTATAAATAAATTATGCCTCTATTATTCTTTATTATTTACTAGTTGCAGGAAATAAGTGAGTCATTTTTGCACAGAGTTTTTCCCTAAATCTCATTTATATCCAAAATTATAATTATCAATAGAATACCTTAGGGTGAGTAAACTTTTTTACTAGGTGGTCGGGAAGGAGTCTTTATATTAGTAAGATTAAAAATTATTTTGACCTCCAAAAACAATAGGCGAAAAAAAATTTATTTAAAAAAATCAGGTGAGTCACTTTTATCGAACGGCACTGTATATACTTAAAAAATCAGGAAGTCAGTTGAATCCGCTACCTTCTCCCGGTATTCTCAGGCGATTTTTATCAAATGACCTCTTCACGCTTTATTTAAGAAAAAAATAATGAACGCTATAAAGAAAGTTATGCATATTTCAGTTAACACCTAACGATACATTTACAATACTCTTGCTTTTCTTCTTCTTCTTTCACCTCCCCCTCCTCTCTTTCTATTACACCTAACGTCGTGCGGTTGTTTGTTTATTTTTGAAAATAACAATATAGCGTCCATAGTTGATTTATTGGTTTAAATAAAGCCTTAAGTTGTCCGTTGATATAAATCGCCTGAGGAGACCGCAAGTTTGAAGCCAAGATAGTGAATTCAACTGACCTCCTGATTTTTAAAGTTAAAAGCTTTACATGTTATTTTTTACTTTCATGTTATTTTTTTTACACGTGTATTGAGCACTTTTAGTATTGTTTCCTGGTCTGATTCAACTCTGACCATTAACCTTTTATATATATATATATAGAGAGAGAGAGCGAGAGAGAGATTGTCAAAAATGTATATTGTGTAAGTTTGCTCAGAATCAATGATGGCGTGTTTGCAGGTATAAACAATATGGCGATATAATTCAACACTGCACGGAGATAGAAATTCTCGCATTAAATGATTATCAAACTATATTGATGAATACAAAACGAGAATTAATTAGCATGCCTAACAGAAATGTATATTTAGTGAAATAAAGACCTAAATATAAATAATATGATTGAAGGAGTGGATTACAATGGAGGTTATTCTAAAATTGTGTCTCAAAAAAGATGTTTTTAATTTTTGAAATGTCAGCTCGTAGAAGAAAGAGTGTGTGTAGGAATGAGTTAAAGAAGAGTGAGTGAGTGAGAGAAATAATTGTCGAATCGTTGTTTCATGAATGAGTGACAGAGAAAAAGGTGGAACTGTTTAAAGAAAGAGTTGTTTCGTGACTGAGTGAGCCACCTAGTGAGTGAAAGAAAGAATGAAAGAAAGGTCGAATTGTTTAAAGAAAGAGTTGTTTCGTGAGTGAGTTAATGAGTGAAAGAAGAAAAGAAAAATTGAATTGTTTAATGAAAGCTTTTTTTCGATAGTGAGGGAGGGATAGTAAAAAAGAATGGCTGAATTATTTAAAGACGTAGTTGTTTCGTGAGTAAGTGATGAAATGCGTGAGCGAGTGACTGTGATATACAGTGTTACCCAGATATAAGCGAGTTGTCCGGACCGGAGAAGAAGTCTCTTATATCCGGGTTTCTCTTATATCCGGATTTGGTCTATTTTGTTTAGGTAAGTATGGCTATAATTTGGGACCTGAGAAAATCTTATATCCGGTTTCTCTTATGTCAGGGTCTCTTATATCCGGGTTACACTGTATAAAAAAAGAGTAATTTAGAGAGTGAATTGATTAGACAAATCATAATTTTGAGAGTTGATGAGCTTTATTTAGTGAGCAAATAATTCACTGACTCATATACACAATGAGATAATCAATGAGTGGATTAAAAAAAAGGACGTTCGATTTTCTTAATATTGATTCTGCAATCTCAAAACAGATTTCAGGTCATTTTTTGTGACATAAATTTTGTACGATATTTAGAAAAAAATAAATTGAAAAGTAGAAATTACTTTCCCATCTTCTGTTACAGTTATTTTATTTTATGAGAGACGATCGAATTTTGACTTTTATATAATATCATGTTATGTTCTCTTAAATCACAATAAAAAATACGCATTACATAAATTCAAGTAAAATTTGTATCTTCCAATAATGAGATTTTGTTCTCCGTCAGATTAATCGTCGTTTACTTACATAGAAAACAAAATTATAATTTATCATTTAATTCAGATTTGGCCGTCACTTAAAATAACAAAACAGTTTTTTGTTGCTTAAAATATTAAAATATTATAAAAATTAAATTGCATTAATCTATCGATTTCATTTTAATCGTAGAGCTTTGTGAAAAATAAAAAATAAAAACAGGATCAAAACTGTAAATGGATGAAAACAACAAAAGATTTTGCACACCATTTTTTAAAACATAGGTTTGTTAAGTATGGTAAAACTAAAAGACAGATTTCAAGAAAATATTTCTAAAAGGACTTTGGCCATAGGTTAGTGTTGCCAGACGCCACTTATATACTTGACATATCCGATATTTGAAAATTTTGTCCCCTATCATATAATAGCAATTCAGGGAGAGCCCAGAACCCCGTATTTACACCATTTTCAAATTTCGTAATAAAAATATTTTTTCTACCGTTTTACGGTTCTTTGTCATAACTTTATAAGTAATTATCCTTTCTTTTCTCAGAGCCTCTTGATGTAAATAAAACGATCACACTAGTGTTAATAAAAGTTTACACAAAATTGACGTGTTTATTTCTCTGTTGTCTGTATTAATTAAATATTTTCAAATGATTTCTCTTTTACAGACTTTCTTTTTCTGAGCTTGTATTAAATAGATTTCAAATGATTTTACATTTATTTTCCCCATAACCCATTAAAATCATTGCCGTATGTTTTTCAGTTTTCATTCATGTCTCTTCTTTCTTTCAATATATTGGTCTGGTTGTCTAGGCATGTATATATTTACACACACATATGCATACATACATACATACATATACATACATATACATTATATATATATATATATATATATATATATATATATATATATATATATATATAAATGGTGGACTCTCTTGTCGTATTCGACGTATGAGGGTCAAGCAGCTCAGTTCCTAGGAAACGATAGCTCAGACACCAGCACGTACGATTTGATTATAGCGGTGAAGGCTTTGTGCAGAACCAACCACACTTTTTGAAGGGCTGAATACAGAGACCTGGTGCACCATGTGCCACAAGATCTCCAAACGACTCTCTGCAGGTTTTGAATTCAGAGTTGTTGTTCGCCTAGACCAGTTACCATCCAATGTGTCTTGCTATTTACCTATAGCTGGAGGGAAAAGAAGATTATTAATACCTTTCCCAAGGGTATTAGCACGTAAGTGAATGTAATGGATTCGACTAGAATTCTAACTCGGCTCTCCGATTCCTCAATATATATAAACATATATATATATATATATATATAAACATATATATATATATATATATAAACATATATATATATATATATATATATATATATATATATATATATATATATATATATATATATATATATATAAGCCTAACAAGACTCGGAGTTTCATACACAACGCATTCTTCAGGTGCTGGGAAGAGACCGGTCATTACGCAACATAATTAAAATTTTAATAAAAATATATGGTTAACGCAATGCTGAAGCAGTCCATACATTACACAGAGTTTACGAGTTTTTAATTAATATATATATATATATATATATATATATATATATATATATATATATATATATATATATATATATATATATATGTATTGCATTTAAAATAGGTGGGATATTTATTTTAAATTTAAAATAAACGTTGAAATATTATTTTATTTTAAATATCAAATAAAAATCCGACAGCTTCTTCCTACTTTTAATTTATGAAACCGACTCCCAAGATGATGCTTCCCCGATCACTACAATCCTAATTGATATATCCCAATAAAATGTGCCTCTTACTTTATCACCCTTTATTTAGAATGGTTCTTGAGCCTAGTACAATGTGAACATTATTGTACAAAAAATTCACATGAATCATTCATTCATTTTCTACAGTTGCCGCCTCTGAGCAGGTTATTTAAAGGAAGAAAAGATTTTGAGATTGTAAACATTTAAGATAACAATGATTTCTTGATACGTTTTGCTAATTAAACTATAGCTGGGGGTGGGTATAAATGGTGGATTCATACCTTCCCAAAGGTATTTGTACGTGAGTGAATATAACTAACATACATGGAATTGGAACTCGGCTCTCTGATTAATAAATCCAAGCCATTATCCATTACACCACCCGCACATCCAATGTCCAGCATATGCTGTTACCAAGTCGTTAGTCATCTCGGTACTGACCAGGCACAATAAATAAATAAAAACATTTATTATCTAACAGCATTATAGGTCAGTATTGTGGGCCAGTTACAAATAAGAATTTTGAATGACGTTCATCAATGCATTCTCTCTTCTATTGAAAGACGGCCATGACACTAACTTTCTGTACTGAATGACAACTGTATCTTTCTTTAAGTTCAGATTTGGAGAATTGTCTTACACGAAAATAGTCATATAGATTGATAATGTGAATGATTGTCTTCATTATACAGTGTAACCCGGATATAAGAGAGTTGTCGGGACCGGAGAAGAAGTATCTTATACCCGGGTTTGGTCTATTATATATACATTAACACAGGCTCTAATTTGGGACCAGATAAAACTGCTCTTATATCCGGGTTTCTCTTATATCCGGGTTACACTGTACTTACCTTTGATTATTGGGGAACCAAGTTAATAACGACTTAATAAAAAGAAATACTGGTTTTGTTTTTTTAGTTTTGTTGTTCTTTTTTTGTTTTGTTGGAGTTTTTTTTTTCGGTGAGCGCAAAAGAATACGAGACAAAATAAACCAATCCTAAGTTAGTGTTACTATAGCGTGATGTCTACCTCAATATGTCGTCTACCCAGGTACAGCACAAATGTCTACCTTGCCCCTCCCCATACCAACATTAAAAACTGAATCACCAGCGACATTATATGGATTCAGCAATAATGCAAAAAAAAAAAAATTATAAGTCGTTATTAACTTGGTCGTCCACTAATCCCAGAAGATATACGAAGTATTTATCGCTAAAATAAATGTATGTATTGTATTTGATAGCGTGTTTATTTTTACCTCTCTGCCTTTAATATAAATATTAGTACTAGGCATATATAAATGATAATATAAGGTTTAAATAAATATGTCTACACATACAATATTGTATTATAGTTCGTTGCTTCGGTAGACCTCACGCTATAGTAGAAACGGGACGTAGACCTCACAGTATATTGAGGTAGACCTCAAGCTAAAGAATCACCGCTAAGTTTGTAATCCACGCGAATTTTTATTCTTCCTCCACCCACAAAAAATAGAAAGACAAATTATTTTTAAAATATGCGAAATTGCTCTCGCTTATCTCAAAGAATAATGGGGAGATATATATTTTATATATTTATATATAAAATATATATATATATATATATATATATATATATATATATATATATATATATATATATATATATATATATATATATATATATATATATATATTATTCCAGCGTGCGTTTAAACAATGTTAAATCCAGATTTTCTGAACGTGTATTATGATCATCAATTTTTCACGTTTTTTTCTCGTTAATAATTTGTTTTTTTATGAGTAGAGAGCCAATAATATAAATCTTTAACAGACCGCCATGCACATAAGCGAACAGAAGGGCATCTTATTATAATTTGGGTTGTTAGCACGACAGTTATACCGTGCCGGCACCTCATAAATAATAGACTAATCCGTTTTGATCGGGGTGGAAAGACGGAAAGGTAATATCAAACATGTCACTTGGTTTCAGTGAGACAATAAAAGAATGAAATAAAGAGTGAAAGATAGAAGTATTTAACGTCATAAATAATGGACTATTCCGTTTGACCGCGTTTTTGCCAGTGAATGGAAAAATGCAGTGTAACCCGGATATAAGAGACCCGGATATAAGAGAAACCCGGGTATAAGAGATATTTTATCTTGTCCCAAATTAGACCCTGTGATAATGTATATATAATAGACCAAACCCGGATATAAGAGAAACCCGGATATAAGAGACTTCTTATCCGGTCCAGACAACTCTTATATCCGGGTTAGACTGTATCAGTTTCAAATATTTTCATTTGTATCCCTCTACTTATTTAAATAACGACCAGAATTTATATTTATGGTTGCTATGAGAATATTTTAGTAAAGTTCTTAAACAATGGGAAAGAGGATATTGTATGAATATTCTACTGTCGTATAACGCGCCATAAATTTATCCAATCATTAATTTCACAATTAAGATTTATCAGAAAATCCAAATAAGAAAACCGTGGAATTTTCACGGATATTCTTAGTAATGATATTATTGTCAATAAAGTAATTATCGTATCCTTTTTTGGGTTCATAAAGAAGAAAGAAGATCGATAAAATGGATACATAAATGGACCAGCAAATTTTTAACTCAACTAGGTAACTTTATATTATGTAGTCTTCTGACAGGCACAGATGAGTAATGGTTAGCGGCTCGGATTGAGGAATGGAAGATCCGAGTTCGAATTCCAGTCCATTACATTCACTTACGTGCTAATATGAAAGGTATGAACCCTCTTCTCCCTCCAGACAGCTATGACCGCAGAAAGAAATGGCAACCTACTGCGGGAAAAAAAATCTGCCGCATCAGCCACGTATCGAACAACATCGCTTAAGCGTGTATCGCGCATGGAACATAGCTGATTCTACCAGCTCAATCCAACTCAGTATTAGAAGGGAACATTAATATTTGTCATGCAAATCGAAATGTTTCTATTTTAAAGAAACGTATTTGATGAAGTACGTAACTCGAAATTTCATTTCTCGGCCACAGTTGTTGTTCTATCAAGGTCGTTGAGTCGCTATGTTTGTCACCACGGCTGTCTTGAAACCTATAGACTAAAATTTCACTCTCCTCTTTTTTGAAATGTTTTTTTTTTTCAACATGAGAAATAATTTTTTCGAGCATTAAACCACACAACGCATATAATGTGTATTGTCTACTTTTATTATTCCAAGTAAAGAAATATTTGCCGGTACTTCTCAGTGATAGAGAGAGGGGACTAAGAGGAACGAGCTCCCCGTTTGTTCCTGTCGAGTTGGAAATCCTCAGCGAAATAAAGGGTGAATGTCCCTTCATCTACCATGAAATCTCGACTTCTCCATAATTGCTGATTCGGAAGCTAATGGGCCAATGAAATGAACCGCAGTATCTATTGTTACGATCACGTGCGATAAGATAGACAATATGTTTCGCACACGTGGTGGTAACAAAATAATATAAAAACTTGAAATGTGATTATTGGTAATGAGACAATTTATTTACATTAACAACATAAAAATTAACAGTTAACAAACATGAATACAAAAGCTAACATAATGGATTTTAGGAAACTACTATCTTTTTCCTAAGGCAGGAACCGAGAAGGTCAAATACGGGGTCAGGTAAGGAGTTCACGTGGAAGAAGGAAGGTAGTTACTTTTCTTGGAATGGACAACCGCTAAGTTTTAAACAGACCACTCTATTTTTACAAGAATTCAAAGACAATAATAAAATAACATTCTTTGGTCAATGAAAAGTTCAAAATATCTATTTACCACTGGTCCCAGGTGGGTTTCATGCAGACGTTCCGTGGCTGGAGAAAATGTAGAAGGATTCTTACGGTTGGACTTTGAATCCGTGAATCGACCGGAGTTAGCTTGGCGACAGCAACTTACAAACTGTCTGGGTGCCTTTGAAAAACCTATTTATAGAAGACCGAAACAACTAGGTAGAATTTTCTGGGACCTTCTAAAGCGTTCTCGATTTTTCTAGAATGTTCCAAAAGCTATTTACTGATCGAAGCTATTTAGTGAATTAAAACTTTTTGGATTTTATTACTGGGACAATCTAGAGTGGCCTATTATACATTTAAACTATTTTAATTACTTTAAATAATACTTTTTATAGAAATGCTCCCTCGTAACACTATCATATATTTTAAATTTTTCTTTGCAACCCTATGACTTCTATGAATGCTAAAGCTCTTTCAGCATTAAAAAAAGGAATGTTTTTCGTATAAGAAATTTGCAGCTGTGAATTCCCACAACCGACCAATTTAAATGTGATTCGAATAAAGCGAGTATAACATTCGAAACGAATTCACAAGCCTATCGAAAATATAATGTTTAATAACTGTGAAAGTTAAGATTGGAGTTAATATTTATAGGGTCCTCTTTGAATTTGCTAATACAGTGTAACCCGGATATAAGAGACCCGTATATAAGAGAAACCCGGATATAAGAGAGATTTTCTCTGGTCCCAAATTAGAGCCTTAGTTACCTAAACAAAATAGACCAAACCCGGATATAAGAGAAACCCGGATATAAGATACTTCTTATCCGGTCCCGACAACTCTCTTATATCCGGGTTACACTGTATTTTTATAGAGAAATTTGGCGAGTCGATTTCGAAGTCCGAAAGTAAAAATAATTGAAATAGGATATATTACCAACAATTTGTGCAGAGTTATTTTTCAGTTAGTAGATTACTTACAATTTTTTTAATCGTTGAGCTTATTCTTCCCTGTGTTTGCAGACACAATATAACGTATATGAAGACGATGAACCGAATAGAAACACAAGAGCGTAAGCAGGAAACGAGACAGCCCATAAGGAAAAATAGTGTTCGGTATAGTCGACTGACCATGTGAATGAATAGTGGGGGTCTGCTCAGACGGAGCGTGCTCTCCATCTCCATTTTGAGTTAGATATGAGGGGATCAAATAGACACTAAAAAATACGATGCCAATAGGGAAAAATCTTGATAACATTTTAAGCTCGTCGAAGATATTTTTCTTCCTGTCATATTTTGAGCAGCCCACAGAGGACCCTGCACTATTAAAATCTATCTGGTGAGTTTGTATGACTTCGTTTTGTCTTTCTGTTTCTTCGTCTATGCTGCAGGTTGAGCTATCAACTCTCAGGGAAACGGATAATGTTTTAAACAAAGCTTTAATCTAGAACTGAAAATTATACTCAGTTTTTACCGAAGAAACGGACAATTGAACCAAAAGTGATTTGTAAATGACAGGAATTAGAACCTGGTCATGGAAACTAGAATGAGATAAATTTGCCCTTGTTTTGTTTTTGGGTTTTTTTTATTCAAATTTTTCGTTCTCTTAAACTGGTTACTAAACAAATTTTAGAGCGTTCGGTTTGCTCTTCTATTTACCCAGTAGATGGGGGAAGAAGAGACAGAATCATAATTCTCATAATTACGGCGGAATAATAGATAGCGGCTCGGATTAAGGAATCTGAGAGCCCAGTTCGAATCCAATCGAATCCATTAGAGTGTAACCCGGATATAAGAGAAACTCGGATATAAGAGCGATTTTATCTGGTCCCAAATTAGAGCCTGTGCTAATGTATATAAAGCAGACCAAACCCGGATATAAGAGAAACTCGGATATAAGATACTTTTTTATCCGGTCCCGACAACTCTCTTATATCCGGGTTACACTGTATATTGACGTGCTAATACCCTTGCGAAATGTATGAATCCTTTTCTTCACCCCCGAGCTATGGGTATTTAGCAGGACAGACCGGGTTCTATAGCCTTTGATAACAACTGGTCTACCGCAGAAAGAAATGGCAACATACTGCGGGAAAAAATCTGCCTCGTCAGTCATGTATCGAAACATACATGATCGCCTAAGCGTGTATCACGCATGACATATAACTGACTGATGTGCAAACGTGAATGTAAAGCTTTCTGTTGAAATTCGAAATCGACTCGCCAGATTTCTCTATAAAAATATTAGCAAATTCAAAGAGGACCCTATAAATATTAACTCCAATCTTGACTTTCACAGTTATTAAACATTATATTTCCGATGGTTCTATGAATTCCTTCCGAATGTTAAGCACCAATTAAAGACCTCGCTTTATTTGAGTCAAATTTAAATTGGTCGGTTGTCGTAATTCGCTACTGCAAATTTTTTAGATGAAAAACATACTTTTTTTAATGGTGAAAGAGCTTTAGCAGTCATAAAATTATTAGTGTTCTATTCTTTTTCAATAAAGGATGAGTAATTCAATAAAGCTGTAATCTCGGTGAGATTAAAACGTGGGCCTGGATTTCGGAGCCGGTAATTCTTGAAAGACGTTCAGTATCGTCGGAATAAAATGGCTATTAGATTTTCTAGGATCAGTTCAACGCTCCATTACTTTCATTGAGTTTGCATTGCGACAAATCAAAGAAATAAAATGCGGCCATCACACGAAATAGCTTCACGAGAAAAGAATCGATCGATGAACTTTTTCACACACACGTGTGTTTATATATATATATATATATATATATATATATATATATATATATATATATATATATATATGTATATATATATATATATATATATATATATATATTCGACTCTCCTGTTCAATACAACGTATGAAGGTCAAGCAGATCAGTTACTAGGAAACCGACAGCCCGACAACAGCACGAGATTTTATAGTGGTGACGGTTTCGTGCAGGACCATCCACACATTTTGAAGGGCCGAATACAGGGACCTGGTGCATTACGTACCACAGGGTCCCCATACGAACCTCAGAAGGTTTTGAATTCAGAGTTTTCTTTCTCCTAGACCAGTTGCAATCCAATAGAACCAAGTCTGTCCTGCTATTTACCCATGGCTGGAGGGAGAAAAAGATGATTTAGACCTTTCCCTAGGGTATTAAGTAAGTAAGTGAAAGTAATTGATTCTATTGTAATTCGAACACGGCTCTCCGATTCCTCAATCCATTACTCCATTATTTACTTTGGATTGTGACTGACATTGTGATCAAGCCACTCTCTCGACACTTTCATCGAAGTAAATTGCTTTCTCCTTTGATTAGAGTAGCATTAATTATGTAGAATATGTGGCCAGTGATACATTGTTTTGGAAAATGTCTATTTTGTGTTCATATAATCTTTAATTTAGATTTCTTGAGGTTTCACCTATATAGTCTTGTGACAATTATTACAGGTGATATAATAAATGTCTCCTTCAAGTTTTGGTTTATTGATTTTTGGGGTATTGACTGAGTCTTTCACTGTTTTGGATGTAGTAATAACAAATTAAGGAACGGTGCGCATTACACGAAAATATTTACATTTTGATATATATATATATATATATATATATATATATATATATATATATATATATATATATATGAGTGTCTGTATGTGTGTCTGTGTGTATACATACATATGTATATATAAAGAGAGGGAGTGAGAGAGACAGGCATACAGACAGAGTGATATACAGAGAGAGGGAGAGAGAGTCCCAAAATGTACACACTCTTTAAATGAATAAAATTTAAATAATAAATACAGTGTATATTGTCTTACAAACAAGACTAAGTGTTACAACTATGAAATACTCATATTTATTGACTTACAAAGACGATTAATGGTTCAAATGAATATATAATGAAAGTAAATGCATTGGCTTTAAAAAAAGAATTAAAAACCAAGAAAAAAACTGGATTTTAAAAAAGAATATATTTTTGGAGACACCCTGTCTAGCCACAACTATAAATCGATTATGATGGTCAATGCTTGTGAAGAATCAGGCCTACGGCTTCGGTGAAACTCATAATAAAGAAATATTGCACAGTTTATAAGGAAGAATTTAAACGGTTTCGGATTTAACTTTTTTTTCTCTTAGCCTGTTTGAACAAAAAATCACATAGCCCAATTTAAACTGTGATTTAACTCTTATGTGGGTAAATATGAAAGGTATATACAATTTCCCCAAAGATAATAGCCTCGCCAAGTATTCTAACGCAGCATTCCGATTCTATTTTACAGATAGAGAGATAGATTGATACTGACAAGTCTGAAATAGACAGATAGATACTGACCAGTCTGAAATAGATACTGACCAGTCTGAAATAGATACTGACCAGTCTGAAATAGATAGACATATAGATACTGACCAGTCTGAAATAGATAGATAGATAAATAGATAGATACTGACCAGTCTGAAATAGATAGATACTGACCAGTCTGAAATAGATAGATAGATAAACAGATAGATACTGACCTGTCTGAAATAGATAGATAGATAAACAGATAGATACTGACCAGTCTGAAATAGATAGATAGATAAATAGATAGATACTGACCAGTCTGAAATAGATAGATAGATAAATAGATAGATACTGACCAGTCTGAAATAGATAGATACTGACCAGTCTGAAATAGATAGATAGATAAACAGATAGATACTGGCCAGTCTGAAATAGATAGATAGATAAACAGATAGATACTGACCAGTCTGAAATAGATAGATAGATAAACAGATAGATACTGACCAGTCTGTAATAGATAGATGTCATAAAAATGATAACTGCTTTAACCGCTTTAACTGATTAACAAGAAGTTCCATATTAACTTTAGTCCCAACATTTCACTCTTGTATGCAAATATAAGCTGGTTTCGGTCTGCCGAAATTCGGCAATTTCACATCCGATGCATCCACTGAAATAAAAAACAGAAATGGAACTCAGTTTATTTTAATCAGTGACAGCATTTTCAACGCTCTGGCCTCCGCCGGAAGCATAAGATGTGTATTACATTCGGCCTTGATCGGTGGTTGCACGAAATTACTTAAACATCCACATGTGGCCCGGGACCCGAGTGTTCGATGTTCTTCAGCAACATCGACATTACACAATGCATAAAACAGTGAAACTATCAAGATCTAATGAAGAAAATCAATTACAATCGGTCGAATATATTGTGTTGATATAAAAGAAGATAAAAAATATCCGACGAAATAAAGTTATTTTTCTTCTTTCTTTTTTATCATTTTCCTCCAAGCAAATAAAACAATAGATCGATAGACAGATATTGATAGATGCTGACCAGTCTGAAATAGATAGATAGATAGATAGATACTGACCAGTCTGAAATAGATACTGACCAGACTGAAATAGATAGAGAGATCGATAGATACTGACCAGTCTGAAATAGATAATCACCAGTATGAAATAGATAGATACTGACCAGACTGAAATAGATAGATACTGACCAGACTGAAATAGATAGATAGATAGATACTGACCAGAATAAAGATAGATAGATAGATATATACTGACCAGACATAGATAGATAGATACTGACCAGTCTGAAATAGATACATAGATAGATACTGACCAGCCTGAAATAGATACTGAGCAGTCTGAAATAGATAGATACTGAGCAGTCTGAAATAGATAGATAGATACTGACCAGTCTGAAATAGATAGATAGATAGATAGATAGATACTGACCAAACTGAAATAGATAGATACTGAACAGAATAAAGATAGATAGATAGATACATAGATAGATACTGACCAGACATAGATAGATAGATAGATAGATAGATAGATAGATAGATAGATAGATACTGACCAGTCTGAAATAGATAGATAGATAGATACTGACCAGACTGAAACAGATAGATAGATACTGACCAGACTTAGATAGATAGATATATATTGACCAGACTTAGATAGATAGATAGATAGATAGATAGATAGATAGATACTGACCAGTCTGAAATAGATAGATAGACATTGTCCAGTCTGAAATAGATAGATAGATAGATAGATAGATAGATAGATAGATAGATAGATAGATAGATGAATATTGACCAGTCAAAGATAGATAGATAGATAGATAGATAGACAGATAGATAGATAGATAGATAGATATTATATTAATCACGCAGTAGGTTGCTATTTCTTTCTGCGCTAATGTGGTCACTAACCAACACTATATGATGCCAGTTTAGGACAAATGACATGATTTAAGTATGCTATTTACTATAAACACTTCCAAGGTGCTGAATGGGCGCTGAAATTGGTATCGGCATGCTGAATGCAGTTTCGGATCTAGATTCCTGTGTTGACTTTCACATTAATACCCTTCGGAAAAGAATGAATCGATGTCTTCCTTCCTCCCCATTTACTTTTTGACTAATGTTAACTTGGCTGTTTGTTTTTTTGTTCAAAACTGTGTACAAACGGACTACATAGAATTTCAAACTGTCAAGTATATGCAGCACACCAAGATCACCTACGTTCTGCATAGTCATGGCTTTGAAAAATCTAGTCTAATAAAAAAGCAAAAGGAATTGTTTCGAATAAAGCCATATCCTCTTGGCGTTAATTTAAATCAGTCAATACGCCAGTTAAGTGATACAGACTTGAGAGATCATGTCTATTTCGTTTATTCCCCGACAGACAATGAATTGTATATATAGGGACTAGTAAGGACTTCATAGAGTTTCTGAGGCGTTATGGTGGATGAGGTAAGAATGGTAAGTAAGAATGAGTTGTTTTGGTGAAAGGAGTATTGTTTGTATGTTTGGGTCAGTGTTTGCGGCTAGCTAAGTGTAATGACAAGACAGAAGAAGACTGTCCTTTTCCACTTTTTGGCCTTGTGCCCTATTTGTATATTAGTACAATAAATATTATCATGTCTTTTTCGTTTCATGACTGACTAGGCAGTATACGATTCCCATAATATGTTGTTGTTTGTTTCTGTGGTAATGTGGTCACCAACCAACACTATAGTATCTAGTCTTCCCTGTTATTCAACCCGTAGCTGGGTGAGAGAAGAGATGAATTCATTTCTTTCCTAAGGGTATTTGCGCGTTATAAAAAAAACCCGTCTGAAATTCAAACTCGGCTCTTTAATAGCGCATTCTAAACCGATACTCATTACACTACGAAGCCCATCCTAATTTAGGTAAGTCATTCCCAAACATTTTTAGGTTTCTGTCCCCTTGCAAACCAAAGCACAACCCAACCGCCGCAAGGTATAATCGACCTTTAACTGAATTGTCTTTGTTTTAGTATTGCATGTCAAATGAGTATCCCAGTACTCCCCATATACATTTGTTATGTAAATGAGATACACTGGAAAGGGAGGTCAAGGTACAATGTGGACATGGTGTGAGTTTTAGATGTGCCACCGTCACCCTCTTGCTACCTACTCCCTCCTCCGATGGATCTTTCCACCTTTTTTTAAGGAGGCAGTACCGCCTGCTTATTTAGATTGATGTAGTGTTTGTTTCCATATATCTAAATTATCATACCCTTGGGAAAGCTAGACATCCATCTTTTCCCCATGCTGTTTGTAAATAACAGGGCCCTATAACCTTGGTTGACAACCAGTCTAAGAGAAGGAAAACTGAATTCAAACCAGCCTGGAGAGAGTCGGGTACTATCAGTCTGTCATGTCTATGAAACACTCCGGTTGCTATGGCTGCAACAAATATACTGTCCCTACTATTTTAGGGGTTACGGTGATTCGTGATCATGATTGAAACTAATATTAAAAACTCTGATTTTGGAAAGTGAACATTAATAACACTAATATTATATTTCATTTCGGAAAGTGAACTTTAATAACACTAATATATCTCATTTCGGAAAGTGAAAATTAATAACAATAATATCATATCTCATTTCGGAAAGTGAACTTTAATAACACTAATATATCTCATTTCGGAAAGTGAACATTAATAACACTAATATTATATCTCATTTCGGAAAGTGAACTTTAATAACACTAATATTATATCTCATTTCGGAAAGTGAACATTAATAAAACTAATATTATATCTCATTTCGGAAAGTGAACATTAATAACACTAATATCATATCTCATTTCGGAAAGTGAACTTTAATAACACTAATATATCTCATTTCGGAAAGTGAACATTAATAACACAAATATTATATCTCATTTCGGAAAGTGAACATTAATATCACTAATATTATATCTCATTTCGGAAAGTGAACATTAATAACACTAATATTATATCTCATTTAGGAATGTGAACTTTAATAACACTAATATATCTCATTTCGGAAAGTGAACATTAATAATACTAATATTATATCTCTTTTTGAAAAGTGAACATTAATAACACTAATACTATATCTCATTTCGGAAACTGAACATTAATAGCACTAATATATCTCATTTCGGAAAGTGTACATTAATAACACCAATATTATATCTCATTTTGAAAAGTGAACATTAATAACACTAATACTATATCTCATTTCGGAAAGTGAACATTAATAACACTAATATATCTTATTTCGGAAATGAACATTAATAACACTAATATTATATCTCATTTTGGAAATGGAACATTAATAACAATAAATTATATCTCATTTCGGAAAGTAAACATTAATAACACTAATATATCTCATTTCGGAAAGTGAACATTAATATCACTAATATTAAATTGAATTTAGGAACGTGAACATTAATAACACTAATATTATATCTCATTTTGAAAGTGAACATTAAATTTATATATGTTGGAAAATTGGTATGAAAATTTTAAACTGAAAGCAAGAAAATACGAATGAAAAAAAAGTGTCATAATATATGGAAAAAGGCGTCAACAGGATAGTGATTTTATAAGCACGGTTTAGATTTAGGACAAGGCCGAAAGTATGGGGCACCCAGTGAGGATGGAACTCACTGCTCAGTCGTAATTGATCTAGCAAGACAAGCGGTCTAACTATTACACCGTGTCGAGGTGCCCAGGCGTCAACAGGATATGGCTTAAAATCTTATCAAATTGATTCTAGATAACACTTTTCTTTAGGGGACAAATTAGCATTTGTTGCTATGTCCTGGAATTACATTTTCTGCTCTTTACTAAAATGTCATCATAAAAAAGCCCTCTGGAGGAATATTAAGGGCAGTTAGAGCATTTCTTTGTTGAGAGGATGGAATTGGGAAAGTCCACGAAAAACTACAAAAGGGCTGGAGCATGAGAAATAACTTGTTCCATAATGGCAATGTCGAAAAAACATTTTTTTAAAAAATTTTTGCATCGTCATCTGAACCAACTTTTTCTGTGAGCCAATATATTGACTTAAAAGTTTGTCGAAAATAGTTTTCTTTCTCACCAAACCTCAGAGGAAGTCACGCGAACGGAGATGAACGGTTTAGATTATTGAATGAGACGTTGAAAAAATAGGAAAGCGTTGGGTAATTAACAAGAAACAGCTTGAAGAAAAAACTGGAGAGGATGTGGCAGAGAAATATGGAGAAATCACGTATATAAGATAAAGAGAAAGGGTGCGCGCGTGTGTGTGTGTGTGTGAGAGAGAGTAATATAAAATTGTTTACTGCTTAAATATCAATGGGAGGTCTAATACAGCGAGGTTTAGTCAATATTTGAAACAAAGTTATCATCTTGGGTATATGGTAAACTACATATGGCAGCAAGGCCTCTGATTGGGAGGTTTTGAGGAGCGTGGGAACGCCTCTTAATTGCTAGGTTAATTTATTTTAATTTTATCTTAATTGCTTAATTGCTAGTTCCTAGGTTCACCCGACCCGGGGTGGTAACACCTATAAGTTTCCTCGCTATGAGTAAATAGTTAACCCTGAAAGTGGGGTCAAAACACTATGAAAGTATAAATATATATTTTTATAGTAAAAATATCTGCAACACATTTTCATAGGAAAAAAAAAAGAAATAATTACTGGCAATACATTTATTTAAAAGAAATTACTAATGCTCCAAAGAAAATTTAAATTTCGGTAGTAAATGACCCATAAGGAGTTGATATGCCAATAAAAAACGAAAAAAAAAAACGCAGTTAATGTAAAAGTTTTATATGAAGCTAGCAGAAAGTTTATCGGTGATCTTACTACCGCCCTTAAACTCATTTCGCTCTCAAAAGGTATGAATCCGACTTTCCCTAGACATGTCAACTCGGCTGCAGTGCCTAAACTAACGAATCAAAATGCATACAGTGAACCTGGATAATCTGAAACATGTGTAACCATTGAAACCTCCCCTCTCCATCCCACGGGTTAAACATCATAGTAGACTAGTTTCGCCAAATCTGTATAAAGGAAGAACGACTCTGATTGAATTGCATGTTTACGGTTAATCAATCCTTTGTGAGTTATTTAAATCCAAAACATATCTCTGATTATAAGAGTTTGCTTACAATGTCCAGTCTACACAAGCAGACCCCGTATCAGTATTAACAGGGCACGGCACTATTTAAATTCGGTGATCAAACGAGAACCAAATTTTTCTGCGTGATTTGAAATTGAGACTGCCGAAAAGACTATGGAAATCCACGCCACTTATCTTTCTAAATATATCATGAAAATTCACAGAAATGTGAGAACAGGTATTTGAAGGGGACCGTGGTCCGTACGTCCTAAAGAGCAACGACATTTTAAAAAGTTATAAAATCTAAAGTAGCTAAGAAAATAAAAAAAAATATTTTTAAAAAAATCGTCATTGAAATGATCAAAATCAGTATCAGCAAAAGTTGTTGCGTGTCATCTGCAGGGTAAAAGTCCTTGTTGCCCCAAAATATTTCAATACGACTATAACTGTATCTGTCTATATTTCTGAGATGGGACACTATTTACATTGTTCGGATTATCAACCTCATCTATGTTGCCATATTTATCACAACGTTTCGGCCTTTGGACACTCCGGCCTTCTTCAGGTAGTTGGAATGTTGAAGCGAACCCTTTATTTTCGCTCGCTGGGGTGGACTGTTCTCGTTCTACGCACCATGTCTAATGGCATGTTAGTTATCTCCTGTTAATTCCGCTCTCCAAGTTCTCCACCGCCTTAGCCAGGTATTGAACTCACAACTCCTCTCACTGGATCTAACTAACGCCTTTACCCACTGTACTTGAGGAAATCTGTGTTTGAATTTCTGGGTATAATAAACCTCATGTATTCAGCCATCAGTTTTTTTAACAGTGCTCATCTTGCAATTTTTGCTGTTATAGTCCGAAAAATGTAAATAATGGACGAATATAACTGGTCGATGACCATTTATTCAACGCCATTTCTTTTGCAATTGCTATCAATCATTTTGTATATTGATCAATCTTTGTTCTTTTAATGCCTCGCGGTGAACGGTCATTAATATCGCTTAAACGCTTCTAATAATACATCTAATCTGGATTCTGTCTTTGAACCATGTTGACCCCTTTCGACCGCTAACGGTACTTCCATTTAATTTTTAAATTTCTAAGTTGGCGTGGTCGAGCGGTTAGAACGTCAATGAGACTCCGGTGTAAATCTCAGTATGGTCGATTAAGCAGGAAGTTGACTTCTTAACGTCGATGGCGTGGGGAGGCTGTACCAGAGTGCCGACACATTTGCAAAGTTCCTGTAAATCATACCAGCGGTTGAAAGTGAGAGAAATTCGGTAGATGAAAGTCATCAGACCCCCCGTCAATGGTTGTGACCTTACGAAGTCCCAGGTCATCGCGAGCGAGGGTTTCAGTATATTGATCCCTGTTCAAACAGTTGATCAAGCTCGCCGATACGGTCGCCGCCAGAAACAGTAACTAAAGCCAACTAAGCAGAACATCAGTAATAACCACCACTCGACAGTGATTGTCTAACTGTACTAGCAGACGCGTGTACTCAGAAACGAAGTACCGGCCTACCTTTCACTCTATCTATCTATCTATCTATCTATCTATCTATCTATCTATATATATATATATATATATATATATATATATATATATATATATATATATATATATTAGTGAATACATATAATATCCAACGTCGATAGCACGACTCGGAGTTTCATACAGACTTGCAATCTTCAGGTTAGAAGGTATCCAGTACTTGAAGATTGCAAACCTGCATGAATCTCCTAGTCGTGTTAACGACGTTGGATATTATGTGTATTCACTAATATATATATATATATATATATATATATATATATAGTTTTGCTATATAATATTGAGTACTGTGTTTATAAAACTTGAGAAATATATATACACGTGCAAGTATATGCGCGTATATATGCATATTTTTATCATACACCTATCTATCTATCTATCTATCTATCTATCTATCTATCTCTATATATATATAAATACACACACACACACACACACACACACACACATATATATATATATATATATATAAATATATATGTATATAAGATGCATTAATAAAGAGTTCAACCATCCATTTCATATTTTAAATAGAAAATATTTGATAATAATAAAATTAAATATATAAAATCACTAGAACCCTAAAGAACATAAAGTAAATTTAGAATATTTAGGAAAAAGTAAAAAAAAAAGGGTAAAAATAAACAGAGACACCGTAAATTGCTATCGTTTAACAACCCTTATTATCGTAATGTTCAAACGAATATTGGAAGAATTTTCTTAAATTTAACTCATAAACACTTTAATCATTCTGCAATACTAAAGATGATTTTTAACAAAAATAAATTAAAATCAGCTATAGCTGCGTTAAAACATCGAAAAATTAATATCCCAACATAAAAATATTATACTAAATAAATTTACTTTCATCAAAGACAACAACGTAAACAATTTTAAAAATAAATACAACTGTCGAAATATAAGATCTGCCCTTTAAACAGTCAGTGTATGAGTGATAATATTGTATATCGAACTAGCATCCATTCCGGTAACAATTCCAAATTTTATTTTGGTTCCACTGAAAATCCTTGAAAGTGTCTTTTCTATCGTCATCGAATGAATTTAGGAAATGTCAGATACATTAATAGCACTGCTCTCTCAAAACATTTCTGGGAATTAAAGAATGGTGGTAATATATCTATTATCATGTGAGATATTGTAGAAAAAATAAACATTACTGTGGGAAAGGCTATAGATGTAATTTACGCCTTCTAGAAACATTGTTATCTTAAATAACCCTAACTGATTAAATAACACAATTGTATTGATGACAACATGTAGGCATAGGTATAAATATCAGTTGAAATACGTTGGTCCAGATTAATTTTTAGAGTAAATTATAACCTTTCCTTTTTTATATTCTTCTGTTTACAATTAATTGCCGTTTATTTTAATATATAAAATAAAACTTTTAATCACAGCATATTTTATTTTAAATATAAAGCATAAGTCCCGCCTATTTAAATACATTTTTTTCATGTACAATATATTTTTAATGCGAAATATTTTTTATTAGTTCCGTTTATGTTTATATAAATGTTTTCTTTTAATATCAAGTAATGTCCGTTTATATTTAATATAAAAACTTTAACTAAAAATTATTATTTTTCTTCCTCGATATATAGTGTGTGTTGGCAAGGTGTCCTGTCGTGGCAACGCGACGATAAATAGCAGCAAAGGTTGGATGACACGACTGACTTTGGTCTAGAAACGTAATTTGATACAGCCGTGCAGCCTCGCGTACATCGCCGCCGTATGTAAAAATCATATCTGTCTGCTCACGATATACCGCTAACAGCTACTGGACTGGAGAAACCTATTATCTTGCTTGCTCGGTTAGTTAATGCCAAATGTTTACTTATAATGATAAAGAAACGGTTGATGTTACGATGAGTATTACGTATCACAATTTGCTAACAATGTTCTAAACGTCATAGTTTCGCAGTCTTAGCGGACGGGCCGGGGATATTTGTAACTTCCTTAAAATTCCAATAGCCTCAGTGGGGCACAATTGTAAAGGGAACGAACAGAAAACCACTGGGATTTGAATTTGGGTAGGCTGTTCAATGTTCTGCGCCCATAATCGCTACACTGCACGCAAAACCTTATAAATAGGTAATCTATACAAATAGAGAAGCTACTGTAATGACAAAAGTACGCAGATGTAGGCTATAAGACAGCTTTATTCAACTGAGAATACAAGGGTTGCGAATAATGTCCTTTTATAGTCCCAGTAAACAGAAATAACTCTCTAAAAGAATAGAGTAACAAAACAAGGAGAGATCACACTTGATTATTCATAACAGCTTTACAAACAAAGGAAGCTATATTCAAACTTCTATTTTCCATTACTGTTTTCAGCTGCCTGCCTTTTTGAGTAATAATTTTCATGCTTCCAAAAATCCATTCACAAAAAATAATGTTGGAACATCTATGTAGATAGCGCTTTCTAGATAGCAACGAGGGAGGATGTGACTCGAATCGTAATAAACAAAAACAAATGATCGTAAAAGAATCATAATATATATATATATATATATATATATATATATATATATATATATATATATATATATATATATATATATATATATATACACGCACACACACACACACACATATATATATATATATATGTATATATATATATATATATATTAACGAAAAGAAATTGTCGGTGAATTTTGAAGTCCATATCAGAGTATAGAAGCTAATGTTTTCTATGACTTATAATTTGTAGCGGAGACTTAATAAAAGTTAATAAAACTTTTACTTATTTACCATCCACTTCCATTTCTTTTCTTTGTTTTTAATGTTATTTTCCTTCGGGCTTAAGTTTCCTTATTGGTATTTTGCCTTTGAGAGATTTCTTATGTCATATTATTTTCTTCTGTTATTCTTTATTTTCATTTTAACTTTAATCTTCGCTAATTTTTTTTTCTTCTTTTATTTCCCAAAGTGCGACATTTTTCTTTTCTTTTTAATTTGCTAATTTTCCTTTTAGACTCTTAGCTTTTGAATCTAAATCTTTCATCTTTGTTTGTCTTTTCTTTTAACTCTTCTTCATACATTTTTGTTTATTTCTTACGTCTGTATTTATTGCTATCTGTTTTTACATTTCGTGACCTATTATGTTTTTAGTCGCCTTTCTTTCCACTTTTATTTTCTTATCTCATCCGACCAACGTCTCGTTTTAAATTATTTCTGTTTATATATTAACCATTCCTTTTAAACCTAATTTTTTCCTTTTATTATTTTTTTTTAATTTTATAAAATTATCTGTCTTTATGTTTTTCTTCTGTTTATTCATTGTTATTTCGTCGTATTTTTTGTTTGATACGTAATTCATTTTCCTTTTCTTAATTTATTTCCTACTTGTTTTTCTTTCATTTTAATTTAGTTAGTTTTTTTAAATCAGTTTTTTCTTTAGTAATCTACTTTTTAAAAAAATATATTTTATTAGGTTTGCTTTCCTTTCTCTTCAATTTATATAGTTATTTTTGTTCTTCCAGCTCTGCCGAGTCCGTTTACTTTCATTTAACCTCAATTATGTTTTTCCTTTCAAAACTACCTATTTGTAATACCATTAAAATTGTTCCACACAGTATTTACCAGCAATCTCTCAGTGATCTATGAGAAAAAGTGAAGTGCGCACACAACACAAAACAACACACAAACGAAGATTCATATATCTTACAAGTTATTAAAAATCTAAGGAACAAACATATTACGCTATCCAGAAAATAGAGACATTTTGTTTAACTGGAATTAGCAAAGCTAAATGTTAACTACTAGTAAGACTCGTGAATATTTGACGGATTCCTGAATGATTTATTGATTCTTTCTTTCTTTCTTTCTTTCTTTCTTTCTTTCTTTCTTTCTTTCTTTCACTGAAATCAAATAGCATCTTCAATGTACCTCCCAATCAAAACGGAACAGTCCATTATTTATGAGATATTAGCATAGCATCTCGTACCGCCCTCATCATCTTTTATTTATTCTTTCTTTCTTTCTTTCTTTCTTTCTTTCTTTCTTTCTTTCACTGAAATCAAATAGCATCTTCAATGTACCTCCCAATCAAAACGGAACAGTCCATTATTTATGAGACATTAGCATAGCATCTCGTACCGCCCTCATCATCTTTTATTTATTCTTTCTTTCTTTCTTTCTTTCTTTCTTTCTTTCTTTCTTTCTTTCACTGAAATCAAATAGCATCTTCAATGTACACTCCGATCAAAACGGAACAGTCCATTATTTATGAGACATTAGCATAGCATCTCGTACCTCCCTCATCATCTTTCTTTCTTTCTTTCTTTCTTTCTTTCACTGAAATCAAATAGCATCTTCAATGTACCTCCCAATCAAAACGAAACAGTCCATTATTTATGAGACATTAGCATAGCATCTCGTACCGCCCTCATCATCTTTTATTCTTTCTTTCTTTCTTTATTTCTTTCTTTCTTTATTTCTTTCTTTCTCACTGAAATGAAGTAGATTCTCTGATATATCGTTACCATCTTTCCACGCGAACAAACCGGAACAGTCCTTCACTCATGAGATATTGCCAGGGCGTTTGCTTGCTTTTTTCTCACTTCCATATTTATTCTCACTGAAACCAAGTAGTGACTCTGATATGTCTTTTGCGCCTTTCAGCGCAACCAAAACAGAATAGTCCATTATTTATGAAGGCATTAGCAGGTAGTAACAGACGTGCTAACAAAACAATTAAGGAAGGGACAAGCAGAATAATGATGAGATTATTAAGATTACATGCATCAGTATATAAATTAGTTCTTTATTTAAATTGTCGTAATTACTTTATTCTTTGTTCTCTATGATATTATTGTAACATAAACAGGACAATCGAATAAAATTATGAAATTTATACCGGCTTTAATCTTGCAACGTCTTAACTGTACCGTTCGGATTGTAACTATGTTATAACTGAGACAATGTTCATTTCAACGGTGATACAATTCAGAGTGAACTGCAAAAGGGGAATAACTCTTGCAAATTATTATTATTATTACAGTCTTATATTGATGGCCGATTAATAATAATTATTATTATTATTACAAACTTACATTGATGCCCGAGTGATTATAATGTTTGCTTTCCGACCATGAGACCCGGGTTCGAATACTACTACGGTCGATTTGTTAGAAAGGTAACTTCCTAATGCTATCAGCCTATGAGGCTCCTTTGATAGATGCTTGAAAACCATGCACTGTGAAATGGAATTGCATAGAAGGAACAATTTGGGAGCTGGCAAGAAGTCGCGTTTCATCGGGTCTGAGCGCACGGGCCATGTGCAGACTGTTGAACACTCAATGCGCTCTCTTCCGCGAACTGTAACTAACATCAGCTCAGTATAGTATTATTATTATTATTATTATTATTATTATTATTATTATTATTATTATTATTATTATAATGATAATAATAATAATAATAATGATAATAATAATAATGATGATGATGATGATGATGATGATAATAATAATAATCCGCAATGTACAACTATTTGTCTCGATTTATGGTGTCTGTGAAAGTCAGTTTTCGTGAGAAGACACTTCTAGAAGGATGCTGATAGGAGTAAGGAGTAGACGATTTCCTTATTCGCTCGGTGGCAGTGGCCAACAAACTCTAATCGTTTTCGTTTGCGCTTAAGAGAGATTGGTCTCAGTTCTTCGAAAATGTGTGAAGGGTCGCATGGGAAGTCTAACTGATGTTTTGGATTGTTCTGGATTAAGTAGTTTTGCATATGTTTCATTCAGTATAAGCAGATGCAGCTCTGTGAGTTTTGATGCAAGAACAAATCTGCCTGAAACGGAGACAGGCATACCAGCGAGTACGAGCGGCTAGCCAATACTACTTTCCTACATTTGTTAGTCTTTCTATCATATGATCCTGCGTAGACGAACATGCACGAAACAGTATAAAATATTCCTCAAGTATACCGGTAAGTTATTTCATCTCGTCTATGGGGTTTTGTGGTCTCACAATAGGTCCGTCATACAACCGACTGAAATCACACAAAGTGGTACCTAAATGATTCTACCGGGGTCAGAAGTGACTATTCTTTTTTTGAATGGCTGAAAGATAATCTTTGAATAGGGTTCAAAACGGAAACCCATTTGACCAAAGAAGAAAATTATAAATAAATCAATGGAAATGAGGATCAAGTGACACTTCGTCGAAAGTGTGGCAACCCTATATAAGTAGAGTCCTTGTTTACGCCTAGGCACAAAGAGAAGCCGTACACACAACAAGTCACGTTAGTAGCAGTCGCTCGGCTGAAGTAAGCAGAAGAGTCGAAGGAACCCCAATGCCGCCTACCTAGTACTTGAGTTTTGGGCTCAACGCGGCAAAGCGAAGAAGAACATTATAAAAAAATAAATGAAAAATGAGATCAAGTGACTCTTCGTTGAAAGATGTTACCACTAGCAGCCCTATATATGTAGAGTTCTCGATTAGAGCTGGACAGAGAGAATCTGACACCTACCTAGTACTTGAGTTATGGGCTCAAAACTGCAACCCACTTGAGTGAAGAACATCTTAAAGAAAGACAATGAAGAAGGGGATCAAGTGACACTTCGTCAAAAGTGTAGTAACCCTATATAAATAGAGTCTTCGTTGCGGCTAGACAGATAGAGAAGCCGTACACGCAACCAGTCACGTTAGTAGTAATCGCTCGGCTGAAGTAAATGGAAGAGTCAAAGGAACCTCTATGCTGCCTATCTACTACTTGAGTTTTGGTCTCAAAGCGCCAACCCACCATTATTTCCACGACTTTTCTTACCTTAAAATGTATCCTGTGAGTTTAAAAATCTCACGGCCATGTTTGATGTTCTCATCAATTGGAATTTAAAGAAACTGAATGGAATTAAAAACGAGCCTGATAAAAGTCCACTTCGCCGAAACCCTATATAAGTAGGGTCTTCCAACACTAGACTTCTCTCTATTAAAAATCCGAGAGAGCACTCTTTGCATTTCATCAGCATAGATGATGCTATCTTCCAGGAAAGTGGGTCTTTGCGCCTTCTCGGATTAACGTTCTCAGCTGACATGAAGTGGAATGAATACATTGAATCCAATGATAGTGTTTCTTCAGGTTGTTCAAGGTCATCGCCTTCCATATCTTCCTATCTTCTGAAGATCTTATTAACGTTTATCTTTTATGTACTTCAATAGGTATGCCTTTTGATTTTTCATACCGGCTGATTTGTTGTTGTTGTTGTTGTTTCTTCTTCTTCTTCTTCTTCTTCTTCTTCTTCTTCTTCTTCTTCTTCTTCTTCTTCTTCTTCATGCTGTATTGCTTTAGAATGTTCATGGTCATGGCCATCAATATCTTCCTACTTTTTGAAATTCTTAGCAACGTTTGTCTTTTTACTATTTCCCACGCCCTGGTCTGCCATACACTTACAGAATCTTGCGAGATAGATTACTTGCTGTTTTCCTCTGTCCTTGCCTTTTATATATTTCGTAAGTATCAACATTTCCAAAATTTCTTTCGTCATTGTTAATACCAGTAATTTCATATGACCTTGATACTAATTAAAAGCTTTCTTTTTGTTAAGATTTTCCTTTAAAAAATGCATTTTCCCCATAGCCTCCGTCCATATTATTCTGAGAAAGCTTCTGTAAATCCAGATCTCTGCTGCTCCATGTTTTATCTTTATCTCTGGTGAGATTGTCCAGAATTCACTCCCATATAGTAAGGGTGAAAACAGATACCTCTCCTGCTCTCTTTATTTGTTTCTAACACTTTTTGCTGTTTCTTAATGATAAAATGGAATATGCACACACCTGTGTTCCCCCTCACTGGAATATGATTGGCTGATGTCAGTCATAAATACATACTGACGGAGAGACCAAGGGAAAAGAGGAGTGACGACGCCCATTGGACTACGCCATTTGCTATCCTATTGGTCTACACCAATTGCCTAAGCATATTACCTGCGACTACGACGAGTACTAGTCGATTACTGCTACCGTGTACTACTTGGTTACAGTAGCCGAAACCACTTAGCTACTTCGATCAAATATATCCCATTCCGGGACATATTACTTAATAATTTGTTTAGTTTTAGAAAGGCATCCTACGGTATTGTAATGTGGTTTCGGATTTCATATTCACAATATCCATAGTCTGTTAAAAATCTTATTTCTGTATTTGCTTAATTCTGACATATCTAATTTGTAGCGCACAACTTATTTTTTCTTGTTGCAGACAAATATACATTCATTTTTCCTAACTTAGTTAATGTACGATCATTTTATATAGCAATACTCAGTCGATTTTCCGAGTGGTTTGTGAAATTACACGAATTATCACGATAAAAAACTCCTCCGAAGTTTCAACACTAGGAATTTTCTGAGGAACAAGATACATTCGTTGTTTTCCAGTATGTTGAGCCGAAGCTTCTTTTATTATGATTCGGCTGGAAGAAAAGCATTCAAAAATCACAGATCATCACATCGAAATCTAGTTCGATCATGCAGACATAGAAAAAAGCAATAAAAAACATATAAAAATCTGTGATGTCCTTAGCTGAGACCCAAGGCTTAAATAAATATATTTAACCGGTATAGTGATTTAAAAATAAATTCAAACAAAAGAACAGATATATATTTTTTTGCTTTTCTAAATCGGTTTTTCTCACATTTACACGAGGATTGCAGAATTAAAATTTTAAAGCTTAGACATTGTTGTTGAAAGGATAAGTGTGCACAATTATAAAGTCAGTTTGGTAATCACTGATGAATAGCAGATTGGGATAGATAGATAGATAGATAGATAGATAGATAGATAGATAGATAGATAGATGTGAAGAGACATAGATAGATAGATAGATAGATGTGAAGAGACCGATATTTTTTTTTTTTAAGCGTATCACCCCAAGCAAGGCCGGTGGCCACTATCACGCATGGGGTTACAGAAGGGTTGGAGGAAGAGCAGATAGGAGTGGTAAAGGAAGGGATGTGGAGAAAGAGAAGGACGGAGGAACGATCGAGGTAGGGGGGTTACGGGAGATATAGAGCGAGAGCAGATAGGAATGAAAGATGTCAGGAAGTGGATAGATCAAGGCAATTGGAGATGACGATTGACGCTACACTTAAACCGTTGGAGATTGTATTTGTCAGGGAAACAGTAATAGGGAAGGGAGTTCCATAGGCGAGATGTGCGAGACATGAAGCTATTGGAGTAGAAAAGACGTCTACATCTAACAGTTTCAACGGTGAAGGGGTGGGAACGGGATGCCAGCCTCGTAGGACGCTTAAATTCACGAGGCTTAGGGACAAGCGAAAGCAACTCCTCAGAGCAATTACCGTGGAAGTACTTGTAAAAAAGGCAGAGCGATGCAACATCGCGTCTGTGAGAGAGCGACTGCAGACGAGATGACAGATCAGGGCCAATCACATTGCATATCCGTCTCTGGATCTTATCAAGAACCCTGAGGCAACAAGCAGGGGCCCCAGACCATAAATGGCAACAATACTCCATGCAAGGTCGAATGGTAGACTTATAGACTTGGAGGATCGATTCCGGGGAGAAGAATTTCCTGGCTCGGCACAGGGAACCAACTTTTCTTGCGGTGGATGATGCAATTGTTCATAAAGTTTTATTAAATAAAAAATGAATAAATAAATAATTGCAAGACGTGAGGGTGTGGTAGAAGGTGAGGGAGAGATGGAGGAGGATGAAGAGAATGTAAAGAAAGTTTATTGGAAATGTATCGGTGGTGGGGTGTTAAATGAAGTATTTATACTTTACTTTCATTCGAGTTCATATGAACTCAAAAGGAAGTTTTTTAGTATGTATACAACGGGACATAAATTCCGATCTCTCATTCAATTTTTTTTTGTGGGGGGGTTGCTATGTTATTATGCCTAACTTTTCTTGTCGACAAAGATTGGTGATATTACTATAATTGTTGTTTTTACGTTGGGAAATTAATTGACTGAAATCGCCTGAATATACCGAAGGTTAGAAACGATGATGACAGAATCGGATGTGTGTGTGTGTGTGTGTGTGTGTGCTAATTATACATTTATTTCTATTTTCGTATTTATTTTTTAGTACTTTTCATTTATTAATATATATTTCATATCTAATTGTCATATGTTAACCGTTTTCTTTTCTATTCTTGTTTTGTGTTGGATTGAGAATAAAACAAAGGAGATATTTGAAGAAATCCCGGCTGTAAATTCATATTTTCGAAAGAATCGATAGATGCATTTTGAAGAACTTTTCGACTAAGTGAGTTATCTCTTTTAATAAACACAGCAATCTTAAGATTGAAATTGTCTGATATTTCAGTTATATTGCTTTTGTAGATATATTTTTTATTTATATATACATTTTTATAAAAATATACATATATATGTGTAACATTTCAGATAGAGTATATATTTATTATCCACATATCCATATATGTGTAAAAGTGTGTGTGTGTGTGAGAGAGAGAGAGAGAGAGAGATAGAGAGAGGGAGTTTCAAAAGAGTTCACAGTGCGATATACATCTAAATATATAGGCAAATGTTGATATACATGTATGTATTGGTGCATATATATATATATATATATATATATATATATATATATATATATATATATATATATATATATATATGCACCAATACATACATGTATATCAACATTATATATATATATATGATATGCAATGATTGTGTTAAGTCAATAGGTACATATGTATCCATATGTTTATATCAATGTATAAAGAAACTAGTGTAAATTGTGTAAATATATACTTCATTTATTCTAGTCGGGATCTGTCTTTTTATTCAATTATGTAAAAAAATAAATACATGAATTAATTTCTACCCCACTCTATTCATATCCACCACACTCTGTTGATATTTAATACTGTCCATATCGATCTGTCCGCACTCAATCATTATTGATTTAAAGGAGTTAAATACAAGCACAGACGCATGCGCACACACATATAACACACATATAATTATTACCCTAAATAGAACTGTTGTAAACATCTTATTACTAAAATAGGTGGGGAAATATATCTTAGGAACCTTATCGATCCGCCGACACTCAATCAGTATCGATTTAAAGAAGATACATACAAGTGCAGAGACAAACACAAACGTACCCCTTCACACCCACACACGCAAACATACACACACACACACACACACACACACACACGTATATATATATATATTCCGAGAAGCAAAATTTGCACTAAATTTATACTTGTTTTTCTCATGGAGCATTTCAACCTAATTTTATAAAAGCTGGTGCATTTTATTATCATTACCTTGCATAATAATTACCCAGAATTTTTTTTCCAGATAACTGTGTAAGCAATCTTTGAAGAGCGTGTGATATAATAAACTCACATGTTCACCCACAGAAGATTTCAAGCATACTTGGAGTATCCCTACGGACAGTTTTTTATTGTGAAAAAGAAAAAGTCTGCGAGAGAAACTTTTCAGAGACAGCCTGGAAGTAGCGGTAGCAACAAAAAGCTCAGTAATGCTTTTATCAACACTCTCAAATCCAAAATCTCAATTGACCTAACGAAATCCATGAGAAAATTAGCAAATGAACTTAAGATGGAAGCGATCAGAACCGAAGTGAAAGATGGCTTAGAACTGAAAACTTACACGAGAACACCAAGATTTGTGCTGACATGACCCATAAAGGACAGAAGATTGGAATGATGCAAAAAAAGTTCTTACTTTTCATAAAAGAAAAATGTCCACAGTGTCAATTTTCACAGACGAAAATATCTTTAATCTTGACGCTATTCTGAATCGCATGAATGGCAGATACCTTGCACACTCAAAAGATCATGTCAAGGACACTTAATATATGGTCTTTGGGTTTGTGGCCTTTGTAAAAATACCTATCAAATTTTACAAACCCGAGGAACATTTAATGCTGATGCTTATTACAAGACTCTGAGATACAATGACCCAAAGCCAACTGCTATGTATGGACTCAGCATGCAGCCAAAAACGTACAAAATTTCTGCAAATCCCGTTTTGCTGATTTTTGCCATCACACTTCTGACCCTCTTTTAGCCTAGATCTCAACCCTCTAGATTATGCTGGTTGGAACGTTTTAGAACGTGCTACTAATAGAACCTCTCATTCAAACTTTAACACTCTTATGGATAACATCGAAGAAGAGTGAGACAAAAGGTCGTGTGTTGTTTTGTAGAAGAGTTGAAGAAGTTTCAGGCTTGTGCTGGCAGTAATTGAATATCGAATATATCGAATAAAATGTTTCTTTAGTTTTGTATTTGTATGTTGGAACCATTTGTATGTCCTTAAATAGACTAATTAATAAACCATAAGGCTTTTTATTTCAATACCAAAATTATGCAAGATTTTCCTTCCCACTCTGTACATGAAATATACATACATACATACATACATATATATATATATATATATATATATATATATATATATATATATATATATATATATATATATATATATATATATTAGTAATACACACACATACATATATAGATAGATAGATAGATAGATAGATAGATAGATAGATAGATAGATAGATAGATAGATAAAATTGAACTGATGTAAACATCTTAATATTAAAATAGGTGGGCAAATATATAGTAATCAACTTTGGAAGGGCATAATATTTTCTCTTCTGAAACATTTTTTCTGATGCATTTTCAGATTTGTAAACAATTTTATTCGTTTTTAATTTTATAAACTGAATTGTTTTTTCTAAACTTTGTTTATGACTATTTTATATTTTAACTGTGCAGCAGATTCATTCTCCAATTTATTCCCTTAAAATATTATTTAGTTTTCCTGTTAAATAATATTGTTTCGCTAACGATTTGTCTCGGATGAAGGGTGTCTCGGGCGAAAGTTTCATAAGATATATTTCCCCCACATTATTTTATATGTATAAAACTTATGTCCAAAACCCAGACAAAGGCAATCCATCACTCTCAGAATACTACGCCTACGAGGCATTCCGGATAATCACTGACCATTATGTCACTGGTCTTCGCATTCTGTGAAACGCCTTCCGTTCTCCATCTTTATAGCTTTCTCGCATTCTTCTTATTTTGTACGATTCAGCTTTCAAAATGGTTACACAAAATGATTTCACTTAGCCTTTTATGAACATTAGGAGAAACTATATTATTTATACCGGTCGGTTCGTAACAATCTCTTGCAGACTTTTTCGGAATTATGATGGCCTTTTTACGCTTTATGCTGGTTTAGATCTCAGTGAGTTCTCCCGGCCGATAATAAGTATAGTTTTAATCAGATGAACTTACTTCGTTCGGTACTGAACAACCTTTTCTTTGGTCGAATATTTCTTAGAGCAATCTCTTTAAATTTGGGTAAATGTCAGTTTTTCCACTTCTGTTGTTTAAGTCGTTAACGGAAGCTTCCAAATAGTTTCACAACCAGCTGTTGCCAGGAATAAATCAATTATTTCATTTTCACCCACATTTATTGTCTAGAATTTTCTTTGTTCTAGCAAGGGCTGCGAAGCAACTGATCCAAGTTTCAGAAAAGTCTGGTCCTTCTAAAAGAGACAAAGATCCTATCGGTGATGCCATATTGTTATGATATTCCAATTAGGGATTGCAGATACATGCTGTCCATATTGGTTCTACAGTTAAAGTACCATATCCACTAATTTACGTAGCGAGTCTATAAATAATGTCTGCACCTACACATATGCTACATAGTGGTAGTACTAAACAACCACTACTACAAAACGTTTCCTATATAGTTTTTTTTGTTTTAAGTTAATATTATACAAGCTTACCTTAATAGTATACAAACGTACCTGAATACAATACATGAGTTACGTTAATTATCTACAAGGATAACTTGATAGTGTACAAGGGGGTCATAATACAATACCATACTATTTTACAGTCTTATATTAATAATGTACAAGATTAATTTGTACATTATAAAGAGTTGCATTAATTCTTAAGAAATGTTATAATGAATGATCAAAGCAGGACCAAACATAAGCGCTAAGCTATTCCTGATGTTCGAGCTACCATGCTCTTGACTCAGGGAATCCTAGTTGAACTTAATTGCTACTTTTCACTTTAAGCTTCAAAAACATGAAGTATTTACAGAAGACGACAATGTAAAATATAACCCCATCACTCCATTGTGCCTAATTTTATTAACATATTTTCTTCAGTTTCTAAATCAGTATTGTTCATAGCAGCATCAATACCTGATGTTGATTTCAACCTGTTTTGGAATATTGATTTCTTATGAAAAACTAACAATTGCGGCACAAGGCCGAAGAGGAAGTGGAGAGAGGCTGGTGATTATTAACTATCCTTGACCTAGCCAATTACATTCACAACCAATTCATCTATTACAGCTTGCTCATTCACGACTAGAACTCGTCCATCCTTATTCAATCCAACATATATCAAACATTCAGATACAACCTCCAAAACACGCCCGAACATGAGCAAATGTCTTTTTTTTCCCCCTTTTTTCTTACAAAAATAATTAAAAAAAATATATGATCATGAAATGAGAGGGAGGGAAGTAATCCAAAAACGAAACGAAAATAGGGTGATATTCTAAGCGTAGATTTGATGTGGCACAAGGCCAAATGAATGGGGCACTCAGCCGTAACGTTTCTAGCGAGACAAGCTTGCTAGCTATTACATCGCATCAAAGTGCCCAATTTGTATTGGAATGACAGCAAAACATCCGCCTCCCCAAAGCTTTAGACAAATCGATGATACGAGAAACCCATTATGAAATCTCTGCACCAGCTTTGATACCCAATGAGAATGTGAATTTCAACGTTTAGTACAATAAGGAATGTCTATTGAAGAGCAATTAATTCAACTAATACTTAAAGAAGTTATGTACAATTCTATCATAGATTTAAAATGTTAGAACTTTTGGAATTAAATCTCGTTAGATGAAGACAAAGAAAATCGCGAGGTCAGTGACGGGAGAAAAAATACAATTTATTGGAGAATTTGTTACAAACGTCACATTAAATAAAAAAAACACGAAAAGCTAAACTATTTGTCATAGAAAATACCACGAACTTACTGGGTAAGAATTGGATAGCAGAATTCCAGTTATGGGATCTACCGATGAATTATTTCTGTTACAAGGTAGAAGTTTAAACACCGAAGCCCAAAAGTTAATAAAGAAACTTACGGAAACATTTCCTACTGTTTTTTCTCCAGGGTTGGGAACGTGTACCAAGATGGAGGTAAAATTCCAGCTAAAAGAAAACTCTCAGGCGGTATTCAAAAAGAAAAGGAATGTGCCGTTTGCCTCAATTGAACAGATAGATAAAGAATTGGACAGATTAGAGAAAACCGGTGAACTTAAAAAGGTTGAGTATAGTGAATGGGCAACACCGACGGTATACGTTAAAAAAAGTCTAAAGAAATTCGTGTTTGTGCTGATTTCTCGACGGGTTTCAACGCAGCACTCAAAGACTATAATTATCCTCTACCAACAGCGGAAGAAATATTTGCGAAGCTTAATGGAGGCACAATATTTTCGAAAATAGACCTCACCGACGAATATAATACCGGTAGAAAAAGAAACGTCAAAGCCTTTGTGTATAAACACACATCGGGGTCTGTATAAATTTATCATACTACCTTTTGGGATTAAGGTCGCGCCCGCCATTTTCCAACAAGTAATGGATTCAATGTTGGGTGGTCTAGATTTTGCCGTAGCCTATCTGGACGACATCCTCATGAGAAGTACAAGTATAGCAGAACACGTGAAACATGTAAATGCAGTAGATTCAAGAATACAGGATTTGGGATTTAAACTCAAGGAAAACAAATGTGAGATTTTTATGGAGAAAATAAAATATCTGGGGCAGATCATCGATAAGAATGGTAGAAGGCCAGACCCAGAGCGAAAAGCGGCTATAAAAGACATGCCGGCTCCGAATGATATTACCGCATTACAAAGGTTTTTGGGATTAGCTAATTATTACCAAATATACATCCCTAAAATGTATGATCTGCGGGCACCATTAAGTGAACTACTGAAGAAAGGAAAACCCTGGAAATAGACTAATGAATGCCAGAAAGCATTTGAAAAGATAAAGGAAATGTTAATCTCAGGGTTATTTTTAACTCATTACAACCCGGATTTAGAGATCATAGTAGCTTGCGATGCTAGTGCGTATGGTATAGGAGTGTGCATTTTCCACAAAATGATAGATGGTCAAGTAAAACCAATTGCTCATGCTTCTAGAGCACTACTTCTGGCTGAGAAGAATTACTCTCAGATAGAGAAAGAGGTGCTCGGAATAATATTTGCACTAGCGAAATTTCACCTTTTTTGTCCACGGTCGATATTTTAAGCTACAAACTTATCATACACCTCTAATTTCGATTTTTGGATCGAAAAGGGGTTTGCCGACGCATACAGCTAACCGACTACAGAGATGGGGTATAATACGGTTAAATTATAACTTCAGCATGAAGTACATACCATCGAATAAATTTGGCTACGCTGATGGACTGTACAGGTTAATTCCTAAAATGAGCGAACCATTAGAAGACACGGTAATTGCCTCACTGAAGTCAGAAGAAGAGCTGAAATTTACTGTGTGTAATGCAGTTTGAGAAGTTCCGGTAACTCTAGAAAAAATAAAAGAAGAAGACACCAGGGACAAGTATATCATGAAAATAAAAGAAAAAATAGCCGAGAGGGACCAGTACACAACAAATGTTTTTCGCTTTGCGATACAGTATTGTTATACAGAGAACGTGTGGTGATTCCATACACACTGCAAAAGCAAATACTAAAGGATTTTCATACTGGTCATCCGGGCAACACTAGGATGAAGAGCCTAATGCGAATGGTGAAAAAGTATACTTTAAGTACTATAAACAGAATAAATCATTTTGGGAGATTGGAAAAATAGAAAATCGGATTGGCAACATGATGTACTTGGTGAAAAGCGAAAAATTCACGTGCAGACGGCACATTAACCAGATCAGACGTGGTTGACAGCGACCCCGCGGAAGAAACGTCTATGGAGGTGATTTTCGATACGTTTGATCTAACAACGCCAGCAACGATTTTACCTGAGGTACGCCGATCCAGGAGAAAAAGAAAGGCAACTGATCATTTAAAAGTGGATCCAAAATGTAGGAGATACGCCATGATGTTGCTAAAAAAATGCAGTTTTTTTTGTTTTAGTTTGTTTTTTCTTCATATTTCCTGTAAAAAATTAAAAAAATAATGAAAACTGTTATACTCCTACGGAGTAAAATTTTAGGAGAGGGGTGTTATGGTGTAACACACCTATTCTATAGTTATTAGATTCTCCCTCCTAATATAAGTAGGAGTAGTAAGAGGAACGTGGGTCAGTCGATGTCGGACGACAGTAGTCGACAGTTAGTCGAATACGAAAGTAGTCAGCGACCAAAACAAGATTACTCTGCCTAATACCTATTATATCAAGTTCCTAACGTTTCGTACGTCGAACTTATTTAGGACCGATTTTAGTACAAATATAAGTCTCCACTGCGAAATAACTCCACAGCAAGTACCCACATGGCCTAGGGATAAAGGACCTTGATTTCGCGTTCATATGGACCAAGCACACGTTAACGGTGTGAGATTGTATTTTTATTTTGACTGATATCTTTTCTATCTTGAAGTTATTCGAGTTCACAATATAAAATCTATTACAATAAGGCAAATATTATGGGCAATACTTGCTAGAAATGGAGTGCCGAAAACATTAGTATCATATA
>OZ038496.1:67867107-67902107 GCA_964036315.1 Acanthosepion esculentum
CTTATAGACAAAAAACGTCATATGAAAGAAATTCCCCATTGTTTTCCTAAATATTTCTGGATATATAAAAATTTCTCTATCGTTTCCATGGTAACAAGTTTTATACCTAAATGTAACACTTTTAACGAAAGTTCGAGGTGCCATCTAAAGACGAATCTCCGTTCCCTAAGCCTCAAATCTATCAATCTGCATCATCCGAAGGGAGATTCATGTATTTTTTCAAACCGTCAATATGTCCGTAGCCTCAACATTCCATTTTTTGACTTAAATACTTATTTATTACTATAATATCTTTCTTTGATATGTCCTGTTGTCGAGGCCCCAAATAAGCCAGTTGCACGCCATGAAAGGGTATAAGATCACTCCTCACAAAGCGCCAGCTAAGATGCAATTCGGTAATAATCATACCGATACATTGTTTAACATTGTCCAATCAGTTTTTGCATTGGCGTCTTCTCCTACGTTCACGTTCCACGGTACTTTTCATGATGGCCTTGCACAGGCTGTTGTGCCTTGTAATGTGTCCAAACAACGACATGTTTCTCCGTTTGACAGTGGCGAGAAGAGGTTCCTGTTGTCCCACAAAACCTTCAACCATTTTTCGCACAAATTCATTGTTTGCTTGTTTTTGTTTCCAATAGAAAATGAAAATAGTGTTTTCTTATGAATTTGTTCTCAAACACTTGCAACCTTCTCTTTATATCTGCTAAGTGTCAAAGTTTGTCATCCATATACAAGGATACAGACTATCAGCGATTTCTACAGTTTATACTTTGTTTGAAAACTGATATACTCCTCCATATTCTTGCCAATTTGGCCATCGCTGCCATTGCTGCGGCAATCCGTATGCGGGCAACCGAGTTGCAGGAACCATCTTTAGACAATATTGTTCCTAATATTTAAAATTAAACACGTCCTCCAGTGAATTCCCATTCATAGTAATGTCGACATAGGTGTTACAGTTTGTGCTATTCACCATTACTTTAGATTTATCGAGGCTGACCTACATTGATTATGGTATCGCTCTTTCAAAAGGTTTGCTGGTCAAGTCCTGGAACTTACTGTTACTACATGCTTATGAGGTCAATGTCATCTGCAAGACGTAAGTTAAAGACGGGTCTTCTCCCATAGAGATTGAAGGATCATGGTCTTTTAAAATGTCTAAAATGTCTTGCATGTTTCTCTTTAGAAATAGTTTGAATCATGTCGATGAAAGTACGCATCCCTGTCACACGCCGACATTTGTCCGAGAGAATCCTCTTATTTGTTTTCCCAGAAGAGCTGCGCTGGTGGCATATTTAGAGAGGGCCTGAATCTACAATGAATTCTCTTAGGATTTGCCAAAGACCGTCATGCCATACACGGTCAAATATTTTCTTGGAATCAAGTTGTGGAACACGTCCTTCTGATGTTGTAGGTTTTTTCTCTATGAGGATCCGACAATTGAAGATCTGTTCCATTGTATTTCGTCTGGCTCTAAATTCTGCTTGTTCCTCTTGTAGCAGATCTTCAGCCTTGGATGACTGCTGGAAGACAATAGTCTGGCAACATGACTCTGCACCTTGCAACACAAGCAGGAGAACCCAATCTTTGCTGTCAACTACATCACCTTTTACATCTGGCCACCTAACTCCCCAGACTGCAACCCCCTTCATTATTATGTGTGGGGTGCTGTTCAGAGAGAGAGGCCAACAAAACTACTTGTATTATTAAAGATGAACTGAAGGCTTGGATTATGGAAGCATTCACTAACTAAAATAAAGGCGACAGTTTAGATGAGATGCAAGAGATTCTGGAGTCGTGTGGAGGGCGTGGTTTAACCCAATGACGATTTTATTGAATAAATGTCAAGATATTTTTGTTTTATGTTGGTAATTTTATCTGTTAAGATGAGATGTCGGTGTTATTTTCATTTCTGCGTAATTTAGACGCCAATTTATCTATCGCACTCCGTATATATATAAATGCATATTTTCCTTTAACTCTGGTTGGTTTATTGGTTATTTTCTTTTACCACATATCAACCTCAGTGGGTCATTTAATGCCGCGGGCGTTCTGGGTACGACGTTAAACTGCATCCAACAGCAAGGCCTCTGATCAGGAGGTTTTGAGGAAGCGTCAAGGTGGACCTGGGAACACCAGCAATTTAGAAGTGCTTCCACGCTTCTCCAAACCTCCTCCTCACAGGCCTTGCTGTTGGACGTAGTTTATCGTCTTACACAGGACGCGGATGTAGTTTATCGTCATACCCAGGACCGTATAACTCTGGTGGTAGATGCACAAATCTCATTCCAAATCAAATGCCGAATTTCGAAGTAAGAAACTTACCTCCACTAAGTAGATTATGTTACCATAATACTAATCGTTACTGCCAAAAAGCTATTAGGTTGGTGCAAAAATAATGTCCTTTTCTCACATGAAGTTGAACGTCAAAAAACGACAATATTTTTGCACCAACCTAATATTTGAATCTGTCTCTCAGTGTGTTTGTCAATCGTTCTATTTATCTAGCTACATTTATCCCGGTCTACGATATCACTTTCTGCTCTCTATGTCTCACAAACATGGGCCCTACTTAAAAAATTATCCAGGAACGACAACTGGAGCCGTAGTGGCATGAGATAATGGTATGCATGGCCAGTCAGGTTGAAAATTTCGTTGTAAGTTCGATCATTTTTGAGAAACATGAAAAGTACACCAACATTGTATGTCAAAGATCAAATCTAACTGCTTATCAAAATTAAAACGACTACGTCATCTATTACTGTGATACAACACATCAATTTTAAATTGACAGAAGAAAGAAAATATAAATCTATCTATCTATCCATCTATCTATCTCTCTATCTTAGCCTACCCAGCATCTATCTATCTATCTATCTATCTATCTATCTATCTATCTATCTATTTTGTCCTACCCAGTATCTATCTATCTATCTATTTTATCCTACCCAGTATCTATCTATCTATCTATCTATTTTATCCTACCCAGTATCTATCTATCTATCTATCTATTTTATCCTACCCAGTATCTATCTATCTATCTATTTTATCCTACCCAGTATCTATCTATCTATTTTATCCTACCCAGTATCTATCTATCTATCTATCTATCTATCTATCTATCTATTTTAGCCTACCCAGTATCTATCTATCTATCTATCTATCTATCTATCTATTTAAGCCTACCCAGTATCTATCTATCTATCTATATATTTTAGCCTACCCAGTATCTATCTATCTATCTATCTAGCTAGCTATCTAGCTATTTTAGCCTACCCAGTATCTATCTATCTATATATCTATCTATCTATGCTAAATCTGTTATCTATCTATCTATCTATCTATCTATCTATCTATCTATCTATCTATCTATCTATCTATCTATCTATCTATCCCGATCTGCTATTCATCAGTGATTACTAAACCGCTTTATAATTGTCGTGTGCACTTATCTTCCTTTCAACAACAATGTCTAATCTTTAAAATGCAAACCTCGTGCAAAATGTGAAAAAAATCGATTTAGAAACGAAGAAAATACATCTGTGTTCTTTTTGTTTCAATTTATTTTTAAATCACTATACCGGTTAAACATATATTTTTTTATACCTTGGGTCTCAGTTAAGGAAATCACAGACTTTGTGTGATTTTTATTGTACTTTTCTATATCAGCATGATCGAAACATCTCTTCGCGTGAGCGAGATTTCGATGTGAATGATCTGTGATTTTTGAATGCATATCTTCTAACAGAATCATAAGAAAAGAAGCTTCTGTGCAACATACTGCAAAGCAATATTTCGAGATATTTTGTTTTATTAATTTGGGTACATATATCTATTAAAATGAAATGTCAGTGTTATTTTCATTTCTGCGTAATTTGCACGACAATTTATCCAACGCACCCCGTATATTATATATAAATTTTCCTTTAAGTCTTTTGGTAGATGCTCAAATCTCATTCCAAATCGAATGCCGAATTTCAATATAAGAAACTTCACTGAGCATATTTTATTACCATAATACTAATCGTTACTGCCAAAAAGCTATTTGAATCGTGTGTTTGTCAATCTTTCTATTTATCTAGCTACATATTTCCCAGTCTACTATATCACTGTTTTTATTTTTGTGTAATTTAGACTCCAATTTATCTGTCACGCCCTTTGTAGTGACTGACTTCGACATTAAATAACACAAGTGACGATATGTCGTAAAATGTAAAAATCTGATCAAACGCTTCCTTGAAAAATCATTAATTCATTGTTACACAATGAAATATTAAAATCAAAATCAAGCATTGCACGAGATATCTTACAAATTGTCTGCCGTGTTCGACCGCCATCTTTTGTCTCTCGATGATATCGAAAATTTCAACCGTAATTACAAATTACAATTGCAGCCGGGCATTAAAAATTGAACACAATTCTTGGTCAGTGAACTTATCGGGGCGAAGGCTCTAAATAATTATTTTGCCAATGCCCTACCCCATAACCATTCATGAGATGACCGATACTACATCTGTTAGATTTTCATTTTTATTTTCACAGTTAAAATATGATGAATGAAGATACCTAACAACACAGAAGATACTGTCTATTAGGGATACGACTCACGGCATTAACCCTAGAACACTAACCAGCAATTAAAGTTACACCACTACTAACCATGGGTATATCAAACCCGATTTTGAAAATATCACTAACCATGGGTATATCATACCCTATTTTGAAAATATCACTAACCATGGGTATATATCATACCCGATTTTGAAAATATCACTAACCATAGGTATATTATAACCGATTTTGAAAATATCACTAACCATGGGTATATCATACCCGATTTTGAAAATATCACTAACCATGGGTATATATCATACCCGATTTTGAAAATATCACTAACCATGGGTATATCATACCCGATTTTGAAAATATCACTAACCATGGGTATATTATACCCGATTTTGAAAATATCAAAAAAAATATTAAATATAAATCTTTATTTGAAATATTTTACATGCAGGCACTTCAAACTTTGTACTTTGTGTTAACATTAATAGGAACTGAAAAACATTATTTAGGTAAGAAAATCAGGTACTGAAAATTGTAAATAAAAATTAGAAAATTTGCGCTGGGTACTATATACCCATGGTTAGTGTTCTGGGGTTAAGGAGCAGTTTAGTTATTTTTTAAGCATTTCACCCCAAGCAAGTCGGGAGTGCCACTAGCACGCAAGGGTTCACAGAGAGTTAGAGCAAGTGTAAAGAGGGGTGTTTGAGGAAAGGATAAAGTGAAGGACGGAGATCAGGGTCAAAGCATCAGAAGATGTCGATTGACGTTACATTTGAATATTTGAAGATTATAGCTATTAAGGAAGAAAGTAGGAAGGATGGAGTTCCACTGGCGTGAAGTGCGAAAGAAGAAGCTTTTGGAGTAGATGGGGGAGTTACATTTAACTGTTTCAACAGCGAAAGGGTGAGACCGAGATGCCAATCTAGTAGCTCGTTTAAATTCATGCCGTCTGGAAACCAGCGAAAGTAGCTCGTCAAAACAGTTGCCGTGGAAATACATGACAGATGGGGTACCAATGAAAGTAGCTCGTCAAGGCAGTTGCCATGAATATATTTATTGAAAAGACAGAGAGAAGCCACATCACGTCTGTGAGAACGTGACTGTAGACGAGATGCCAGATCAGGACCTATCACATTGCATATCGGTCTCTGTATTCAGTCAAGGATCTCGGGATTAACAGCGAGGACACCAGACCATATATGGCAACAGCATTCAACCCAAGGACCAATGGCAGATTTGTAGATTTGAAGGATGGATTCAGGCGAGAAAAACATTCTGGCGCGCAGTTGAGGCACAAATATTATTTCTTAAATTTTTCCAAATACTAGATTGGAAGAATTTGCAATATTCAACGGAGAAACATATATCTAGATATATAAGTGGAATATATGTATATATATATGTGTGTGTGTGTGTGTGTGAGATTTATGTGGAGATATAGTCGAAATATATGAGAATATCTCTGTGAAACTTGTGTGAATATAAAAGCGATTTGTTTTTTTGTTTGGGGTTTTATGGCAAATCAACCCCTATGGGTTATTTAATGCCAGATCCAGTATTTACTAGATATATCAAAAACGTATAGTTGGCAAAATCATTGTTTCAGAAAAGTATAGCTGGCAACATCATTGTTTCAAAAAAATGTATCCCTGGCAACATCATTGTTTCAAAAACGTACAGCTGGTAACATCATTGTTTCAAAAACGTATAGCTGGGAACTGTTTCAAAAACGTATAGCTGGCAACATCATTGTTTCAAAAAATGTATCCCTGGCAACATCATTGTTTCAAAAACGTATAGCTGGCAACTGTTTCAAAAACGTATAGCTGGCAACTGTTTCAAAAACGTATAGCTGGCAACACCATTGTTTCAAAAACGTATAGCTGGCAACTGTTTCAAAAACGTATAGCTGGCAACATCATTGTTTCAAAAACGTATAGCTGGCAACATCATCGTTTCAAAAACGTATAGCTGGCAACATCAGTGTTTCCCATCACATTTTAGGGGTAAGGTGTTATTATATTTAGTGTAGGTTTTGGGAGGGAAAGTTAATTGTAAGTTGTAGTTGTTTTGGGATGGGTTAAATGTGATGACATGACCAGCCGATTGATCGGATCGACGGCCTTTTGGTTGGACGTAGTTTATCGTCATACCCAGGACGCGGATGTAGTTTATTGTCATACCCAGGACGTGGACACACATTGGGATTTCACTATTTTCCCATAGCTGGGACCCTAACAGGTGCTACCACCCCGGGTCAGGGTGGACCTGGGAACATCAGCAATTAAGAGGTGGTTCCACGCTCCTCAAAACTGATCAGAGGCCTTGCTGTTGGAAGTAGTTTATCGTCTTACCCAGGACTCGGATGCAGTTTAACGTCATACACAGGACGGTATAAAAGAGAATATATATGTGAACTATATGTTTATATATATGTGAAATATATGTGAATGTATATGTGAATATATAAGATAATTTTATGTGACTATAAGTATGAAATATATATGAATATATATGTGTAATTTATAAGAATATATATGTGAAATATATGTTAATATATAAGAGAAATACAGCTGAAAGTTATGGGAATATAGGAAATATATGTGAATATATATGCAAAATCTATGTAAATATACATGTGAAATATAAATGAATGTAAATGTGAATATATATGTGAAACTAAATGTGAAATACATCTGAATATATATGTGAAAAAAAAGATGTTTTGGTTCGTATGAAGATATTTCAGCACAAAATATTAAAAACAGATCTGCATGCCTAATAAAACTAATGCATTTACTTTAGTTTTAATATATATTTTAATCAGGGTAAGGATAGAAATGTTCAATATTAAGATCGATAGAACTGCATGGATCAATTAATACTTTAATACACAGGTTGACAGACTTCGGGATGTGTTAGGTGAGCGAAGAAAAACAAAATAAAGAATAGCGGCGAAGTATCGAATAAATCTCTAGCGATTCATTTCTATCGCATTAAAAAGAAATCAAATGCGAATGAATGGAAAAAGAATGAATAATATATATATATATATATATATATATATATATATATATATATATATATATATCTTTCAAACATGTAGTGTTGAATGTTAAAGACAACATTGTCTTACATATTTTCTTTTGAATTTTCTCATATTCTCTAATGAGACTTTTTATTTGAAAATAGTTCCGAAATATGTATTTTCCATACGATGACCTAGCGCTTTCGAACATCATTGTTCATCTTCAGGGTCAATATTTTAGTCAAAAATTTTTTTTTTTTTTAAACAAACATTTGCCAATTATCTTGTAGCGTAATCATGTTGCTACTTTTTTACAAACTAAAAACGTTAAATTCCTTTTAAATTCAAAAGACGCGATGATGTTATATTTTTGACTAAAATATTGACCCTGAAGATGAACAATGATGTTAGATGTAGACGACTCTTCTACTCCAATAGCTTCATGTCTCGCACATCTCGCCTATGGAACTCCCTTCCTTATTACTGTTTCAATGACAAATACAATCTCCAACGGTTTAAGTGTAGCGTCAATTGACATCTCCAGTTGCCCTGATCGATCCACTTCCCTTCTCCACATCCTTTCATTTTTCATTCCTATCTGCTCTCGCTCCAAATCTTCTGTAACCCCCTTGCCTTGACCGACCCACTGTCTTTCTCTTTCTCCACATCCTCTCCTATCTGCTCTTATATTTTCATGTTGTTTTCTTTTAGTTTGGGGCGTTCTCTATTTTCTCGTAGATGCTACCACCTCGGGTCACGTTGTACCTCGGAACAACTGCAATTAAGAAGTGGTTCCACGCTTCTCAAATACCTCCAATATCCCGATTAGAGCACTTGTCGCTGGATGTTTTCTCTTCAGACGTTAAACTGAAATTAAACAATGTAGGAGAGAAAAGAAAGCTATAAGGACCTATCAAGTAGTAACTTTCATAAATATTTACGAAAAATGAAAGAATTAACAGCTTCCAGGCTTTCTAAATGTAGATATTTTCAGGAAAAAACTGGATTTAGCGAGTAGAAAATATTGAGACGAAACAAGATTAAGTAAAAACATGAAGCAAAAATGGAAACAATCTTGAACTTTAAACGAACAGGTGAACAATGACTAAAATTGATCTGCGGCTTTTTTTTTGTTTATTACCCGAAATATCGGATTGTAAAAAAAAATATTGAATATAAAAAGAAATACACTTATCGATTAGGATTGACGTTATGATGTCTGTGATTTAGAAGCAAAATCAGGCAAAATGGATCTAATTCTTTTAGCAAATAACATTTGATTTTTTCTTTGCTATTTACACATGAATGCCATCACTCTTATATACAAAAAAGAACATTATATAAGTATTCTTTTCCCATATATATATATATATATATATATATATATATATATATATATAGATAGATGCGGGTGTGGATGCAAATTAATGCCACTTAAAATGATATATTTCATTCAGAGAAATTGTTCTTCAAACTAGTACTATTTTTGATGATCGAATCACTCCTACATATATCTCTTTCTCGCTCATTCTTTATCTCCCTCTGTCTCTCTCTATCTAACTATATATATATATATATATATATATATATATATATATATTTACAGACATATATGCTTATACATATATATACGTATACATATATATATATATATATATATACATGTATATATATATATATACATATAATTATACATATTTGTATATATACATATATATATATATATATATATATATAGTTAGAGAGAGGGAGAGAAAGTGTGGGAGAGAGAGTACATATATATGCACACACACACACACACACACACAAATATATATTGTAGGTAGGAGTAATTGTCTGTTTGATATATTGGCATAATTTTACATTTAATCCGTTGCATTAGTAGATGTGTTATGACGCAAATAATGTCTTGTTGTCTGGCAATTTAATGCTGCTTTTGTGAAGGGAAACTCTGTTGTTTGGTGCCTGGGTGATGCCTATATAAGACTTCTTAAGTTTTGTGCACTTGTGTGCATAAATCACATTTATGGGTTTAAAGTTTAATTTTTTCTTGAATGTGAATTTTGTGCGGTTTTAAAAAGTATAGGAGTTTCATTCTATAATGATATCACAGACGCCACATTTTGTCTTGTTCCATTTTTTTACCCCCTGTGTTGCGTGTTGGCTATATTTGGATGAGGTCCTTCTTTGCTACAAGAATGGATGCTCTGCCGCCGTGTTGGAATGTCCAAGACCAGGATTCCTTTAATATATATTTGTGTGTGTTTTGTCCGAAGCCAGAAACACCATTTAAAGATAAAATATAGTTTGTCCACCAGAAGAACATATACTGCCCTTTGATCCGGGAAAGGAAGGAACGTTTGAATTCAACACAATAATCTCTTGCATTTGAATCTTCCGATGTTCGGCTCAATACGTTTAATGAATGACGAGAAATCAATGAAAGGGTCCGTTCTTTTTCGGAATACGAAATACCATTGACACAATATCAGAACTTTACCTTTTGCAAGCCTGTGTCTGACAAGTTATTTTCTATTTTGAAAGGATTTTTTGTAAAAGTCATAATTATCGCATTATTTAAACAGAGTTACAATCGATGAAAGCGCCAGTATTCTTTGTTAGTCGCAACACTTAAGACAGCCAATTCTTTCAGAGAATAACGAGAAACCAGTGAAAACTTAGAAATGACTAAAATAATGGTATTGTGGGATATTCTCGTTTCTCGATCTATAGTCTAAAAGAAGAAAATGGAGGTCGTCCCGAGAAGACGTCTGTACAGCGTAACAATGTATCGCTTGATTCTGACATATTATAATATATAACAATGTAAGAGTAGACATTTGACTTTTTGCCAAAGAAAATATATTTTGTCCCATATACTTTAAGTTATATTCTTAATGTATTTAAACAATTAATTCGGGCTCTTTCTCTATCTCAATCTTTCAGCTTCAGTTTCTCTCTTTCATTCTTAGAATTCTCCCCCTTTCGTTCACTGGTTTCCCTCTCCCTCTTTCCTTTTGTCTTGTCTCATAGAACGTGGATGAACATGTTTCACTACAGCTTCCCATCTTCTCTTGCTCTCCACAATAAGTCTACCGATATGTATTTGGTTTTAACTTATTTGTTCCTACAACTAGACGCCTAGTTGTAGGTCAGTGGTAAGACAGGCAGTTAAGTTTCGGCTGGAGTTGTACAAAAGACATTTCAACCAGAAATAATAATTTTTTTAATCATTTTATTTTCAAACTAGCCTAGAAGCCGAAGAGCATTTGGGCTTTCCACCTTTTACATTCAGCGTCCTATGTACGCGAAAATTATAAGAATTTAGAAATAATAATATTATTTTATCTTTATTTGACACCTTAATTCGGTATAATCTTTCTTCGTATACACAACCGTTCTCCGTAGTTTGTTTGCATTTATTTTGTGCGCAATTATTATTTTGTTATAAAATCACCATACTTTATGATCCCTTCACATAAAGCCACTCTTAAAAGACATTGGGGAGCCCGAACTATGGAACATCTCAGTACACGTGCTAGACAAATAAGACAAAATGTGAGCAACGTACAGTGCGCCGCTCAAGTTTTAATTATGGCTTAAGTAGTCGTTATCAATTGCGACGAAATGCGAAATTAAAGTTAAACCTTTAATAAAGAATTGTTTTTTAGACCTTTCATTTTGTACGATATTTAAATTTAACTGTTATTTTATCGGAAAAAAACAATCATTATTTTGTCATAATAACCTGGCTTTTTCTCGTGAATAAACAAATATTAGATACCACCTCTGACTTCCAAAAATGCACAAGAAAAACGCATTTTTATTAATTTATATATATTATGTTGAGGTTACATTTTCGTTTATTTCAAAGATAATAGTTTAAAACACATCTGAATTCGGAGAAAAATTAATTTCTCTATGCAAATAATATTTTACAGTTCTAAAACATCGGCGCGTTTGTTGGTCTATCAGGACATTTTTCAATCAAACCAAAAACTACAACTACAATTGGAATTGTTGATTCCACGTGTCACATTTTTTAGATTTTGATTTTAAGGCCGTTCTAAATTGATAGTTTTTTGAAGATCTTCAGAGATGCATTACACTCTGCAGAAACCGCCACGTGAATAACAAGGCATATTTCTTCTTTTGTGATCTATCGTTTCTGGATATTTTTCAGATAATATATATTTTGGGATAACCCAATTTTTCAGTATGTAATAATGGTAGTTTCTTGTGAGCAAGCATTGGTCTGAGCAGCGAGAATGTAATATTTGGTTTCAGCTTTTAAACCTGCACTACATAACCACTGATGGGTACGGGCTTTTTCTACATCAGTTTTTTGGTACGGACAGTGTATTGGCCATGAAAAGGCTTATCTTACAATCGTTTCTGCATTTGCTGAACTGCATTTTGCACTTAGTTTCTTTTTTACGTATTTTGCTATTACAGTAGTTGTATAATGTTTTTTTTCTTTCACATCTTCACCCACTTGAAATTACATTTTCACTTTGTTGGCTTTCTTTATTACACAATTGATTTTCTTATTTATTTCATCTTCTTTGAAGCAGATCATTACCCAGTTTTCTGTAGTTTCCATGTATGTTTGTAAACCGATTGTTGTGTTTTTGTAAGACAATTCTAGTTGAACTAATCCTCTTCCTCCTTCGAATCTGGATACATACATATGATTAACACAGGCCTTAGGATGATGTAAGTGGTGGCAAGTGAAAAGATTTTTCGTTTCGATATCCATTCGCTTAATGTCAGCTATTGTCCAGTGGAGGATGTTGAAACGGTATTACACCACATAAACAGCCAAAGTGTTTATAGCTGACATTATGTTTTGTGAATTCAACTCGGTATTTAACATCAGGTGCACACACCTGCTGTATTCTTTTCTTACTTCTCCTACATTTGGGTATACTGTCTTTCATCTTCTTCGCTGACTCCTAGGTATTGTTAGGCTTCTTCTTGTTTCAGTTCCCTAATCGTTGTGACAAAATCCGAGGCAGAATATTTCAAGCAGACTCCCTGTCGCCTCTTCTGTTCTGTCTGTCATTAATTTCCCTTTTGGGTGAAGTAAACAGTAATAACTATGGATTCAAAGTAACAAAAAGGTGTGTTTAATCACCTACTCTACATTGATAATCTCAAACTCTTTGGCACAGGCAATGAGTTGAAGGGTACGCTCAACACTGTTAAATTTCTCAGTGATGGAATCATTATGGATTTCGGATTAGATAAATGTGCAAAAGTAACATTCAAGAAAGTGTGAATTATAGAAACACAGTAGACCTAAATGCCACAATATGTATATATCCCTCGGATTTTCTGTGAATATGCACGTGTACACTACTACACTTAAACTCGCTAGGCCACAAAAATCTCCTGAGTCGACCAAGCATAGAGATAAATACAATATGGGAACCAGTAATAAGGAGTGCCAGAGAAAAGCAATGATAACAAAAAGTTTTAATATGAGCTCTGGTAAAAACATGCAATGATAAAAGCAAAAATTGCAATATGAGTACTGGTAAAAAATGTTTGCTGAAAACATTAGGTTTATAATACCCAGAAATTCATACCCAGATGTCCTCAAGGACACATTGCACAGTGGATAAAGGCGTTGGTTAGATCCAGTGACAGAGGGAAAATTAGCAGGAGATAACTGATAACTGACATTCATTAGACATGGCACGTGGAACTAGAACAGTCTACCCCAGTGATCGAAATAAAGGGTTCAGTTCGAAATTCCAACCACCTGAAGAAGGCCGAAACGTTGTGACAAATATGGCGACAAAGATGAGGACAATAGTCCGACTAATGTAAATACTGTACACTTAAACCCTATATCTATCTATATATCTATCTAAAGAAAAGAAATTAAAAAAAAAACTGGCATATGTTCGTGAAGTGGAAAATTTTTTAAAAGGGCAAAACCGTACAACAATCACAATTATATTTGCAACTACTGCCAACAGGAAATATTAGCGATTATTGCATTTCCGGATCCCAAAACCTTTTAAACCAGAAATCCGAAGTCAACTTCTTTGCCAACATATCAGAAAATTTTTCTTAAGTGCATATGTGCCGTGATAAAAAAGTAATTTAACCCCCCACCACCATCGATTCATTTACAATACACTTGCTTTTCTTCCCTTCCTCCTTCTCCTCTCCCTCCTCCTCTCTTTCTATTACAACTACAATAATAATGAAGCGTTCTAAATAACGATACATTTAAAAAAAATAAAGTTTAAATATAAAAAGCGATAGGTGGTCATTTGATAAAAATCGCCTGAGGATGCCGTATGGTTGAAACCAAGATTGAACTAACCTCCTGATTTTCAAAGTATCTATGTATGTATGTATGTATGTATGTATGTATCTATCTATCTATCTATCTATCTACGTATAATGTAAGAACCTCACACGCACACAAACACACACACACACATATATATATAATTTATAGGGGCAGCAGATCATTGTTCAAACATATATTGTTAAATATAACAGACAGCGAATGTCTATTATGTTTGACCATGAGTCGTTCTAAACTTAGTATAGTGGCTTTAGTTTCGCGAGAAATTACAGACAAAAACTGTCCAACATTTCTCCCGAAAATAAAGCCACTATACGAAACTTAGAGCGGATCATGATCAAACAAAATAGACATTCCTTGCCTGTTTAAATATATATTATCGCTCTCGCGTCGAACTCGACGTATGAGGGTCAGACAGATCAGTTCCCAGAAACTGAAAGCCCGACAGCCACACAGGATTTGATTATAGTGGTGAAAGGCCTTGTGCAGGGCCATCCACACCTTTTGGAGGGACGAATACAGGGACCTGGTGCAACTGATGCCACAAGGTCCCCAAACGACCCTCCGCAGGTTTTGAATTCAGAGTTGTCCTTCTCCCAGACCAGTTTCCATCCAAGGCTATAGAACCCAGTCTGTCCTGCTATTTACCCATAGTTGGAGGGAGAAGAATATATATATATAGATAGATAGATAGATAGATAGATAGATAGATAGATATACATGTTTGAGTGTGTGTGAGAGGGCGTCTTCGCATTTTTCTTATCATATTGGTGAAACATACAAAAACAATGTGCAATGATTGGTACTTGGCAGAAAATTTACTTGTGCCATGAACTTTTCAAATATCGCTTTTCTGAAAAGAAAGACACTTCTCTTGAGCTAATCTATCCGTATATAAGCATAAACATTGAGAATATATAAACTAAAAGGCAAGAAAAAAAGAAACAGGTTAAGTTATGTGCGTGATATGTAATGGCTAACTGTCTTTTTTAGAACATTCTTAATGCTAATTCTTTTCGTGCGAGTGCAAGTGGCTTAAAAGTCATTTGCACTGAAACGAAAGTACAATGTTTGGAAACGTTTCAGACAACGTTCGAAAATGTAGAACATAAATATTGCAAAAAGCCTGAATTCTCTGTTTGCTCTTCCATATTTAACACTGAAAAAATTAAATGAATATATGTTGAGCGTAATTAATACGCATAACATAAACATGATATATATATATATATATATATATATATATATATATATATATATATATATATATATATATATATAAGGCTGATAATTGGTAGGGATAATTCCAAGGAGGTCATTAATCCAAAGAGAGATCAAAGTAAGAAACAGAAAATAATAATAATAATAATAATAATAATAATTATAATAACTAGGAATTAGTGAGGGAGATGGCATACAACACTCCCAAATGAAAGAGAAGGTAAGGAAGGAGTACTACAGGCGTGTACGCCTGGTACTAAATACCGAGCTAAACTCAAAAAAACGAATATCAGCTATAAACACCTTAGCTGTTCCTGTGGTGCAATACAGCTTTAATGTACTTAACTGAACCATAGCTGAAATTAAGCGAATGGACGCCAAAACGAGAAAGCTCCTCACTTGCTACCGCATGCATCATCCCAAAGCTGATATTGATCGCCTGTATGTGCCCAGATCCGAAGGAGGCAGAGGACTAGTTCAACTAGAACTATCCTACAAAAGTACAACAATTGGCCTCCAAAGATACTTGGAAAAAACAGTAGACTGGATGATGGTATGTGTCAAGGAACATGAAAGTAGTAAGTGTCTCTATTCTGTAGTAAAGGAAGCCGAAAAATTCAAAAAAGAGCTTCAAATGGGCACAGAAATTCAAAAACATCACTGTACACTGGCTGAAGCTGCAAAAAACTTTTAAAAAAATGCAAAGAGAAATGCGACCGACCAGATAAAGAAACAATGGCAAAATAAACCGCTCCATGGCCAATACTCTGCCCGTACCAAACAAGCAGACGCAGACAAAAACCGCACCCATCAGTGGCTACGTAGTGCAGGGTTGAAAGGTGAAACTGAGGGTTTTATAATTGCTGCACAAGACCAATGCTTGTTAACTAGGAATTATCAAGCACATATACTAAAATACTGTGTTAGCCCAAGATGCAGATTCTGTGACAAATATCCAGAAACCATTGATCATCTTATATCAGGTTGCACGATATTGGCAGCCACTGAATATAAAACCCGGCATGACAGAGTGGGCCAATATCTGCACTGGAAAATTTGCAACTCCTATGGGAAGGAAACTGGAAGAAATTGGTACGAACACCACCCTGACCCGGTTACGGAGATAGGACCTGTTACAATTCTATGGGACTACACAATATACACTGACAGAACAATCAAGGCCAACCGCCCAGACATTGTTATTAAAGACCACAAACAAAATAAGTGCCTCCTTATTGATATGGCAGTCCCTGCAGACTGCAATGTGTCTTTGAAGATATTCGAAAAACTGTCAAAATACAAGGACCTTGAAACCGAAATCTCAAAAATGTGGCACATGGGAACATCAACAATTCCTGTTGTAGTTGGAGCCCTTGGACTGGTTGGAAAAGATTCCAGTAGGCTGATTGAAGGGATCCCTGGAAGTCCATGCCTCAAAGAGAAACAAAAAATTGTTCTGACAAGTACAGCCCACACTTTACGAAGGGCTTTATCTATGTAATTATTTTTTTATTTTTTTTTTTTTTTTTGCAGTGGAAAGTGTCATGATGCCATTTCTAACCTTAGGTCCCTGGGCGGGACCCGGAAAGAAATGTGTAAACGCCAGATATCAAAGGAAATAATAAAAATAATAATAATAAAACCGCACCCATCAGTGGCTACGTAGTGCAGGGTTGAAAAGTGAAACTGAGGGTTTTATCATTGCTGCACAAGACCAATGCTTGTTAACTTGTAATTATCAAGTACATATACTAAAATACTGTGTTAGCCCAAGATGCAGATTCTGTGACAAATATCCAGAAACCATTGATCATCTTATATCAGGTTGCACGATATTGGCAGCCACTGAATATAAAACCCGGCATGACAGAGTGGGCCAATATCTGCACTGGAAAATTTGCAACTCCTATGGGAAGGAAACTGGAAGAAATTGGTACGAACACCACCCCTTGACCCGGTTACGGAGATAGGACCTGTTACAATTCTATGGGACTACACAATACACACTGACAGAACAATCAAGGCCAACCGCCCAGACATTGTTATTAAAGACCACAAACAAAATAAGTGCCTCCTTATTGATATGGCAGTCCCTGCAGACTGCAATGTGTCTTTGAAGATATACGAAAAACTTTCAAAATACAAGCACCTTGAAATCGAAATCTCAAAAATGTGGCACATGGGAACATCAACAATTCCTGTTGTAGTTGGAGCCCTTGGACTGGTTGGAAAAGATTCCAGTAGGCTGATTGAAGGGATCCCTGGAAGTCCATGCCTCAAAGAGATACAAAAAATTACAGCCCAAGTACAGCCCACACTTTACGAAGGGCTTTATCTATGTAATTATTATTTTATTTTTTTTGCAGTGGAAAGTGTCATGATGCCATTTCTAACCTTAGGTCCCTGGGCGGGACCCGGAAAGAAATGTGTAAACGCCAGATATCAAAGGAAATAAAAATAATAATAATAATAATAATAATAATAATAATAATAAAGTATAGACGATCCTTAAAATTTCGGTTACAATGTATTTCTTTTATTAAAAATCCTTCGGTCTAAAGAAATAAATATCTGGATATTCGTGAAATAATTTTTTAACCGAATAAGACTGGGATGCATTTTTTTATTACTTCGACTGAATTACTACGTAAACGTAATTTTTAGTGGAGACTCGTATTTGAGTAGACGTTCTGTTTATGTATTAAACAATATATTTATCTTCATTTACCACGGCTCACCTTAAGAATTAAAATTATGGTCTTCCGGGCCGTGCTCCTCTCCGCCATTCTCTAGTCTTGCGAGACGTGGCCTTTGTGTCGTAGGGACATTAAACTTCTGGGGCGTTTCCAGCAAAAGATGTTTTGCCGATTACTTCACCTCAGTTGGGCAGACGGCATCACCATGAACGAGGTCCTCAAGACCGCGAACTTTCAACATCGCCTCCGCTGGGCGGGTCACGTGTCGAGAATGCTTCCAACTTGACTCCCACGTATCATCCTGTTTGGAGAAATCGCCACCGGCAAGAGGCTGAGTGGAGGCTCAAAACCTCGCTTCAAGTATCAGTTGAAGCCAACTCCGAGACAAGCCAAACTCGACCCTCATATCTCGGAAACCATTGCTGAAAATCGGCCTTCTTGGCGTAGAGCTATTCGGTGTGGGATCCGAGACTTTCGCGTCAAACCGTCAACATGAAGAGGTCTACAACGTGACGTCAGAAAGGCCCCTACTTACCCAGCCGCTTCCACCACCCACATTACTCTGTGACACCTGTGGGAGTATTGATTTTCTAAGCGAGGCTTAGATGTGGCACATGGCCGAAAGTATGGGGCAGCCAGTGAGGATTGAACTCACTATTCCGTTGTAACAGTTTTAGCAAGACCAGCTTGCTAATCATTACACCACACGTGAGGCGTCCCTGGTCTTCAGCAGTAGACTGTGCCTTCACAGATACCTCTAAAGGAGAGGAGAAAGTGAATAAAGAGAGTGAATGAAGCTCCCGATGCTCGGATGTGAGCGGGTGCCAAACGACATTTAAGGAGGCTATAGGCAAAACGTAGTAAAGTGTTGTTAGAAATTGCAAGAGAACAGATTTTTTTACAGCGTTTAAATGCGCAAACATAGTTACGTCCAACATTAACACCAATGTGGAGACTCTACGAAATGTTTCTTGGACATCAGGATTCTGTGAAAAAGGTCAGGACTAAATTAAAACTACGAACAGTGTCAGGTAAGAAAAGAAGACAAACAACTGGCGATGGCCAAAGAACAAAATTAATATTGTATCGAATATTATGTCAAATATAAGCTGAGGCATCTCAATGTTATTCACTTATTGTGCAGTGCAACAACACCCACAGTTTTTTTTTGCCATCTTCTTATAGCGCTGAGATTGTAGATTGATCAGTTTGGTTAACGGTATATCAATTCATTATGGATCATTTCATGCCTAAATTTAATTGGCATATTTTTAACGCAGTTGCATGCCTTCAACAACAGATAAAATGTATAGTTGGTCATTTTCCTATGAAATGTACTAGTGATAATTCTACTATAAATATGTCTTTTTAGTATTTTTTTTTCATCTAAATATTTATTGTTAGTATTTATACTATAAATATGCATTTTTATTTTATTAAATCTGACAGATTTTATTTTATTTTTTTTTCTTATACGTTATTTTAGATGGATACTAATATTCAAGTAAATTCTCACAAAACACAGCAGATACGGAAGTTTCAAAAATCTTGAATGTGAGTTCAAAAGTATTATTTCCGGTTTATTCACGCGTAATCAAACATGTCCGAACGAGATATACGCGTCAAATCCAATGGCGGTTACCCATAGGTATGCAGGTTCGAATGCTGCTAGCGGACACGCATTTTCTGACAAGGTTTCTCGAATATTCACACTGTTATATGTAACTAAATTAAAAATACTGTATAATTAAATAAATAGAATTTACTCGAATATTAGTAACCATCTAAAATAATGTTTATGCAAAAACGAATTAATGTATTTTTATACTTTCATAGTATTTTGTTTGGGGGTTCATTATTTTCCAATAACTTTGATTCCAAAAGGTTGGCTTTTTTATTTAGCGGTATTTCAACTTCTTACAAGTAGTTTTCTTTTAAAAAAAATAATTTCCTTTTGAGCATTAGCCATTTCTTTTACAACAATGTATTGCAATGTGTGTTTTTTTTTATTTTTAACAAAAATCTATTGTTTAATTTTTATTGTGAAAATGTACTGCTGGTATTTTTAAAATTTCTTTTTGTTTTGACCCCAATTTGGAGGTTAACAATTTACCAATAGTTGGGACCCTAAGAAATGCTACCACCCCCAGCCACAGTTAACCTGGGAACAATAGTAATTAATAGGTAGTTCCATGCTCCTCAAAACCTCCAACTTCCAGACCTTGCTGCTGAATGTAGTTTACCGTTATACTATAAGATTTTTGAGCCTTGCATTGACCAAGAAATGTTGCCCTTTGATTCTGGAAAGTGGAAATTACCTGTAAAAAGAATTCAAGTGTATTCTTTTGGATTTCGCAGTGGCTTCTAATGTAAATAGATACAATCATGGCTGATGAGACATACACAGATCTTATAACATTGTAACCCGGCCTAGAAAAAATTAAATTAAAAAAAGACAGAAAAAGCATATCCTTTTTGCTCGCCGGTAACGATGGCTTATTCCAGCATGTCAAAACGACTCCAAGTTGAATGTAAATGATACAGAAGTCGCTTCACCCTAGAAGACTAAACATCCATTAAAGTTATACCACTACTAACCATGGGAATATCATACCCGATTTTGAAAATATCAAAAACAATATTAAATATAAATCTTTATTTGAAATATTTTACATGCAGGCACTTCAAACTTTGTACTTTGAGTTAACGTTAATAGGAACTGAAAAACATTATTTAGGTAAGAAAATCATATACTGAAAATTGTAATTAAAAATAGGAAAATTTGCGCTGGGTACTATATACCCTTGGTTAGTGTTCTAGGGTTAAGTAAAGGTGAACAAAAATAGAACATGGATAATCGGCTGTCCGAATCCACTTTAGCGTTACTAACCGTTACCCTCCCACCCATCGATGTATATAAATATCGAGATCAACGAAAGGAATGAGAAGAATATAAAGGGAAATGATAAAATGCATTAAATAAAAGTGTCTACATATAAATGCCATGAATACTATAGCTTCTAAGGAATGCCACAGGGGCTTCAATTTGCCTTCTCTACTGTTTTTAATTATGTACAGTAATTTCATCGGCTGCCTGCAACCAAAACCTAGACAAACCAAATATAATATTATCTACACTATTATTTAACTCATAACTGGAAAAGAGGAGAATGGATGGATTCATGCCTTTTCCAGGAGTATTTAACCCTAGAACATTTACCATCAATTAAAGTTACACCACTACTAACCATGGGTATATCATACCCGATTTTGAAAATATCAAAAATAATATTAAATATAAAACTTTATTTGAAATATTTTACATGCAACACGCACTTCAAACTTTGTACTTTGAGTTAACAATTAATAGGAACTGAAAGACATATTTAGGTAAGAAAATCAGGTACTGAAAATTGTAGTTAAAAATAGGAAAATTTGCCCTGGGTACTATATACCCTTGGTTAGTGTTCTCGAGTTAAAGATTAATGAACTTATCCTCGTACTCCATTACCTCTCTGCAGTAACTTGATTCAAATGATACTTAGCATGTATGGGGCATGTTTCAAATCTTATTAAATTGAATGCAACCACATTTGAGATAGACAACTCGCTTAAAGACCACCCTGAAACGTGCCTAAATAGATATACTTACTTAACGACTCGAGGAATCCGTAGCTAGCGGAATTCAATTGTACGGAAGAGTCTACTATCATCTGAGAGGAATTTCTAAATTGGGGGCATTCAGTTTAGAAATAAATTTTTTATATCGTATGTAATGAGGATATAATTTGGCAAGGTGGGAAGTGATATAAAATAGCCGATAACTCGGGTCTTGATGTAGTACTCCACCGCGTAATAAAACCCATTTTGAAAAATTAAGAAACAATTAATGACTTAAAGGAAGGAGATCCGCAGAACGCTCTCGGAATATTTGATTTACGATAGATGAAAAATATCATATATATATATATATATATATATATATATAGGGGGAGAGACAGACAGAAATAGAGATAGAAAGCTATATATATGGTGTGCAATATATGAAAAAGACAAGAGTAACAAGCCTTACGATGAGCATATATATATATATATATATATATATATATATGTGTGTGTGTATATTTTGTTTATTGACTATAAGTTTCCGTTATTTCTTACCTTGTTAGCCGGCCTTCCCTGACGATCCGTTTAGGTGAAAACATGTTAGGTTTGTCTGGTTCTCTAGGTCTAACTAGGTCTGCTCTAATCACTGTATTGACCAATTTATTTAGTTTATTTTTGCGTACTCGTATCGGTTTTTTTTTTCTTTGGGCCTTGGACTTGCATGCTGGGCGATTATTTTCGGCTAACGTACATGTTCTTGGTTCTTTCTTTTTTTATATACGTTTTTCCCCTTTGGTATTGGTTTGATTAATTGCAAATCAATACACCGAAGGTATTCCGATCGAGTATAGTGCCTTATACTTTTAAGACTTCTACTACTACTAATAATATATATATTTAAAGATATTTTTGAAGGTACAAAATTTTATCACAACAAATAAACGTATGAAGCTTGATATTACTAGACATATTAAAAACGGGCGAAGCAACCGGTTTCGCTCCCGCTCATCAGGCTTACAACGGGAGATTTAATTTAAATTAATTAAATTTTTAATATGTCTAATATCAAGCTTCATACGTTTATTGCTGCGATATATATATATATATATATATATATATATATATATATATATATAGTGTCTTATACTTTTAAGACTTCTACTACTACAATTACTAATATATATATATATATATATATATATATATATATATGTGTGCAGTGAAATAGGAAAGAACACGTTAGGTAGATAATCCGGTGTTCCTTAATATTTAGCTTTATTTTCAAAAGGACAGTGCTCCATACAGAAGTAGAGCTTATATTATAATATTTTTAGTTTTTAAAAATATGATTTCACCGCTACATAAGAGTTCTCATGTTTCAAAAGCGAGAGCCGAGACCCCTAACATAATTTTTTAAGTTATGAAGAGTTAAGGTGTCCGGACCCGCTTCCTTGTCAAGCGAGAATTTGGGAATAGCGGAGAAATCATATTTTTAAAAACTAAAAATATTATTATAATATATATATATATATATATATATATATATATATATATACATACATACATACAACTGGTGAATAGCCGGTTATTTTCTGGTTTAACAGTAACGATACCATCAACGTGGAGGCGTGGAAAAAAGGGCTTAAACTTCTAACATGTGTGTGTGTGGGGGGGGGCGACCTCTGTTAAGCCATCAGACGTGGAGCCTATGATGAGTTCGAAGTTAACTTATTTAGAATCTCACCTCGATATTTCTAACCTACCTTTCAAGTGTACATGTATGTATATATATATATATATATGTGTGTGTGTGTGTGTGTGTGCATGTTTATATATATATATATGTGTGTGTGTGTGTGTATGAATTGTAAGGCATCTTGATAATATTGTGGTCGCCAAAGTACCATATGTACTTCATTATTGTCAGATATAAAATCCCCTACATGGCATTTAACAGCATATACAATATTGGTCTAGTTGATGGAGAAAGCAAAGAAAGGAATCAACCAGAAACTCAACAAAGTGGATTCCGAGTGTAGCAGCAACCGGTTGAAGTGCTTATTGAAAATATTTTATGCTATTTACGATGCTACTATTTTACGGTCATCTCCCGTATACTGGATATGTTTATGACTGCAATTTAATAGATATAGACAGATGTGAATGCGATTTGATAGATAGATGTGAATGCGGTTTGAAAGACACATGTCATTTGATGGATAGATAGATGTGGATGGGATTTGATAGATATATATGAACATCACAGCAATTTTATAAGTAGATAGAAATTAATGCGGTTTGAAAGATATAGATATGAATGCGGTTTGAAAGAAAGATATAGATATGAATGCGGTTTGAAAGATAGGTAGATGGATAGATGTGAATGCGGTTTGAAAGATAGGTAGATGGATAGATGTGAATGCGGTTTGAAAGATAGGTAGATGGATAGATGTGAATGCGGTTTGAAAGATAGGTAGATGGATAGATGTGAATGCGGTTTGAAAGATAGGTAGATGGATAGATGTGAATGCGGTTTGAAAGATAGGTAGATGGATAGATGTGAATGCGGTTTGAAAGATAGGTAGATGGATAGATGTGAATGCGGTTTGAAAGATAGGTAGATGGATAGATGTGAATGCGGTTTGAAAGATAGATGTGGATTTGATATAGATATGAACATTACATCAATTTTATAAGTAGATAACTAGATAGATATAATTTATATTTTCATCTAAGTTTTTCTCGCAATTACACTTTTTCATCAGTTCCTTGTGACTTAGTTTCTATCAGAATGCCGTTTGGAAGGAAATATCTTTATAACCTGACCAACCTGAATGCTGTCATTATATATTAATCCGGACGAATAAGATAAAAAAAAGGACAATTTCTTCTGATGAGACTTAATGGCGCAGATGGCAGCCATTTTACTTTGAAGCTTATCAGCGAACATACTATGCACACCATGAACGCCGATCTGATTTTTGAAAAAAATATATAGTGTGATTAAAAAATATCAAACGCTGTGTTTGTTTTTGGGGGATTTTTTTTTTGTGTGTGTGTGGGGGGGTGTTTTCTTTATGTGTGTCTAAATAATACAATAAAAGGAAATACTTCAAAGAATTTAGCAGCGAAAGAAACAAGAAATCAAAAAAGAAGCATTTGCTGACAATCGAATTGATGCTGGTGGGAATACAAGAATATTGAGATACTTCTTACGCCAAGAATTAATTAAAATCGAAGACTGATATCTGAATATCGAAATTTGATAAAATTTTGACTAATGCAAACCAATGTCTAAAAAGAATAAATCTATAACTTGACTCTTTTAGGCTTCTGTCAACATGATTTATTGTTGGAGCGAAGAGCGTTTCTGAACGTAAGACCTCCGGAGAGACTTCAACATATGCAGCAATGACAATAAAACCGTTGGATAAAACACAATGTCATCTACAAAACTATTTTCTACATTTTTTCCATCAAAGATTCTAATTTTTCAATGTTATACCCATTTTTTTTTTTTACACTACTTACATTGTTCGCACTGTTGTCTTCATCTTTGTTGCCATAATCATGGTTTTATACACTCCGGCCTTCTTCTGGTGATTGAAAATCCGGACCGAAAGCTTCATTTCGTACACTAGGGCAGATTGTTCTAGTTCCACATGCCATGCTTCTTCCGGATATCTCAGTATCAGTTATTTCCCTTTAACTCAACTTTCTAAGTTATTGTTTACCTCTCATGCGGCCTGGTATTGAAGTCATAACACTTTGGGTCTAGTCAATGGATCTAAGCAACGTCATTATCCACTGGAGCATGTTTTTTTAGCATCTGTGTATGAATTTTTGGAACTTATAAAATGTATAATTTCTCAGTAATTATTTCTCACCTGTGCTCATATTGCAATTTTTTGTTTTTATTCATTGCTTTTCTCGAGCACTCGTTAATACTATTTTTCCATATTGTAATCATTTCCATACTTAGTCGAGTCAGGAGATTTTTGTGGCCTAGCATCTGTGCTGATTCCTTAAGTTTTCGTATTTTCCAATGACGCTCTCTGTCTGTTATGAATATGACAATAAAGATAAGATAACAGTCCAATAATTTAATAATGCAACTAATCATTATACCTGATCTTGGAGATATAGACAGGGGTAAATTACAGTTTGGAGATTCCTAAATCATACAGCTGCAACAATTGAGATATCTTGGAAGCTTATTAGCAGAGGACAGAAAATGCGATACGTAAATCCGAAAACGCGTTGGGATAGCGAAAAATAATTTCCCTATTCTGAGGAATATATTTAGAAACATATAAATTTTGTTAGAAATCAAAAAAAGTGGAGGTACTACTCTTATATAATAATGAATGCTGAAAAATCTTTTCAAAGATGAAGAACACGCTTGAAACACCAGAAACAATTCAACACAAGAATGCGGAAAATACCACGGACTGTTATGTCGACAACGTCAAAGTTTTAGCGACAATGGCAATAAAAAGGACACTTATACTTAACATCAAGGAGAGACATTTGAGATTTCTGGGGCACGTAATCAGGAAAGTGATTGGAAAAATTTTATACTCATAGGACAGTTTGGCGGTAAGAGGACCGGAGGAAAGCAACACTTAACCTGGCAAGTTTGAGAGAATGGGTGCTGGCGCAAGTTTTATGAGAGATGACAAAAAGACAAAGTATATTAAGAACTACAAAGGACAGGAAATTGTGGAGAGCCATGATCGCCAACAGGCTGAAGGGATAGAGCAAGTAGAAGATGCAGAGCTGCGTCCTGAAGAATTTCTTATAGGGCAGGAGAAGTACAACCTAACTACAAACTCGCGTATGATTACAACTAAGAAAAGCCAACATATATATTATTTCCTGAACGGTATCAGCTAAACAATCATGTTTGTACATCATTTTCGAACTTTTCTTTAGAGAGGATAAAAAATAAAATGTTAGAGTAATGACAAAATTACTCGGGTGTGGGCCTTATGAAATCTTTATTCAACTGAGAATAACAGGTGCGTGTATAGTGTCATTTTATAGTCCCAGTAAACAGACATAGCTCTTTCAAGGAGGAGAGTAACAAAACAAGGGGAGACCACTCTTGATTATTCATAACAAGCAGATCAATACACGTATACAGCAGCAACAATAAAACATTAATAATAATAAGTTAAATCATTATATATGGTTTTATTTTAACATATTTTCCTCCATGTTTTGACCAGATATTTACTAAGACAAATGATTCTTTTTCCTTTTGGGTATTATTTTTGGCAGTTTAATTTTATATTACTGAAATGTAACTTCGCACATTTGTCTTAGACGTTCTCGTAGTTCATTACTGTATTAAATACGCTCAATATAACTGTAATGATAAAAGTGCGCAGGTGTAGTTTTAAGGAATCTTTATTCAACTGAGAATACAAGGTTCGCGGTTAGTGTCCTTTTATAGTCCCAGTAAACATAAATAGTTCTCTCAAAGAGGGCAGTAACAAAACAAGGGGAGACCACTCTTTATTATTCATATGTATTAGAATCGTGGCCGTAATATGGGGAAATATATTGTGTATATCTGCTTATCTAATGGTTATGTATTCAAATGCAATATTCTTATTCTCTCGTTTGCTGCAAAATAAAAGCAAAATCATTATTCTCTATTTTACTGCTAAATCAAATGCAACCAAACAAAAAAAACGAATTATCTAAAATAATATCAGCCGACGATTAAATCCGCTACTATGGGTTGCCCAACTGTGAACTGAATAAATATTTCATCTAGAAATTCGGAATATCAATTAAAACGGCAGAAATCTCAAGTGGGTTTTTAGTTTTAACGACCGAAAAGATGTATCGTCATCAAATAGGAGCAAGGAATGCAGTCCGTGTAGACATGTGTATATTAACGAGGCAATTTGTAAGTATGAACGCAAAACGTCAAATACTTTATTTGTTTTTCAAGTAAATTGCTTTCATTAAAAATGCATCTGCTAAACAGCGATATAATCAATATGATTGCTTCACTTCAACCCACCACTACCATTTGGAATAATACCTATCAAGCTTCCTAGCACTCGGGATGCTGGGAAAATAAAATGTACCGTATTTGACGACATATAAGACGCGGTTGTATAAGACGCACCCCAATTTTAGCCGGGCAAATAAATAAAAAAATAGTAATTATTGTAAAATTAGTAAAATTATTAGTAAATTTTACAGCCTAACCTATATTTATGAGGTATTATTTTGGTCCAACAAGCCATGATTATAAATAAACGAAAAAATAATAGGGAAAATGATCACGAGCTTATAAAAACTTTATGTTCTTTATCTGACCTCTACCACCTGCGTCTTGTAAACGTCTTATTGGAATAATTAGGATATAAAAATTATGATTGCATTTATGCCAATGCAACAGGAAGTTATCACAAGAAAATATTAATGAAACAAATATATTCTCCAAATATATAATTTGAATTTATTGGATATAATTTTAGTGAAACAAAGTACCAATGTTTAACGTGATGAAATTAATATAATGAATATTATCAATGATAACACTTTTAATCTGCATAACAGCCTTCTAAATAATAAGTATAGGTATATGAAAGTTACTGTAAAGTCTAGGTTAATAGGAGTTTCCAGGTAGCTAATTTCGGCCGACTCTCGCGAAATTTAAACCTACATATGCCATATAAGACGCAGGCGAATTTTGAAAAGTGCGGCTAATAGGCGGTCAAATACGATAATTCGTTATGTTGTTTTGGTGGATTCTTGAATACTCTAATAGAGCAATCTCTTTTTCATTTAAACATATACTTTAAGCAAATCTGTAACAATGTGCAAAAGATATTTCGCGTGATGTGGTTCGTCCGTTTAGGACTTCATTGAACTATGGTAATGTTCACATTGATGTAAATACAGATGTGCATGAAGGAGAGGGGACGTTTGAAATTTTACATTCATAAAGTGTTTAGGTATTTTGTCTAGCCGATTTCATTTAGTTTCTTTTTTTATGATTTACCACTTTTGTTATTAAATATATCCCGCATTGTGATACTACTAAGAAAGGCAAAATTGAAAAATCTGAATGTAAATTTACTGTAGATGATTTAGCAATTCACTCACTTTATATACATTTTCCTATTAACAAATTAGATTATTCACAATTAAGGTAGCATATTTAAATCAAAATTATATTCAAAATAATCAAGGCGAGCAACTAATGCATTAAGTGTGTTGTTTTGTAAAACATCCCTTTTCTGTCCCTGTAATATTTTCTTTCTCCTAAGTATTAAGTGTGGCAATTATTACAGGTGATCTGGGCCACTTTTTGTCTGCTCGTATTAATCGTGAACGTGTCCACAAGTAGGTTGACTTTTATTTTGTTGACAGAATGAGGCGCTTTATAAATTATGACATGTTTGGTTCTCGTGACAACTGGCGGTTTTGTAGAAGTGTATTAAATAAAAATAAGTTTTTTTTTATCTCTCATCTCTTTTACTCGATATGAGGTGTTAGCTTCTGCTGATAAAATATAATTTTCTTGCTCGTATATTCTCTTACAATCTTTCTCTTCACTCACCTGGAATATCTGTCTGATTCTTCTCAGCCTATTAGGCGTCTAATTCCTTTTTGTCAAATTACCTAGAGATCCTAATCTGTGAACTGGTTAAGCTTCTCACATCACAGGGTCTTTTTTCTGAACTACTAGACTGGCGACAAGGTATCATCGTCTTACAGTTGAAAAGACTAGATGTAACCGTAAATTCTATGCTAACAGTTCACTTCTCGCTTTTGGGACTCAGTTCCAACTACTTGCTTTCCAGTTGACTTTGAGCTTCAAAAATCTAAATACAGTGACAATCGTTATCTTCAGTCTTAATTTCTGTTTTTTTTAAACGTTCTCTCTGTTTAAAAATGTTCTCACATGTTATTCCATCCTCAGTAACCCCTCTTGCGGCTTAGTGGCTTTATTGCCTTCCATTGGGTGAATTTTACTTTTTAAATCATCCGTCATGTTTTAGTTTATTATTTTGTTTTGTATTAATTTATTCTTTTATTGTTTTAGAAGTTGTAAAAAAAGTTTCATTATGGTTAAATGCATTCTTTTTAATTGTAGTTGTGATAGAGTTGATCTACCCGGTTAAAAGTTTTGTTAATTTTTTACAATCTATTTTAAATATATTTAATTATAATTAAAATTATAATGTCAGAAAGTAAAGACTTATCTGAAAATTGGCGAAAAAATTAGTTTTTTTTTATCGGTAATCAAGAGACGGTCGGTCACAACATATAGAAAAATATGGTGTCGTTTTAAAATGACGTCAGTGAATATATCAATCAGTCATGTGCTATGCGTAATACACATTTAGGTGATCATGTATCATTCGATACATGAATGACGAGGCAGATTTTTCCCGCAGTATGTTGCCATTACTTTCTGCGGTAGACCAGTTGCCATCCAAGGCTATAGAACTTGGGCTGTCATGCCATTTACCCATAGTTGGTGAGAGAAGAGGAAGATTCATACCTTTCCTAAGGGTATTAACACGTAAGTGAATGTAATGGATTCGACTGGAATTCGAACTTGGCTCTCCGAGTCCTCACTCTGGTGGATACAGATGATAGCATTACAGCAGTCGTAATGATTTAGTAATTTTGATCTTTCGCTATATGCAAGCAAATGTGCATGTGATGTTAAATCGTAATTTGTCATATCCCGAAAACGCGGGACTTCTTATACGATTGTTTGTCCAATACAAGTCCAAAGAGCCACTTAATGTAGAAGTTTATTGCAAGGACGTAAAGGGAGGAATTAAGAAGTCCCTTCTGTTTCTTTGCGTGTCGTCTCTGGATTCCAACTCTACTGCATAGATGGTATTAACGAAAAGACGATTTCTTTTTCTTACCTGTTTTTTTTATTAGAGAGGGACAGACGTGGCAGCATGGATTCTAAGAGGCAGCGGGAAGAATAACTTCAAAAGAACGCATTTTGCGAGTTGGGTTAGCGTTCCTGCACGTGTGGTCGTAGACAGTCTATCGAACTTGGGTGTGGAAAGGGTATCGAGGAGAAGATGGAGGAGAGGTAACAGTCAAACTTAAACTTCAAGAGTTTAAGATCGAGTAAGCATTTTCTTGGGAGTCTCTTTTAATAAGTAACAGTTCTGAGCAAGAAACTGTCTTCTTCCTTAATAATGAAACATGAAAGTCATGATGATGAGTCGACTGTGGGTCTAAGCACTGAAGGGAAGAAGAAGAAGAAGAACTTTGTTATTGCTTCCTTTTGACCAAAACTTAAATTTGAAATCTTAATAAAATATTTTGGCTAGAATTAACGCAATACTGAAATCTTTATTTTTCTTTGCAATTGGTCAGCACCAAGAAGTCAGCATACATTTTCAAAATCTATTTATGCTGTAAAAAAAGAAAAGTCAAAAAATTTCTTCCTCCACTAAAAAAAATCTTTCTAATCTTGACGACAACACGTGTCCAAATTCGGTCTGTGATATGGCTTGTAATAACACGGAGCAAATTCTCCCTTTTATCACATGTACCATAAAACAATTGTAACCTAAAAACTACACAAACCAATACATTCGAAAAAAATAAAATGGATGAAATTAACAGATAATTTACCATACTTTTCGTGTTATTTGTGTACGTTTTATTTTTTGCCAAGTATGCTTTTATCTCCGTGACCACCCCACCTCAACATTCAGTCCAGACAGATTTGAAACATTTAAATAAGTAAACGCGGCAAATTTTCGATTGGAATGTTCGTAGAAACATTGCCACTTGGTGCATGAAATCTCTACACGTGTCCGACGCTTCTAGTATTGATTGACAAATGCAAACCGCCACTGAAAGTGTTTCGTTTTCTTTACCTTCGGAAAGCGATACGCAATTTTCAAAAGTCGCCTCGGGTAGGCATGTCAGAGTATGTGGGTGAGGAAGGCAGGAGATTGTGCGCAATCTAAAAGCCTTGAGATGCTATTTGATATCGTAGGATGTTAATCCGAACCGGCGAATATTTGCTTTGGTCATACAGGAACATGCGATATTTCCACAACATAAAAGAGATAAACCCACCTCACCCCTGAGAGGAAGAGAATGCACGAGTCCAGTTGAAGAGATCCGGTACAGTAATTGAAGTCCTGAATTTCCTCTTGTCACTGTCTCACAGATTGGTAGCCCGCAGTTATGCCTAACTTGACGCGTGTAACTTGCGAGGCGGGGAGTCAAGCAGAGATGAGAAACAATGTGCACTTCTCTTCGAAGTATTAGGCATCTTTGTTTGATTAGTTTCGACTTGAATCGGATATAAAACGGAGAACTCGGTTTGGTGAGTGAATGATGGTCCCCTGTTGACTTTATTTAACAATCTACTCCGGACAATGCTTCGCTGACTCAGTGAAGAAAGGATCTGTTATAACGGAAAGCCATTTGGCAAAGGAACAATTTATTTATTCCCGATGTCACTTGAGGATCGCGAAGAATCGGGATTCAGTAAATATTTACATTGATTTTTCTCTGCACACTACGTGAAGAACTCTACGACCACTTCTTGCTAAGTAGACCTTAATATAAAATCTGATTGGTATATTCTACAATTCGTCAGCGCACAGATTTGGAGTCGAATGTAAATATTTGGAGTAAGATTAAACACAAATTAAGCGGGAAATATTTTCAAAGTTCTTATCCACAGTTTAAAGGCAGCATTAGATGGCAGTCAGTAATTTTAGAGAGAATGTTCAAATATTAAACAAAAATTCACACAATGTATTCTATACGTCTATGGCTTCCTATATATATATATATATATATATATATATATATATATATATATATAAAACATACACATAACAAACTATTTCTAATTCTAACAGTTGAAATATAATCCTTGATAATGGCTAAATGTATAGCCGAAAGCGCTCGGATAAAAAGAATATTCGGACAATTTTTATATAATTTATCCTCTGAAAAGAAAAACTTTATTAGATCGCACGAGAAATTATATAAAAAACTAAATAAAAGCGCCTTGTCAGTCGTTTTTAATGAAATGTGCTTGAAAGGATTGCTGCCTAAATACACACACACATATATATATATATATAGTAATCCGATATAATTAATAATATTTAAACGTTATGTTTTATTCGATGAGTTTGAGTAGACTTTCTCTTTTTTGTTTTTTGTTTTCCTTGCCGGCATGGCTTGAACCTACATCCACAACTATTTTGGAAACCAGTGTCTAATCCGTGGTTCTATAGACCGCTTAAACACAGAGCTTCTCAACCTGTCATGGTTCAATTACACTTTGAGAGGATGTGCATCTTTATTTTCATATCATCTCGAAAGGCCACATCTGCTCGAATGTTCGCGTGTTGAATTTCGTATGCAGGTTCTAACTACGGGCCAAATTGTAGTCCTTGTAAAATGGTACAATGTCTTTTACTTGTGTTTATGGTTAATGTTTTACGTTAGTGTTTGTAAATTATGATATTCATTTTGTTTTAACATTTGTTTTTATTTTTTTATATAGAAATTAACGCGATAACATATAAAAGTGACCATCACTTAAATGGTGAATCTAACTCTCGCCATGCAGTACTAATTTCTTTGTCCACGTTGGTAATATCTGCATAAAATCCATTGTATATATTATTGAGCATACTTGCTTTATAAATATAACTTGCTTTATAAATATAATAAATTTTAAATAAAATAAAAGGAACTGCGTTTCGTAGAGATAGGCACCGCGCATATAGGAATCAACCCGGGCATATTAAGGTGCATATGATTTAATGCCATTTTGCATTCTTACCAATTTCCTATCGGCTCCCTTATATTGAAACACCTTGTTTTGAAAAAAAAATCCTTAACTACAACAGATAAATTTCAAAATCTTAACATAATTACTAAGCAAGATCGCGCGTCTTTAAAAATCACTATCAAAACGGAATGTCGATGTTATCGCAGTGATAATAAGTTTGACATTCGAATTAACCCCTGAGAATGATCGTGGAAAAGATCAAAAGTAGTTTGGTTAACAAAAAATATTGATTAATTTCATCTCAACATCAAGAAACTAATTAGACAATTGGAAAGGATCACTGTTTACATTATTTGGGCTATTTTCCTCATCTTTGTCGCCATATTTATTATAACGTTTCGGCCGTTGTACGCTCCGGCTTTCTTCAGGTGATTGAAATGTCGAACTGAACTCTTTATTTCGCTCACTGAGGTAGACTGTTCTAGTTCTACGTGTCATGTCTAATGAATGTCAGTTATCAGATATCTCCTGCTTAATTCCCTCTCCGAGTTCTCCCCCGCCTTAACCAGGTATTGAACTCACACTCTTCTGGGTCCTGTCACTGGATCTAACTAACGCCTTTATTCACTATATCTTGAGGACATCTGTGTATGGATTTCTGGGTATTATATACCTAATGTCTTCAGCAATCATTTTTTACCAGTGTTCATATTGCAATTTTTGCTGTTATCATATATGTTTTTACCAGAGCTTATATTGCAATTTTTGTTCTTATTATCGCTTTTCTCTGACACTCCTTATTACTGGTTCCCATATTGTATTCATTTCCATGCTTGGTCGGCTCAAGATATTTTTGTGGCCTAGCATATTTGCTGATTCTTTAAGTTTACGAATTTTCCACTGGTGTTATTTGTTTATGATGTCAACCTGATCCCACAGAGGTCGATGATCTCCCTTTTCTCTCCATTTGTGGTCAGCCACACCTGGTTTTTCCACTTCCCTTCGTGTTACAGCTTTCTTGTGTTCTTGAAGCCTTACCTTTATATTTTTTTCCGCAGCTACAAGGAATAGCGTTCACACAGTCTTTAGTCATATTATCCTCTATGGGGTTCTTACTCAGGAGAGATATATGCGGTGTCGTCCAGCTTTTAAAGGTTTTCCTGATGTTTTATGGACCGCAGATCCTTTGTATTGTCTCTGATAACCCCCGTCACATAAGGCAAGCAGACTGTTTTCTGAGTGTTGTTGTCCATTTTTACCCTTTGGGGGCTGCTGCCATGTACCCAGTATATTTGTTACGTTGTATGGTACTACTTATACTGACCAATTCTTTATGTAATGTCTCTGGTTCGCCACTTATGACTTTTGTAATAAATATGGCGATAAAAATGAGAGCAATAGTACGAATAATTTAAATAGTGTACATAATACCTCATCTCAGAAATATAGACAGATACTGGAAAGAATCAGTATAAAAATAAGTAGACACAATATATCTATATTATTAACTCCTTTCCCGCCAATTATTTTCGGAAAAAAGTTCCATTTTCAGGCGAACTTTTTTATTTGTTTTTAATATACTAATTAAAAAATTAAGGCACATTGAAGCACCCGAGATCCGGCTAAGACATCTTCCAGACGTACGAGTTGACAATTAGACTCGTTTCAAGATCAGATTCACATAAAAATGAACAAGATCATCGTAGAAACACATGTGTAGCTGGGTTTTAACGTTTGTATGGAAAGTTTTTATTTGTCCATATCGCAAAAAGA